>LR812536.1:21504341-22104341 GCA_903798195.1 Danio kyathit | reverse complement strand
ACTTATCCAGCATATGTTTTAAGCAGCGGATGCCATTCCAGCTGCAACCCATCACTGGGAAACATCTATACACACTCATTCATACACATACACTATGGACAGTTTAGTTTATAGCGCATGTCTTTGGACTTGTGGGGAAAACCGGAGCACCTGGAGGAAACCCATGTGAACAACATCCACACAGAAATGCCATCTAACCCAGCCGAGGCTCGAACCAGCGACCTTCTTGCTGTGAGGCGATCGTGCTACCCACTACGCCACCATGATGCCCAGAAAAGCAATCACACACATATTATTCCAGTTTTACTCTGAAGTGGGACGACACTAAGGTCATCATAAAATCTAGGCTTTTAAACATTCAACTTATTAATAATCATAAAGACATAATGATATGTGTTAGAAAATACACACTATCAGTATGTAGATCTATTATAAATCATTTATTATTAAAAAACATGACTCAAATAATCATTTTGATGTAGTTTGAAGTTGTGTATTTTTAGAGTAAAGAATTTTATGCAATGCTCAAAAGCAATGATGTATTATTAAAATGTATTATTATTATTATTATTATTATTATTATTATTATTATTATTATTATTATTATTATTATAAAATTCATTTATTAATTTCTCTTCAGCTTAGTACCTTATTTATCAGGGGTCACCACAGCGGAATGAACCGCCAGATCATTCATTCATTTTCTTTTCGGCTTAGTCCCTTTATTAATCTGGGGTCGCCACAGCAGAATGAACCGCCACCTATTTTGGCATATGTTTTGCACAGCGGATGCCCTTCTAGACACAGCCCAGTATTGGGAAATATTATTATTAAATCTTCAATACATTTATATAAATTATGTAATAGAGCCATTATTTTCTCCAATAGCGTTAATAGTCACTGCATTTATTTTCACAATAGCACTCTACATGTATATGGAGAGGTGCTGTGAGTGAATATTGTAGATTGGTGATCCTGTAAAAGAGAAAGACACAGAATAAGCAAGACAGAGAGAAAAAGAAAGGCACAAAGTGAATGTAGTGGTGCTCAGATGAAGAGATTCTGCAGAGAAATTCAGTTGAAGCGGTTATAAAAAAACACCTTTTCCTGACAGACTAGAGTGTTCGTGAAAGATTTGTGCATGGGAAAATGTCTACCGCATTTTTAAAGGTGCACGCTGGATCAAAACAACAGAAGCCATAGTTCATATTAAGATGAACAAGGTTCTTTTGCTTCAGACTTGGAAAAGCAAAAATCTGTCATTCTGTGTGAGCGATTGCTACAGCTTATTCCTGTGCAGTTGGCATATGGTTTATATTATTCCAAGGTGTGTGTGTGTGTGTGTGTGTGTGTGTGTGTGTGTGTGTGTGTGTGTGTGTGTGTGTGTGTGTGTGTGCGCATGTGCTTTTTTTCTTTTTCATGACATTTTTATTACAAACACATGCTCCTTCTAGAATAAGACTTATTTCGTGTAAAAAGAGAGGCCAGCACTAACATGATAAGGAGGGACTCCTATGTATCATCATGGGTCAGTTGCTGGAAGATGATGGACACAGATGTGCTTAATTTAGTGTGCAATTATTGAAGTTGGCCTGTGTTGAACTTGATTTTGTTTTTCATTAATATGTCTCCTGCAACACAGATGTTAAAAAGTGGAATTATGTTATTAATTAGTCAACTTCGAGCCTTGTCATACACCCAGTGCAATATGGTGAAAGACGTGGTTTGTGCGTTTTGTTGCTGTTTTCAGACCAGCGCAACCCTAATTTTCACATTTTGTGCCACTTTGTTTAAAAAGTAAATCCATTTGCGCCACTTTGTGGACTTATGGGTGTTCCGGTCTACAAACTAGCGCTTAACAAACTAAATTAAATATGTAGGCTAATGAATGCCTTCAGCGGAGTTCGTACAACACCGTTTCCTTGTCCACGAAAGTAAAGGAGTAAAGTAAAGAGGCCAAATAGAGGAGGCTAGTTCTTAATCCTCGTGCTGCAGATGGTCTGTTTAACTGTTTCCTTGCTAGTGAAGTGTTCAGTTTTTCCACTTACAAAGTCCGCCATTTATATAGCAAATGTACCATGGCATGACACAACTGACTCTTAAAGGGAATGGGAAATGAGACTGATTTGTTTAATGCACGTTATGCTCAAAACACACCCAGAACTCATTAATAGAATAAGCACAACCCTGTTAGACCATGCATCGTGGCACAAACTGTATTTTTCCGTTTTTAAAATAGCAAAAGTGGATTTGGATGCGCCGTTAATGCGTTTGCGCTATGCGCTTTAGACTTTAGACTTTGCCTAGATCATGGGTGACCAACCCTGTTCCTGGAGATCGACCTACCTGCAGATTTCAGCTCTAACCCTGATCAAACACACCTGAACCAATTAATTAGAACCTGAGGAGCACTTGATAATTACAGGCAGGTGTGTTTGATATGGGCTACAACTGAAAACTGCAGGAAGGTCGATCTCCAGGAGTAGGGTTGAGCACCCCTGGCCTAGATCATTAAAATAGAGCCCTTGATGTCGTTCGTATCATCTGAGACTGACATTCATCTTTGAAACACAAATGAAAATATTTTAGATTAAATCCGAGAGCTTCCTCATCCCCCATCAGTTGCAGCAATGGTCCTGTGATGTTCAAGATCCAGAAAAGGAACAAAAAATATTGTCAATATAAGTTCCATGTGACTTCAGTGGTTCAACTGTAATCATATGACGCTCCTAGAACACATATAAATGAGACTTTGTCTGTATCTTTTCTTCTGCGTCAGGTCATCAGGGTGCACATTTACTACAGACAATACAATGTATTGCCATTAGAGTCAGCAGTTCAACATGTATGTGTTGTATTGCCTATAGTAAACTCGTACCCTGGCAACTGATGCAGAAGACATTAATGAACAAATAGGTTTTACTGACTTTTTGGTGTACAAAAGTATTCTTTGATCTTCATATGATTACAGTTGAACCACTAAAGTCACATGGAATCTTTTGACAATGTTTTTGTGTTTGTGCTTTAAATGTCTCAGCACCATTGTTGTCTAAGGAGGATGAGAGAGCTCCTGGATTTCATTTAAAACCTCTTCATTTGTGTTCTAAAGATGAATGAAGGTCTCAGGGGTTTGGAATGAGATGAGGGTAATTAATAACGTAATTGACATTTTTGGGTAAACCAACCTTTTAAGGCCGGTTACACTCTTTTATTCCAGATTTTAGGTTAAAGTCATGATTAAGTGTGAGTTTCTGTGTAATCTTGTGTATCTGGAACTGCTACTCGAATTATCACTTATAGTCCTATCCTAGTTATCAGTGTTCAAAGAGTTACAAAGGGTCGACCAAAGCATTTTTGCGCAAATGAAAACGCCTAAAAAATATGCTGCTTCCATTGACAACAACTGAAAAAAAAACATTCAGTGGACATACGCCCTAATGTTAAAAATACGTTTTTGTTTCTCTGCTAATAGCAATTGCATCTTGCAATTCAGATTTTTTCCTACGAGTTTTGACTGTGACATTTCTGACTTAAAATTTAAATTGCAAAACAAAGAGTTTCAATTAGGAGAAAAAAAATCTGAGTAAAGCAAACCTTTTCCCCCTTAATTCCAAGTTCATGCACGTCCCAGCAGACACACTGTAACAGGGATAGTGACACTGACAACAAGGGTTAGGATGCAAATGCAGGGTAATATTAACAGGATGGTCAAGCAAGCAATGATCAACACAGGAGTAAACAGATGTATAAGGGAAATCCAGAGTCGTAGTCGAAATAACAGGCAGATGGTCACAAGGCAGGCAGAAGACAGGAGTAAAACAAGAAAACAAGGCAAGGGTCAAAAACACGGCAAAACAAGACAAAGGTAACGCGTTGTAATGTCACTAAACAGATAACAAGACTCAGCCCTGTTGTCAGCGTCACTATTCCCATTACAGAAGACTCAGCCACAACAGTGTGTTTGAGAGGTTGTATACAGGGCTTAATTTCTGCCGGAACACGCCCGATCCAGATCCGGCACCTCTGAAATCTGATCCGGCTCCTCATTTTACCGATTCCCCTCCTCAACCGCCCCGCTCACCACTTAAGTGCGCGACACCTCTCTATCCTTGGGTAACATGCCGGATCCGTTACCACGATTTGTTCCGGGACCTCGCAATTCACAAATTAAGCACTGGGTGTATATATAGTCCATGTAATCAGTTCATGAGCGGCTTTAGCTGTGAGTTTGCAATCAGACAGGATTTGGAACCGGTTGTGTGTGTGTGTGGTGCGTGACTGAATATGTATATATATATATATATATATATATATATATATATATATATATATATATATATATATATATATATATATATATATATATATATATATATATATATATATATATGTAGTCCATAAATGGCAGATTTGTAGTCCGTGAACTGTGATCGTGACACACACAATGTCAAAAGACGTTAATATTAGGTTAGGTTTAGGTCATCATCGTCTAAGGACAATTGTTATTTTAACATCCAATAAGTACGTGAAATGACGATGATATTTGGTTGATTTTTAGGTTGTGTTTGGAAAGTGACCAAAATCCAATGTCCTATTGACGTCAAATACTGACATTTATTCGTCAAGTATGGCAACCAAAATCCAATATGACGGTCTGATAGACGTCATATTGGTGGTCCACACAATGTCAAGCTGTAACATCATTAGACGTTGTTTTGTTGTTTTCAGGTTGCGATGGAAAGTAACCAAAATGCAACGTCTGTCTGACGTTCGACATTGACGTCAATCTGACGTTGGGTTCTGACGTCAACTCAATTTTCATTTCCAAACAAAATGCAATTTCTTACGACGTTGGGGTACAACGTGAATTTGACATCATGTTGATGTCTTTTGTCTGCTGGGATGGTTCTGAATTTATATCTCTCAATTCAGAATTTTTCATTTATTTATCTGTCTGTTTTTTTTTTTTGAGGTAGTTACTAAATGTTATTAGAATATTTTTAGTATATTTGTAAACTGTTAGATTTAGGCTATACTGAAAAAAAAAATTAATTGGATTTGCAAAAAGGTAAGGTAACTGTTTGCAAACAATTTATATGGGCTAAATTTAAACAAACAAATTAAGTTGAACATTACTAAATTTAATTTGTTAGTTTAAATTCAACCTATGTTTGCAAACAGTTATCTTAAATAAATGCAGTAAATCCATTGAATATAGTCAACATAATGTCTAATCTGCACCATAAAAAATGAAGTGCTGCTAAAAATGATTTCTTAGCTTTTTCAGGGAATCCTACTACACGTTTTATTAGATTTGTGTTCCAATTTTAGCCCTGAGTCTCAGTATTGGCCGTTTAGCTCTATTGCTGCATGTTTCCAATACTTTATAGTCTATATTGAGGTCAGGGTTGCTTGAGCAGTAGGTATATGTGTAGACATTGGTTCTTCTATTCTGGCACTTTGTTTTTATTTGTGTGCATGAATCTTAGCCATGGGGAAAGCTTTGTAACTGAGTCATTAGAATATTCATATTTTATGCCCCAGTCGTGAAATCCTGTCTGGCCTGATGTCTGTGACGAAGATGATGGATGACAGAGGGTGAGATTTATGCAAACAAAGAATTAAATTATGACTAAAATACTGCAGCATAGCACAGAGATTCCAAACACATCTGGATCACAGTATCATTTTATTGTGAGATGTTTGAACATGACTGATGGGAAGGACTTTTTGTGACCTTTCCAAAATGACAGCTGACACAGCTGGTCGATTTTTGTCTAATGTAAAAATCTATCTCAGTGCTACTGTTCAAATGTTATGCAGTCAGTAAAATGTTTATATTTTTATACATTTCTTTCTTTTATTTTTCAAGGATACATTAATAGATCAAAATTGACAATACACTGTAAAAATATCTGTTAATTAACAGTTGTAGCACATGATTCACAGGTGTTTTCTGTTTATTCAATTCAATTCAATTCATCTTTATTTGTATAGCGCTTATACAATGTAGATTGTGTTTATTTATGCTTTTAAATTGTTATAGGGCCTTGATCTTTGTTCTGACAGCATTTGGTGTTGCAGAAATGACTGATAAGTGCAGAAAATGTAACAGCAGTTCATCGAGGTGACATTTATTAATATGCTGTATAGAAATATAGAAATTCATTCATTTTCTTTTGGCTTAGTTCCTTTATTCATCAGGGGTCACCACAACAGAATGAACCGCCAGCTTATCCAGCATATGTTTTATACAGCGGATAGTTTTTGTCATCTTGTTGTATAATTTACATGATAATCCTACATAATAAATTATTTCAAACTGATGTGAACAAAAGCCACAATAAATATTGTTGTTGAAGCAGTGACCAAGGTCCCATAATGCAAACAAATAGATAAAAAAAACACTTAAATGATAATAAACATTTATAATATTTAATTGATATCTATTTCAAATAAATAATGTTCTTGTAAACCTTTTTTCATCTAAAATCGTGTAAAAACTACCACGGTTTTCACCAAAAATATTAAGATAAATATTAACCTAAATATTGAACTATGTTCAGAGTTGAGACAATTAGAAATATTGAGCACCACATCAGAATATCATAATGTTTTCTGAAAGATCACCTGACACTGACACCACTGAAATATTTCAAAATATATTATAATTAAAACAAGTTTGACATTTTTTTTTTACCATTGTACAACACTGCTTCTTTTACAGTTAGGAAAAACAGATCAAATAAATTCAGATTTTTATGCTTGGTTGGTTTAACCCAAATTTGGGTCAAATATGAACACATACATCTACTTGGTTAAATATCATTTATAATAAAATGTCAAATTTAAAAAAATGGTTGTGTTTGCACATGTATTAGACTAAAAGTTGGGTTGAATCAACCTTTGCACTAATACATTTGAACATTTCAATCTAAACATACACTGAAAAAACGAATTCAAAGATGATTCCTTGGATTTACTAAAAAAAATTAAGTGGTTGTGTATTTGGGCTGAATTTAAACAAATAAATTAAGTTAAACATTACTAAATGTCATTTGTTTGTTTAAATTAAACACATATAAATTGTTTGCAACAATTTTGCGGAAATCATTTTTTCCAGTATACAGTGTGTACTGTAACTTAAATATTTAAAGACAGTTCACCCTAAAATGAAAATGTACTCACTATTTACTCCCCCTCAAGTGTTTCCAAACTTTTATGACTTTCTTTATTCTGCTGAACTCAAAGGACGATATCCAGTAACCATTGACTTCCATAGTAAGAACACAAATTCTATGGAAGCCAATGGTTACCGGTTTTCCAGCTTTCTTCAAAATATCATCTTTTCTGTTAAACAGACGAAAGAAACATCCACAGGTTTGGAACAATTAAAGGCTGGACAGATGATATCGGAATTTTCAGTTTTGTTGTTGCTAAACTCATCCTGTCATCTGCCTGACTCATTAGTTTGCACTCTTTCTGTTTTCCTCAGAAGTTCCTCCTTGAATTTCAAATTTCCTCTTCCTCTTCTGTTTTCAGGAAGAAGTCCCTTTCAACCATTACAAGCATTGCAGAGAAGTTTTGCGTAATTTTACTGGTTTCAGGTGACTTGCCTGTGATGTAAATAGAAGAAGTGGCCCACGAGCAGATGGCACTAAATTATGTTGTGACCATTAATCACATGCACATGGGCATCATGCCTGAATGCTAATGCTGATAACCAGTTGTTTGAAAGTATGACTGATGGTTTTAATTTCTTCAGTTATGTAAAACTCGAGCTTCAGGTGCTTCACTCTCTGAATTTATTTTACGATGCCGCCTTTGAGGAAGAGCCCAATAAAATCGCCGCATGCCCAGGCATGTTAACTAGTAACAGTAGTAGCATGCTGGTTAATATGCATGCACAAAAATCTGACTTTCTCGCAGTGCTTTTAGCTTTTTGACTGTCAGTGGGTGCACCAGATTACAATTAATTACTTTTTACATGTACCCTCAGGTGTAAAATGCTAAAATGAACCACCATGGATCATGTTGAGTAGGCTAACACACTCTGCATTCGAGATTAGCTCTTATCTCCACATCAAAATACTGGCCTGGTGTGCTTATAGCTACATTTTTCTTTTTTTCCAGAAAGGTAGTCTTAGTTACTCACTCTATCCTTGGCATCTGAAGTTATAAATAGGTTTCTTCTCCAGTATATCTAGAAAAAAAACTAGCCTGACATTTTCAGTTTGTCTCTAGAAAGTATGTTTCCAACTGTGCCTTGTGTATTTCCCTGAGGAAGTGGGTTGTAAGTGTGTGCATCACATAAGAAAGAAGTAATCTTGCCTGACCAATCAAAAGCGGTCAGAGTTCCCTGCCTGCCTGCGCAAACGGGAAAAACCTTTCCATCCAATTTAGTCCATTCACTCTCATAGCTGAGGCCGAAAGTAGGGCAGCCAATGGCTAAACGCTGAGCTGCATGGGTAAAGGCTTTATGCGAATGGAACGATGGGGTTGAAGCTGGCAGTCGTTTCGACTCGGAAATGGTAGTGACGTAGTCGAGTTAAACAGACGCACTGAAAATCCACTCATCGCAGCCTTTCATGCACCAGACCGCATTCTTTAATAGGGCTGTCAGAAAGAGAGTGACCATCTGGAAAACAAGGTTTTGAATGGAGCATGTCATAAAATGTTGAACTTCTTCTCTCCGCATCAGCTCTAGAGCGTGATCCCAAGCTGTGTATGACTTTAAAGGGGTTATTTGATGAATTCCTAATAAATTCTTCTTCATCTTTTGAGATAAAAGAGTTTAAAGCGCTGTGAAAACATACTGCAGATTTCAGAACTCGGATTGTCATTTGAAACTGCACGTCAATGTGTAATTCAGGCTTTGTGAGCGGGTTGGTACTGAGTGATGGAGCTGTTAGAAACTATATTGAAGCTGACAGCAAACCCAAACTCTTACTGTGAACACAGCAAAGCTCTGTTACTGATTTGTTTTTTTGGTATGTGAAAAGGGATTTTCTGTCAAAGCTTTTTTTTCTTTGTCTTACAAGTTTGACTTGCTCTCCCACAGTTGTGAATTAATAACTATATATAAAATGGGTTTATAACTGAATTGTTTTAAAAAATAAGAATTGTAAGACTATGTAGGTTTCAGTCTTATTTAATGAGTTCTCATTTGACAGTTTATTTCAGTCGTGAAAATTGTGAAAAATAACAACAGAAATGCTAGGCTATAAACTTTTAATTCAAGAGTTCACACTTAGCTGATGATTGATAATAAAGCTTGTTTGGCATGCTGTCCTGGGAGAGAGCCCTGAGCTTCCTCCCGTTAGCAGGGCGACAGGGGAGTTTGAGCTCAGGTAGATATCGATGAACTGCCTTGACTTATTTCTGCTAATGGGAGATAAAGGGATGACTAAAATGAAATGTGCGGCTTACTAGAGTGTGACTGTGATGCCAATTTAGAGTGTAGAATTTACTTAGGATGCATGTTTTTGGACTGTGGGAGGAAATCGGGGAACCCGGGGGAGACCCACGTGAGCATTCTCCTCACAGAATTGTCAACTGGTTCAGTAGGGACATTAACCTGTGACATTCTTGCTGTGAGGCAACAGTGCTAATCACTGGGCCGCCATGTTGCCCAATCTAGAAAGGAGGGGGAGTAGGGGTGGATGGTGGGATTCTTCAAGACAAAGATTCTCAGGTAAGAAGCTCTGATTATTTATAGTGAGTTAGGAGTCAATTGATTGGTGAATCATGCATTGGCTAATGCGGGACCAGCTGTGTACAATCATAAGCATGTGATCTTCTCGAAAGTAGTTTATAAATAAACTTCACTTACAAAATGAGCAACTGCAAGATAGAAACATTAGAATTATGATTAAAAAAGGCAGAATTCTAAAAATTTTAAGACAAAAGATAGCATAAAACTAGCAATTACAAATAATAAAACCTCAGTTCTGACATTGTCATTGTCATGATCACCAGTGATCCACTCCTGACAGATCGCTGGTGAATTACATACAGTTAGTCAGAATTGTTAGTCCCCCCCTTTTTTTTATTTTTATATATATTTACCCAAATTATGTTTACAGAGGGTGGCGCAGTGGGTAGCACGATCGCCTCACAGCAAGTAGGTCGCTGGTTTGAGCCTCGGCTGGGTCAGTTGCCATTTCTGTGTGGAGTTTGCATGTTCTCCCCATGTTTGTTTGGCTTTTCTCCGGGTGTTCCGGTTTCCCCCAAAGTCCAAAGACATGCGATATAAGTGAATTGGAAAAAAACTGAAATTGTTTCCCAGTGATGGGTTGCAGCTGGAAGGGCATCCGCTGTATAAAACATATGCAGGATAAGTTGGCGGTTCATTCCGTTGTGGCGACCCCAGATTAATAAAGGGACTAAGCTGAAAAGAAAATAAATGAATGAATGATGTTTACAGACAAGGACATTTTCACAGTATGTCTGATAATATTTTTTCTTCTGGAGAAAGTCTTATTTGTTTTAAAAATATTATGTACTGTCATCTTGGCAAAGATAAAATAAATAAAAAAATTAATCTCTACGTTAAACAGAAATTGGGGGAAAAAATAAACAGGGGGGCTAATAATTCTGACTGTATGTCTTGTTAAGGAACTACAAATTCCATCATGCCATGTCACACACACAAGTTGCTGATCACGACTGATGAACCACACACAGACAAGACTTGTGATCACTGATTAATCAGATTAATTATACATTATATATTATATATTAAATCTTTAATGTATGTACATTGCATTTCCTGATGTTTCTTTGTTTTGCCTGTTTATATTTTTGACCTTAGCCTTGTTTAGCGTTTAATCTCGTTTTGCCGCCTATTTCGACAATATGCCTGTTTTGACTACATTTTTGGATGGTCCTTTATGTACCAGCTATTCCTGTTTTGACCTTGTTTGCCTTAACGAATAATATTATATTAACCAGCAATTGGATCCTTACCTCTGTCACCTCATCCTGCTCCCACATGTGACAGTCATAACTCTGAGAGAAAATAGTCATGAATGGAATGTGTAAACTGTCATGAAATGCCAAGAAAAATGTGAAATATGCTTCAGAGACACAGATCATTTTTTAAATTGAATGAACTGGATCACAGAACAGTTTTCTGAACAAAACTTTTCATAAATATGATCTGGTTCTACCAGTGAAAAACATCAAAATGTGTCATTTTGTGTTCCATCGAAGAATTAAAGTAAAATTAGTAACAAACTGAGGGTGAATAAATAATGATGTTTTTTTTCCACGCTTTAATTTCAGCAGTCAGAGAGGGCAAACAGTGTGTCAGAGAAGCTCAGAAATGATGTTTTAACATTTGAAGTGAAGAGGGAGAATAATAAAGAAATTAAAGAGCAGTTTTGGTTAATCGTAGAGGGTTGAAGCGTCTCATCAGTGACTCATATACTCTATCCTCCCACTCCTACATGCATTCATACGAGGTGACAAACGTGCTGATTTCTGTTTTCTTATTTCTCAAGAGGAGTTAGCCATCGCTACAGTCCACGACAACAGAAAATTCTATAGTTTCACAAGATCTGTCTTACTAAAAAACGATTAGCATTGTTTTAAACGGCACGCAAAACATCAGACCTGACATCAGATGATTGAAACGTCATGACTGTTCCCAAAATATTTCATAATGAAACTAAAAGAAATGCCCTAAAAGGAAGATTTGACTCATTTAGAAATCACCTTGAGTTTATCAGATGTCAAATCGAAGAAACCATTTTAAGGAAGTTCTTTTAAGGAAGAAGTAGGGGTTTCTTTTAAAAATTACAAGAAGAATAAAGCAGCTGATGTGTGGATTTTTATTCATAACATCCTCTTGGAAAACAAAATTACATCAGTGAGCATAACTTTGTCTTGGCAAGACCACAATAATCTGCATGATGAGGAGTTCAGTAGTTCAGCATTGATTTGTGCGAATGTCCCACTCTTTATAGGAACATTGCGGAGAAACAAGTTCTTGTCTCGTCAGAATAAAAACTGCAGTACATTCGGGAGATGCCAGAGAGATATTTGTCTTTGTTCTTTCTGTCAGCGGTGCATTTAGTGATATGTTTCAAGCGTTGGTGACAGAACTGGTTCATATTTAACAAATATTGAGCTTTCAGATATGCGGCATGAAGTATTTTGATTGTCCAAGCCCGAGGTGATCTGAGGACGCTTCACAGTCATTTCAGTTCACTTGCTGGATCAAATGAATGCTAATGAGAACGAATCCATAGTCTGATGATTGAACATTTTACGGCATTGCAGCATATCCAACCTCTCCATCCGAAAGACAAACCAGTGTATCTGTTCGTATTAATAAGAGATGTGTTTCGAATTTAGTTTATTAGCTGTGTTTTTGTTGGATGTGATTTTTACTACAGCTGATAAATAGAGAAAGCGAAACATTCCCTACTAGTCTGTAAGTTTTTTCTTTTGCAGAGAAATTAATAGTTTTATGATATGAAATATGCTACCATGCTATCATTGTTAGCATGTTGCTAGCATAGTTTTATCAGGATTCACATATTAGCTCAAATTACTTCATGGTCCTAATGTGTTAAGATGTTAGCAAGTATTAGCTTGTTGTCAACATGTTTTTACCATGTTTTTAGAAAATCAGTTAGTTCAAGTTAAGTTTATTTATATATCACGTTTTCAACTGCCACAAGGCTGCACAAAGTGCTTTACAGAAAAAATACAAACAAACGGTATGGGCATAATAAACAACAGCAATAGGCACATACTGTAATATGAGAAAGCATAAAAGGTGTAGGGCTCGGCGATATGGCAAAAAAAAAAAATCTAGATTTTTTTCATAAAGTTTTTTTTTTTATTATTTTTTTTTTACTATTATATAGACAAAAAAGCCTATTACATGGACAAATTCCTGCTTGTAGTTTTAGAAAATATTTGTGTGTAGCTACACCACCCAGTATATTTTAAAGATCACCGTGAACAACAAAAAACCCCACAGAAACCTGTTACATATCTATTTAAAAGTCTATCTTATATTTAACTGAATCGTATAACAGCCTATAGCTGAAATCTTGAAAATTGCTCAATTTATTTTTATAAAACATTTGTCAAAATGTATTGATATTTTTTGGAGTAAAAACAATACCGAAATTTAAGAATCCATATTTATTTTATTTATTCATTCATTTTATTGGTGCATATATGGGTTATGATTGAATTCATAGCTACAGTACCTTGTACAGCTACTGTGCCACTCCGTAAAGCTTTCATGAAAAATGTGTGTGTGAAAAATAATTTCGTCCAAATTAAAGAAAGATTTGACTTTCTGCAGTGACAGCCGACATTCACAACACGCCTTTACCGTCCTTCAGGTGGTGCGCAGGTATAAAATATAAAACCAGACGTCTGGGCTTTGAATTAGGTGCAATTATTTCCTCGTTGTTCAAAGAGTCTGCAAGTTCGTGTTCCATGGATATAGGTTGTTGTTGATTCATTGTTGATTCGATGCGCAGCAGGAAAAAAGGCTTTCAGCTGTGCATGTAGTCGCTGGTAAAGTTCTCACCCAGATCAGAGCGATCTGTGCTACCGAATACAGCGCAGCATGCAATAAACTCACGCTCAGTCAGGGGAAGTAAAGGTCTCATTGCCTATATGTCAATCAAATTAATTAAGCTCTAGCCACGAATAAAACTTTTAGCCTATTTTATTATTTTGTGTAATGTATATAGTGTCATCAGGGCCGGAGCAAGCTGAGCTGGAGCTCTAGGCGAACGCCCTCAACCCGAAAGTGAAATAGAAACTTACCGGGTTGCGGATGAAAGTGAGGACCGGGGGTGTGGGTGTCGCGGATGAAAGTGAGGACCGGGGGGTTCTCGCTCACTATTCTGCCTAGGTCGCCTCTATGGACACCCCGGCCCTGAGTGTAAAGCTGGATTTATACTTTCGCCTGGCGCCGCATCTCGCGCCTCCGCTGACTGCACGCGCACCTCGCGACAATGGGCTTGCGCGCTTGGTAGCTCATCAACAGAGCCGCGACGTCAACATACAGAATCTATCAGCACAATTCAGCACGGTTGTCTAACAGTTTAGAATGGTTTGGCACGATAGTGGAAAACTGCTTTAATATTTTTATTTAAAAAATCTCGATACCTCGATTTTATAAAAAATTTAATCGTCTTAAAACGTAAATTCGAATTAATCAAAAAAATTGAAAAAATTGACCAGCCCTAAAAATGTGTAACATAAAAAAAGCAAAACATTTAGCCTAATTAAAAGATACTACCACAGTTGACCACACTGACAAGATTAAGAACAAGACCGTTTGACCCTGTTTGTTAGGAGGTTTATTTGACAGTTACAGATTTGAAATAGAAAAAGGCGGGAAATAAAAACTGTAAGAGCAGAACAAACCATTTCCACATCAAAATTAAGAATCATGTGTTTCTGAATCAAACTGTTAGCATGAACTAGCATGTTGCTAGCATATTTCTATCAGGATTTATATATTAACACAAATTAACACACTACGTCCATGCTTCTAGCATGTTAACATGTTGTTAGCAAGTATTAGCTTGTTGTCAACACATTTTTACCATGTTTTTAGAAAATCGAATTCATTTGACAGTTACAGATTTGGGAAATAAAAATAAAAAACTGTAAAAGCAGAAACCATTTCCACATCAAAATTAAAAATCATGTGCTTCTGAATCAAACTGTTGGCATGAACTACAGTAGCATGTTGTTAGCATATATTTCTATCAGGATTCACATATTAGCCCAAATTAACACACTATGTCCATGTTTCTAGCATGTTAACATGTTAACAAGTCAACATGGTTTTTAGAAAATCAGGTTAATTTAGTTACAGATTTGAAAAACAAAAAGGCGGGAAATAAAAACTGTAAAAGCAGAACAAACCATTTCCACGTCAAAATTAAGTCGTGGTTTTGAATCAAACTGTTGGCATGAACTAGCATGTTGTTAGCATATATTTCTATCAGGATTCACATATTAGCCCAAATTAACACACTATGTCCATGTTTCTAGCATGTTAACATGTTAACAAGTCAACATGGTTTTTAGAAAATCAGGTTAATTTAGTTACAGATTTGAAAAACAAAAAGGCGGGAAATAAAAACTGTAAAAGCAGAACAAACCATTTCCATGTCAAAATTAAGTCGTGGTTTTGAATCAAACTGTTGGCATGAACTAGCATGTTGTTAGCATATATTTCTATCAGGATTCACATATTAGCCCAAATTAACACACTATGTCCATGTTTCTAGCATGTTAACATGTTAACAAGTCAACATGGTTTTTAGAAAATCAGGTTAATTTAGTTACAGATTTGAAAAACAAAAAGGCGGGAAATAAAAACTGTAAAAGCAGAACAAACCATTTCCATGTCAAAATTAAGTCGTGGTTTTGAATCAAACTGTTGGCATGAACTAGCATGTTGTTAGCATATATTTCTATCAGGATTCACATATTATCCCAAATGAACACACTACTTCCATGTTTCTAGCATGTTAACAAGTCAACATGGTTTTTAGAAAATCAGGGTAATTTGACAGTTACAGATTTGAAAAACAAAAAGGCGGGAAATAAGAACTGTAAAAGCAGAACAAACCATTTCCACATCAAAATTAAGACTCGTGTGGTTCTGAATCAAACTATTGATTATATATATATATATATATATATATATATATATATATATATATATATATATATATATATATATATATATATATACACACACACACACACACAGTTGAAATCAGAATTATTAGCCCGATTTGAATTTTTTATTCTTTTTAAAATATTTCCCAAATGGTGTTTAACAGAGCAAGGAAATTTTCACAGTATGTCTGATTATATTTTTTCTTCTTGAGAAAGTCTGATTTGTTTTATTTGCTAGAATAAAGGCAGTTTTTAATAATAATAAAAAAAAAAACATTTTAAGGTCAAAATTATTAGCCCCTTTAAGATATATTTTTTTTTCGATAGTCTACAGAACAAACCATCATTATACAATAACTTGCCTAATTACCCTAACCTGCCTAGTTAACCTAATTAACCCAGTTAAGCCTTTAAATGTCACTTTAAGCTGCATAGAAGTGTCTTGAAAAATATCCATTAAAATATTATTTACTGTCATCATTGCAAAGAGAAAAGAAATCAGTTATTAGAGATGAGTTATTAAAACTATTGTTTAGAAATGTGTTGAAAAAATCTTCTCTCCGTTAAACAGAAATTGGGAAAAAAAATAAACAAGGGGGCTAACAATTCAGGGGGGCTAATAATTCTGACTTCAACTGTATATGTAAACCCACATAAAAAATACTATAGTAATTTATTGTAAATAAACAGTTTTTAGTTTTTAGTTATGCTGTATAGTATTTGGTTCTTTGTCAATAATTTGCTACAGCACACTGTATAACTATAGTGAACAGATAAACTAATAAACAGTTAATTTGTCAGTTTTAGTTATTAAGTATTGTCATATATTATAGTAGAAAACTACAGTATTGGGTAATTTATTTATATTACTGGAGTAATTGTAACTAAAGCATTACCACAACAGATGAATTCAACTAGGGTTCAAAAACACTATATATACACTATAAATCACTGTAGTATATTTCATGTGAGCCTACACAACTACCAAAAGAAGTCTTCAAACCTGGTTAGAGTTTAAAATAGGTACATTTCAGTTGATTCGACAGTTGTTTTTTAGGATTCTTGTCAGAGTTCTCCTCTCACTCGCCTCTCAGGAGACTTTTGAGTCTCTCCTTTGAGAATGTCGATAGATGTTTACACAAAAAAAATAGCTCAAACACGCTAAAGGGCCCGCATGTCAAAAGAAATCAGTGAACAATAAAGCGGTGCCCCTGCCAATCCCTCTGGCTTTTGTTCAGAACTCATGCAACCAGCCCATCTGTCCTGAGATGCTCCCTCTGAAACGCTCCTGCCTGCCTCTCCTTTATATTAATCTTCCTGCCAAGCGCAGCAATTCCCCCATGCTAGAGTTGCACTGTAGATTGGAAAAATGTGTTGTGTGTCTATGCTAATGATGAACCACGCAAAAGGCCTTTGTGAGACTTCATATCCATCTCTGAAGAGAGATGCTTTTAAGGCAGGTAGGCCTACATATTATGGGCAATTTACTTCTGAACCTCTGCGCAAGTGCTTTATATGATATAGAGTGTTATGTGTGATTGTAATTTCAGAATAAAAACGCAAGACTGAACTCGCTTGTGCTGAGGATCATGTGCAGGAGGCAGCAGTGTCTGTCAGTTGTAATTCTTGCATCAATATTGTTTTTTGACATCGGCTTCTTATGCGCTGCCTTTGACATGGTGGCCTATCGCCTTAGGATGCATTACACAGAAGAAAAGAACAAGCTTGTTTGAATTACGTTCTGCATGAAAGGGTTATGCCACTGCGCCTGATGTCTGATGGACGTGTTCTGGCAGCTGTTTGGAAAGAAAAAAACCCTGAAAATAGAGAATTTGCTATTACCAGATAATAAAGATTCTTGCTGGTTGAAGACGAATAAAAAGAATCTCCAGTATGACCAGTTCCACGGAAGATTGTAAAGATTTTTTTATTTTAAAACGTTTTACGTTTACGTTTTATGTTGCTATTGTACTATGGTTGGATTTTCTCTGTCCTTTACAACTGCTGCTTTTGTCAGATTGTTCGCTCTATTGAGATCTTGGGTGAAAAGTGAAGGCGTACCGTTTGCCACAGACGTCTTTATGTCAGGCTGTGTGATACACATCTTAATTAAGTTCTTGGTCACGACTGACAGCATTGACTTGGATTTCTTCTCACTTTGACACATGAAATTGAAATCTATGCCTTTTCACTGATCTTGGCAAGGCTTTTCCTCCTGGAATTCTGGAACAAAAAGTGTATCAGGAGTATCAGTCATAATAGATTTTTTGGAGGTTGGTTTTTTAGACACACACACACACACACACACACACACACACACACACACACACACACACACACACACACATACACACACACACATATTATTCAGTCATTTTCTTTTCGACTTAGTCCCTTTATTAATCTGGGGTCGCCACAGCGGAATGAACCACCAACTTATCCAGCATATGTTTTACGCAGCGGATGCCCTTCCAGCTGCAACCCATCATTGGGAAACACCCATACACACTCATTCACACTACGGACAAATTTAGCTTACTCAATTCACCTATAGCACATGTCTTTGGACTTGTGGGGGAAACCGGAGCACCCAGAGAAAACTCACGTGAACACGGGGAGAACATGCAAACTCCACACAGAAATGCCAACTGAACCAGCCGGGGCTCGAACCAGTGAACTTCTTGCTGTGAGGCGAAAGCGCTACCTACTGCGCCACTGCGACGTGTTTTAATTACTCATTTCTAATAACTGATTTATCTTATCTTTGCCATGATGACAGTAAATAATATTTCACTTCAATACAGCTTAAAGGGGCTAATAATTTTGACCTTAAAATGGTTCATAAAAATTTAAAAACTGCTTTTATTCTAGCCGAAATAAAACTAATAAGACTTTCTTCAGAAGAAAAAATATTATCAGACATACTGTGAAAATTTCCTTGCTCTGTTAAACATCATTTGGGAAATATTTTAAAAAAGAAAAGGGGGGGGGTGAATAATTCTGACTTCAACTGTATATAAATACATTTTAAAAATCAGTTTTATTTATTCTTTTCTTTTTAAAATGATGACACTTTTCATTTTCTTTGTTTAATATTGTCAATCTTTTACTGAAGTTTTCAGTTTGATGGTTTTCTAACCTAGTGTCAGATTTATAGCCAGGGTTGTTATTTTTCTGACCTGGGTTCACATCCGCCATGCTTAGATTGATCCCTGTTTGTTTGACCACATAGTGCTGACTCTAAAAATAAACCAGCGGCAGGCAGTTCATCCCTGCTGCTCAGTTCAGTCTTTGTGAGTGTGTGTGTGTGTGTGATTTAATACGTGTAATATTAGGTTTCTCGCTGCCATTATCAGGTGTGTCTTTATCTCCGCTGAACATAATATTTAATATAAGAAGTATAAGTTAGTATGCGGGTGACTTTTGTCTGTTGGCCAGAGGGCATGGAATGAGTCAGAGAGGCTAATTTTCATTATTTGATAAGCGACAATGACGACATGCTTGATTGGTTCGTTCACTTCATTGCTTTGTCATTTGGTAGTCTAATGTTAGTCATTCAGAGCCGGTGGGAGAGCACCAGAAACATTTAAACTCCATTTCATCAGCAATTAAGATGCTCCTCTTTTGTTGTATTTGCTTCATTTACAGTTGAATCAGAAAAAAATCATGATTTATTTGTGGTCACATACAGCTAACATAGATTTGAATTACATTGGTGAAAAGCTTAAAGGGGTGGTCCACTACAATATCATATTTTAAACTTTAGTTGATGTGTAATGTAGCTGTGTGAACATAAACAACATCTCTAAATGTAACATGCTCAAAGTTCAATGCAAAGGGAGACATTGGCTTTTACAGCGTTAGCTTAGCAAAGCAGCAAACAAAGTTTGGGGACTACATAAATATATTCGGGCTAGTGAGATCACAAATGCTTCATATTATGCGCATTCACCACACGCATACACCCCGTGTAGCAAAGGGGCATGGCCAGAGGCGCTGTAATGTTATAGCAGAGAAAGCTAAAATGTCGTCCAAATGCTGCTATTTCCACAGAGCTTGTTCTGTTTCTGTATTTGGGCTTCCAAAGGACACGACACAAAGAGAGAAGTGTTTACAATTTCATTTTAATTATGCTCCAGAGAATTATAAAAAATACATAGCTAGCATTGGACAAAGGACAGCTTCCAGAATCTCTCCCAGTTTAGAGCTGGATTTGACTAAAAACAAAGAAGGAGCAGCTCCAACCATAATAGTAGACGCTGTGTATTGTGAGCCACAACCTGCAAGTATTTTGTTAAAATTGATCAATTACATGCACAGTTTCTAGCGTTAACAATATGTTGTAGTGAGGACGTAAACAAGGATGTAAACAATGGGAAATGCTGTTTGGCACCGCTAACAATATAGCTACAAATTTATATTTATCCGTCAAATCGCCGTAAACACGCACAGCAGCGCTGCAGTGTCTCTCTATGCGACCGATTTCCGTGCGTTATACATCTCAAATAACAAACTCGCAAAAGATTTGTGAACATTTCATACTACTTACACATGCCTATTCCGAATATATGTGAAAGACAATTGTCAGATTTTATTTTAGAGAGCAGGCAGGAGGTTCAGCTGTGTCTTTTTCATTTTCTGTCTGATTCAGGCTCAAACTGATACTGCTAACAGCTGCTCTAACTCACAGTATTTACACAGCAGAGGCAAAGCGCATGCTAGT
Organism: Danio kyathit; assembly: GCA_903798195.1. Taxonomy (NCBI): domain Eukaryota; kingdom Metazoa; phylum Chordata; class Actinopteri; order Cypriniformes; family Danionidae; genus Danio; species Danio kyathit. Next base: position 22,083,940 of record LR812536.1, on the reverse strand, counting down.
AGAGGTGTAGCACTTCCTGGTGATGTGTAGCCGAACTGCGAATCACAGCACATTATGTTAGCTGACCAATCAGAACCTCTTGAGGACGGGCTTTCAGAGGAACTAGGAAACATGACAGTCATTTTCATGTTAGCTGAGAAGCTGTATATAATGAAAGTAAGATATATGAAAAATAACGTGATTTTTAAATTTTTTTTACAAATGAAGCATGAGCACACATTGCTTTGCATAAACACAAACAAGCCTTAAAAATACACTCTGGACCACACATTTAAAGATGAATTTCACCCCAAACATTCTGGCATCATTTAAGTTTGAGTTTCTTTCTTTTGTTGAACACAGTAGAAGATACTTTGAAGAAATTCTGACTTCTGTAGCATTTTACTATGGATGTCAAAGTTTCCAACATTCTTCAAAAGAACTTACTTTATGTTCAACAGAACTCATAAAAGTTTGGAACTACTTTAGAAAACAGAGTTAGTAAGTATTCAATTCGGGGTGAATAATCATTTTAAACCAATAGGTATATGCACACAGACTTAATTTTCAGTCTGCCAGCCCAAGCACTTCTAGTGAACTGTCGCTCCATTACAAAATTGCCACGTTTAAGATCTGATTTCTTTAAAAATCACCAATTTTCACTGCCTGATTGATATTTGATATAAAGTGGGTCTCAGACTGGACAAGAAGCACTGCATTAAATAAAAAAAATTCTTGCAATGTCTTTAAAATATGGACATTTATTTTACCTCAGTATTTTTAATGGAGTTTCTGTGCTAGCCTGCTGCTACTGGAAAAGAAACCGCGTCATACCGCCCCGTAGTGTTCATTTTAAAAATTAAATGCAGTCGTACGTACTTCTGGCTACATGATTCACGATCTCCAGAAACGTATATAGAGGTTTTTAGAATAAGCCTGTGTTGCAATTAATGCTTAAGTCTATTTGACTGATTGGATTTTAACTACATCAATGCTGTAAAAGGAATAAACCTTTCACCGGAAGATTATCATTGGCTGAAAAACACTAGTTGTGCATATAGCCGATTAAGTTTGTATTATGGATGTTTCACCTGATATAAGTCTATATTTGCTAATAACATACTACATGTTCAGCTAAGCTTTAACTCTGACTGTAAAGCCTCTGGTGCTTTCTATAGGAACACAGAACAGCTTGGAACATTCCTTGTCTGTGGCCACAAACACAACATGACTGGAAACCATTGAAAGAATCTCCTGCTAACACCCAGCAAACTGACATCATCCCTTAAATATCCCGGGTAAACAAAGTTTCCTGTGCTCCGCAGTGGAAGAACTCCATGTGCTCAGAGTATGTCCAGCAAATGCTGCAGAATTTACTGCCTCATTATGTGTTGTCGTTTTAGACGGTGGATGGATGTACCGACCTCTATTATGCAGTTATGAATGTTAAATAGTTCTCATCTTTGGGGATTCTGTCATTTAAAGAGATAGCTTACCTTAAGTTTTAAAATGACTTCCTCTTTACTCAGCTTCAAGTTGTTTAATATCTTTCCTCTGAAGAAAGTTGGAAACCAGTAGCCATTGATATGCATTGAATTAATTCATGTTTTTATTTTTATTATAAATATTTTAAGTAGGGCTTTGCAATATATTCAACAAAGGTGAAGATCTAAATGCAGTTTATTAAGAGAAACGTCAAGCAGGCAAAGGTCAAAATGAGGAAAAAGACAGGAGCATGCAGATAATCTTGTAGTCAGAGTACAGACGAATGGTCAGGACAGGCAGCAAAATAACATAAAACAATAAACAAAGCAAAGGTCAAAAACACAGCACGACAAGGAAATGCTTCGTAATGCTCACTTACAGCAAATTAGTCTTTAAGAGCTACTGCTGTATGTATATAATCAGGGGGATCAGGAACTGGTGTGTAAGTGCAAAGACTTGTGGAAGTTGTATTTCATCTAGTGGCCAATGTGACGCACAGGCTAGATACCTGGTGATCGTGACAGTTACAGTATATTCACTTTATTTATTTTTGTTTGTCGACATTGTTAAAATATCTGACCTATATTTGACCTATGGAACTGTCATGTGAGAGACGCTGACAACGGAGGTGCGGATCCAAATGCAGGGTTTATTTATAGGATTAATTGTCAGGCAAGCAACAGTCAACACAGGGGCAAACTGGTTCATACAGATCATCCAAAAAGCATAGTCATAAAAAGGCGATTGGTCAGTCCCGGTGGCAAGCAACGTAAACAATAAAACAAGGCAAAAGGTCAAACACTAGGCTAGGCTAGACAAAGGAAACGCATCATAATGTCACAGTACAGTTAAACAAGACTCAGCCAAGTTATCGGTTGAGATATCGGTTGGTCAGTCAGTCAGTCGACAGTGGCTTCTGGTGGATTTACGTGAGAAGAGCAGGTGAGAAATGACACTCACGAGAGACATCTGAGATCTCAAAAAGCGCACACAGCGGCCTCTGGTGGATACGAGAAAACAAAAACTGCTAAAAAGGTACCTCCTGGCACTAATTTGCCGCTCTCCAGTAATGTATATAGAGGTATGTTTTCAGAATGAGCATGGGTTGCAATAATGGTTAATTCTTTATACGTGGTGCACTTTCAGATTTAAACTTCAAATGGATGTTTTCATTCACTTAGAGCTGAGTTGCACACAGCATGGAAGGCCATTTTCAGAAACCCTTAATGGAGGGTCTTTAAACAGAATGTGTGTAATTTAATTGTCTCAACATCGTTTGATCATGTCAGCTAGCACAACTGCTGACCATGGGACTACCTGTATATTTGTATCTCTGATAAACTTGATAGATAAACTTAATAATAAACTTAATATGCGGATACAGAAACATTTGTCATATTTATTTGTGTATATCATCATATACAGTTGAAATCAAAATTATTAGCCCTCCTGTGAATTTGTTTTCTTTTTCAAATATTTTCCAAATGATATTTAACAGAGCAAGGAATTTTTCACAGTATTTCCTAAAATATTTTTTCTTCTGAAGAAAGTCTTATTTGTTTTATTTCGGCTAGAATAAAAGCAGTTTTAATGCAATATTATTCAATATTATTAGCCCCCTTAAGCATTTTCTTTTTATTGTCTACAGAACAAACCATCGTTATACAATACCTTGCTTAAGTACCCCAACTTGCCTAGTTAACCAAATTAATCTAGTTTAGTCTTTAAATTGAACCTTAAGCTGAATACTAGCATCTTGAAAATTATTAGAGGTGTGAACCTACACTGGTCTCACGGTTCGGTTTGGTTTCAATTATCATGCCATCGATTCGGTTCAATTCGATATCTCTGCAGCGTTGATCACAGCTGATCCATAATAGTCGTGGTGGAGAAAACTCGTGCGCTCGTGTCTGTATCCAGAAGTATCCCTGTAACAGCCGAGAGGAGAAGAAAAGTCATGTCAGCCGGTCAAATGGGCCACAGTGAGAGAGAGAGAGAAATGGAGTTTACTTTCATTCTCTCAATCGCAGTGAAAAAGGGGCTTCTGCTGTAAGTGTCAGTGAAAGACTGTCCAGCAAGCACACATGCAGTGAAATTGTGCACAGCTTCTGCGTTTTTAAGTAGTTGGAGCGTTGTAATTACTCGTGCTCGCCTCCCTCGTTATAATAAGCTACGGTGACATAGCGCATATGAGATAAATGACGTCAGTACGTAATAACCGGTTATGATTATTACTGAACCGATACCGAATTGTCCGCGTCTGCATAGCAGTGTACCGAAGAAACAATTAATTTTGACACCCCTAAAAATTATATAGTAAAATATGTCATCATGGCAAAAATAAAATAAATCATTTATTAGAAATTAGTTATTAAAACTATTATGTTTAGAAATGTGTTGAAAAATCTTCTTTCCATTAAACAGAAATTGCAGAAAAACATACAAGGGGGCTAATAATACAAGAGGGCTAATAATTCTGACTTTAACTGCATATGTATCCATATATAATGTATGTGTGTTCACTAATGAAGCACATGGAAAATTGCAGCCTTAACGCAATTAAGCGTGTTGCTACATTGCAAATTTGCCCCAATTGCCTTCCATACAATTTGTTTAGTGAGCATTTGTGCAAAAACACTCTCAATTGTCCTATTTCCCCCATTGACTTTCAACTGTCAGTAAGAGTAATATTGCTTTAACTGCGGATTTGTCGTGCTTCAAATGGTTGGTTTCTGTGCATATCTGCTTAGTTTTCACTTGAAATCTTTTGTTTGTGATGAATCTGACATGGTGTGAAAGCCCAGTGTTGTGGGGACCTGGACAGTTTATGGACAGCTTCATGACTCAATGTATGAGATGTCTGCCAAAGTGCTACATAACATTATTTTCAAGGGAACAAATTCAGAAGAGCAGCGTAAGAAGTCCAGTACATTATCACTGATGCCGCTGATAGAACTCGTGTATTTAATGAGGTCTGCTGAGACATTAAAATGACTATGCAAACATAAGAATAAAAGAAAACATTGATAAAAAGTTTTGCCCTGATGAGATCTGTAAGATGGAGCCAGTCCACACAGCGAAGCTTGCTGACATTGGGCTTCTCTGTTACTGAACAAACTTCATCCCGAGTGTGTGATTTGATCTCTGGAGACTGAATTTATTCCTGCTCTCATAGATATGCCCGCGTCTAGGCTGCTTTCCCACACCGTAGCTCGTTGCCATATGGAAATTATTTCACCAGTCCACCTGGCAACTCATGTGGCCAAAAGCGATAAGAAAATTCTCTGTAATCTAACTGGACATTTGAGCCTTTATGTAACTGACAAGGCTTCACTTTTCAACTCCACACACCTGTCAGCTGTCTGTGTGTTATGTGGAGGATGATTTCAGAGCTTGTTTATGGTGTAGATCTAGAACTTTTGTCGTTACAAAACAATTAAATTGAAGCTAACCTGCCAAAATGAGAGGTTGTGTGAATGTGGCACTTTATAATGTGGCTAAACTCAGTCTATGCTCATCTTCTAAATCACTGTCTGTTTAGCTTCGCCCATCAATTTGCATTTTAGAAAGTACAGTAAATATCAAGTGGCAAATGCTGCGGCCCGTTTTGAAGAGAGGTTAAGTGAGTATGTTAACACTGAAATGTGGGTAAATCTGTGTTTTTCATTTCAGAATGGTAGGTATTTCAAACCCAAGAAAGCAGGGTATAAGTCAAGCCTGTTTCAAACTGTTTTGTGTTTGACATACCTCCCACTAAAACAGACAACCCAGAGTTTCTAAAATTTTACTGTTAACACACTCAGAATTTTCCCTTAACCTCTTTTCTGAAATAAACTCATAGATCAAACGATAAAGATTGAATAAGTCAGTCAGATTCTGTGTAGTGCAACATTGTGGAAAAACAGCCTCTGAATTGTTTTCCTTCTGATCTGAACATTAGAATAAGGAATATGAACTTTAATTTTAAGGAAATGTCAGTAAGAATGTAGTACTTTGTTCACTTAAGTTTACTGTGGATTGATTTACAGACAAGGCATAATTAAACACTTGATTTTCAGAAAGATTGCAACTAGAAGACAATTCTCTGCTGATACATTCCCAAAAATTAAGGTACAGGAGCTGTCACAGGGGCAGTACCTTTTTAAAACATACATATTTGTACCCAAATAGTCCACAGTGGTACTTAAAAGGTACATATTAGTACCCAAATGTACCTACAGTAAAAAATACCTTTGAGGTACCATTATGGACCCTTAAGGTACAAATATGTACCTTTTGAAAAGGTACTGCCCCTGTGATAGCTACCGTACATTTATTTCTGAGAGTGTACACTGTAAAAGTGATTAGTTGACTGTACTTAAATAAAAGTAAGTAAACCTGTTATTTTTTTATTATTAAGTAAATAACATGCATAATTACAAAAATTAAGTCAACTTAACAGTTCCAAGTTACAATGGGTATTGTCAATTTTTTAAGTAAGGCTGTTTTTTAAGGCTGTTTTTTCATTTATTAGATTTCCTTCGGCTTTGTCCCTTATTTATCAGGGGTTGCCACAGCGAAATGAACCACCAACTATTCCGGCTTATGTTTTACACAGTGGAGGCTCTTCCAGCCGCAACCCAGTACTGGGAAACACCCATACACTCACACACACACATATATACACACACACACACACACACACACACTCATATGCTACGGCCAATTTAGTTAATCCAATTCACTTACACTGCATGTCTTTGGACTGTGGGGGATACCGGAGCACCCGGAGGAAACCACACGTGAACACGTGGAGAACATTCAAACTCAACACAGAAATTCCAACTGGCCCAGCCGAGACTCGAACCAGTGACCTCCTTGCTGTAAGGCAATTGGGTTAACCACTGAGCCACCGTGTCCCCCCCTTTAAGGCTGTATACATACTTTTTATTTTTAACAAAAGTAACCAATTGCTTTTTGTAGTGTATACTGGATCAAACAGGGAGGTTGCACCACAGAAGTGTGATGAACTGTTTTTATTGTTGTCACTGTTGCTTTGTCTGTTATTGCAAATTGGTTGATTGGTTGGTTGTATTTTTATTTTATGACAGATATCAGCTGTCAAACATATTTGCAGAAGTTTAGGTCATCAGTGGGTGAACAGCTGTGCTTTATAACATTAGGACCTAATCTTAGAAGCATTGAAAAGTTTTAAATATGCAAACTGCAAATAGTCAATTACAAATGGGGATTTACTTATACTGTAAGTCTACAATCTGCCTCACCTATTTTAAAATAGGTTAGGTGATGAGTGGGGTAAAACAGGAACAAATATACCCTGCAACTTCTAGATTATGATGTTTTTGATTTTTTTCTAAAAGGCAGTTCATGACCATTTTAATGACACATTAAGCAGTGGCCAGATCTGTCAGTGAGTGTACAGTATGAGTGTGTCATCAACAGCCAAAGCTGTGGCTGTCATATTTGTGGCTTACTTATTACTTAGCCAAACGCCATTACACACTTAAAGCAAATGACCTCGTGGGAATATCAGCAAAGTCAATTAATTCAGCTAGGATGAACAGAAGTCAACCAAAGACATGCGGTACAGGTGAATTTGGTTGGCTAAATTGTCCGTAGTGTATGAGTGTGGATGAGTGTGTAAGGATGTTTCCCAGAGAAGGGTTGCGGCTGGAAGGGCATCCACTGCGTAAAACATGTGCTGGATAAGTTGGCGGGTAATTCCGGATTAATAAAGGGACTAAGCCGAAAAGAAAATGAATGAATGAATGAATGAATGAAGAATAGTACACCTAAAAATCGAAATTTCTGTTATCATTTGCTCAGCCTAATGTATCAAATGTGAGTTTCTGACTTTTTCTATTTGAAGAACATGCAGGCCACTCATAATAACAGATAATATGGCTCCAAAATACTCAAAAAAGTCCCTATTAAAGTGTCACAGGAGTGTGAAAATTTATTTTTTCTTGTCTTCAGACAGAGTAGCAATATCCGACTTGTGACGAATCATTCTTTTGAGTCATCCGTTGAATGAATCATCATTTCTGTTTATGAAATCATCTGAATGATTCATTCACAAACTTGACTGATTCAGTTTTCTAGTCCAGCTTGCTGACTCAGTGATCTGAAAGCTTTGGTTAGCAATAAAGGATTTTTGTGGTTTTATAAATGATTTTATACTGTATCCAGTCATCATTCAAAGGCCCTGTTTACACCTGGGATTAGTATTTGTATTGGTTGATCGGATGAGTGAGACCCATTCCTGTTTAAAACGTTCCTGATTTCTGTTAGGAGCCTAGGTCTACGAGTACCTTTTTTTGATAAGCTTGTGTAATTTGCACACAACTGCTAAAGGAGACAACAGAAAACAATACGGAAAGCAGCAGATTTAATGCCCAAAACTATGCAGAATGCCTTCAAATCAAACTTACAATTTCAGACTGCAATGTTTAAATCATGTCTGACTAGCTTGCTTTTACATCTCATCCTGTAATATTAAAGAATTAGGTCAGTAGACTGAAAGTAGGTGGCCTTTTGTGACTGTTTGAACGCATTCAGCCACATGAATGCCTAAGCTATGAAAGCAATGCAGTGGAATGCATTTTTGACTCACTGTGGAAGTGGTCAAAACACCTGTATTTAGTGTCATTCACTTCTGATCGGTTCTAGAAAAATGCCTCTTTATATAATGTGTGAGGAGTTCCAAAGCTATCGTATTTCTTTAGAAGGTTTGAAATATTGAGCACAAGTTATATGAACCACTTTTATAATATTTAATTATCCTTTTTGCAATGCTGCACTGACTGATTGCATAGAAGAGTAGCGTTATTCAAAATGTATTCTTTTATATTCCACTAAAAAGAAAGGAAGTAATTTGGGCTTGGAATGACAGGATGAGCAAATGATAACAGGACTTTCATCATTTTATTGAGCTATCCTTTTAATTAGCAATTTGTGCATTAGCTGTTCTAAAATCAAGACAAATTTGTGAAAAGGCTCTCTATTTTCTAGGGAAGATAATTTCCTGGAGAAATAAGATGTTTTACTTTCGCCTTTCTGGATGAATTTGACAGATTTTCATTTGAAATATTATCAGATGAAACAATGGACTCGTTAAGCAGTGATGATTCTGTGGTCAGATGCGTTTTGTGAAGGTCATGGAGGTTTTGGTGTTTTGTGGTTTGGAAAACTGCTGATGGAGTCAGCTCTCTAGCGGACAAAGGACTGATTGTATTTCATATGCTCCAGCAACAAATCTCATGCTTTCTATGCAGGCGTGTTTTTCAAAAGCTAGTGTAGACATTAGGTGGACAACTGTATTCTAGCACTTTCCACCTCCACTTAATGATCTTTGGAAAAAAGACATTTCATATGGTCAGGTCTTCACATAGGTTATTCCTATATAGTGCCTGAAAAAGTTGTCATACTGTGTTTTTATTAAGGTCCAATCCCAATTCTACCCTTTACCTGCACCCCCACCCTGCAGCCCAAGATCGCTTACTCACTGAAGCTAAGCAGGGCTGAGCCTGGTCAGTACCTGGATGGGAGACCACATGGGAAAACTAGGTTGCTGTTGGAAGTGGTGTTAGTGAGGCCAGCAGGGAGCGCTCAACCTGTGGTCTGTGTGAGTCCTAATGCCCCAGTAAAAGTGAAGGGGACACTACACTGTCAGTGGGCGCCGTCTTTCGGATGAGACGTTAAACCGAGGTCCTGACTCTCTGTGGTCATTAAAAAAAATCCCATGGCACTTCTCATAAAGAGTAGGGGTGTAACCCCGGTGTCCTGGCCAAAGTCCCTCAATTGGCACTTACCCATCATGGCCTCCTAATCATCCCCATCCATTGAATTGGCTCTTTCACTGTCTCTTCACTCCACCAATAGCTGGTGTGTGGTGAGTGCACTGGCGCCGTTGTCCTGTGGCTGCCGTTGCATTATCCAAGTGGACACACATTACATTACATTACATTTAGCCCTTCCCCTTACCCCCTCGTTTTGCGCATTAACGTGAAGGGGTAGGGGTGTCCCAATTCTCTTTAGCTTGAAGGCGTAGGGCTAAGGGGAAGGGCTAGATACCCCTCGATAGAGAGATTTCTCAGGACCACACTCGAAACCAAGGGGTAAGAATATTTCCCAGAATACACCATCTACAACGGCAGCATGGCTGCACACAGAAGTCAGGAGATGCACAAATTAGTATTTTTTTTGTCATTATTATGAATTTGTACAACAAACAAGTCTATGTTTTAATACATTCATAATCGCATTTGTGTTTTACCGTCGTGGTTTTTAAAAAAAACGGTAAAATAAAAACTGCTAAATTTTGCTGTCTATAATCTATAATCCTAACTCCTGTATAGCAGTCCCACAACATTCTGTCACTCGATAACACTTGAATACCCTGTTTTACAGTGTCTGGGATAATGTTAATGTTGTTTTTGGTGTGTTTACATAGATGAATATGGCCATGGTGTAAATGCACAGTACAGTTACGAGCTTATTGCCAGATTATATTGTTATTATAACATGATAAATGACTTCAGTGATTTCCTGAAGATAAATACCTAAAAATAACACAACTGGAATAACTACAGCAGTCGCCATCGTCTGATCTCATATGAAGCAAGAGATCGCAATGACATATGATGATGTGTGCAGGTGTTATAGTGCTGTCCCATTTCTTAGGGGTAAGTTTTGAAGCCCTTCCCCTTCACACTCAGGGGCTAAGGGGTAGGAGTACAAAAATAGAATTGGGATTGGGCCTTAGACTCAATCTATACTGCTGAAGCAAAAAGTCAAGTTATAAGTTGAGTTCTATCCAAGAATATCAAGGTTTTTGCCCTGCTGGTAAATAATGTAACTACACAGTCAGTCAGCATTTGTTTTGTATTTTATTTTTTATTCATCCATCCCATACCTGTCAACATGTTCAAACACGCACCCAAAACCTAGTGTCCACTTTCGCTACACTTCAAATCATATGTGTACAGAATATGTTTGGGAAGCAGCGTCTATTTATCACTATGGAGCGCGTCTGACAGCCACGCACCGTTACATGACCTGACTGTTTTGAGGATCGCATAGGAGGGGCAACAGCACCTGTAATGGAAAGGAAGGGAATCCCACCGTTTTTATATTTGTTTAAAAGTCTTTTCATGCCTAAATAAAATGAAAACACAGAACAAATTCACATTTAAGTGCAAGGGTGTACCCTGGTGGTTCGGCAGAATGGGTTGGGAAAAGGGAGGATCTGCTTAAGTCGTGACGCCTTGTGACGTATGGAATACTGTTTCCGGGTCCAAGCCGCTACTCATTTGAATTGAGAAAATATTTGTTTATGAACACTTTTTAGTCATATCACACATTAATGTAAATTATATATAATAGCATGGTGTACACATCAGTCTCTGGACTTGCTGCATCACAAATTCCATAATTTTAACAGTTTATAAAAAATAATCACTTTCTGGCTATCTGACATTAGGCATGGACATATATGGACATATATATTGCAATCGTGATTTTCAAAAATATTACATCGCTTTGTAAATGTTTTTTTGTACCATTTGATGAGTCTCCCTATTCAGTTTGATACAGCACTTGGACCTGGAAGCCGCTTTGCGTGACGTCTCACTTAACAAGCGGATAGGCTCTTTGATGTTTATGGCCACCCTTCATAGAAAGATTAAAAATATGGGAGAAATATGCGAAAATACTTTTACGGGATGATAGCAGGATAGAATTGTAAAATACAGTAGAATCCCGGGAAAAACAGGAGGGTTGACAAGTATGCCATTCGTCCATCCATTCATTTTCCTTTAGCTTAGTCCCATACTTATCAGGGGTCACCACAACAGAATGGACCACCAACTATTCCAGCATATGTTTTACGAAGTGGATGCCCTTCCAGCCGCAACTCATTACTGGGAAACACCCAAACACTCTCACATTCACACACACTCATACACTATGTCCAATTTAGTTCATCCAGTTCACCTATAGCATCTTTAGACTGTGGGGGAAACTGGAGCACCTGGAGGAAACCCACACGAACATGGGGAGAAAATGCTAACTCCACACAGAAATGCCAACTGGTCAAGCTGGGACTCAAACCAGCGACCTTCTTGCTGGGAGGCGACAGTTCTAACCACTGAGCCACTGTGTCACCATTTTATTTGTTTTTTTTTTTTTTTGGAAGAAGTGACCTTTATGTATTATTTACACAGTATTTATCATATTTATAAAAATGTTACAGATAAAGCTTTATCTCCCTTTTATGTGTGGGCTTCAAAATGATAAAATACTAACATACATCTTAATAATTAAAAAAAAATCTTTTCCCTTAAACTCTTTTATTATTAAATGCAAATTTATCTTCATACATTCATTTATTGATTTATTTTCAACCACTTTTGCGTGGCCGGGTCGCGGGGGCAGCAGTCTTAGGAGAGAACCCCAGACTTTCCTCTCCCCAGACACTTCCTCCAGCTCCTCCGGGGGGATCCCGAGGCATTTCCAGGCCAGCTGAGAGACATAGGCCCCGTTTACACTAATGCGTTTTCGTTTTAAAACGCACAAGTTTTGCTACGGTTACGCCATCCGTCCACACTACGCCGGAGTTTTCGAGCCCCGAAAACGGAGCGTTTTGGAAACGCTGAAGAGCACGTTTTAATTCTGATACGCTGCTGCTCCGTCTCAGTGTGGATGGGGAAAAACGGAGACATCTGAAAACGGAGGCGTGGCTGCTGAGATTCGCTACCTGATTGGGGCTTTTGGGTCATTGCGTATCCTTCCCTTATTTGTCAAGCCCCTATCACATGACTATAACGCTACCGGAAGACGGCAGACCAGCCTTCACTGTAAACAACAACATGGACACAGAATTGGGAGCGTTGTTTGCACTATTGTCCATTTCAGGCGCCATTGTGCAGTTAAACTCTGCCTTTTTTACTACAGCTGCTGCACATATTCGCAAGAGGCAAGCTATTGTTCGAGCACTCGCTAATCGCTCGCGTTCATCGTTCAACCAGCGTTTGTTGACTAACAATCACCAAATGCCGAGCGAGACACATGTTTCCTGTTTATACTTGAATGCGCATGCCCAGAGTGCGCAAATGGTCACGTGATATACGTTTTTGGTGGAGTAATGTGGACGGAGATATGTTTAGAAACGCTAGATGAAACGCTAGTGTGGACGCGGATCGTTTTTGATAAAAAAAGCCGTTTTAAAACGAAAACGCATTAGTGTAAACGGGGCCATAGTCCCTCCACTGTGTCCTGGATCTTCCCAGAGGCTTCCTCCCAGTGGGACATGCCTGGAACACCTCCCTAGGTAGGCATCCGAAACAGACGCCCGAGCCACCTCAGCTGACTTCTCTTGATGTGGAGGAGCAGCGGCTCAACTCCGAGCTCTTCTCGGGTGACAGAGCTCCTCACCCTATCTATAAGGATGCACCCTGCCACCCTGTGAAGGAAACTCCTTTCGGCCGATTGCATCCGAGATCTTGTCCTTTCGGTCATGACCCAAAGCTCATGACCATAGGTGAGAGTAGGAATGCAGATTGACCAGTATACCGAGAGCTTTGCCTTTCAGCTCCTTCTTTACCACAACGGACTGGTACATCAACCGCATTACTGCTGCTGCTGCACCAATCCGCCTGTCAATCTCACGTTCCATCCCTCCCTCACTCCTGAACAAAACCCAAGATACTTGAACTTTCCTCCTGCAAATGAATCTCCAGTGTTACAATAAAATGTGCTTAGACAGTACAAACAAGTCGCTTTATTAAATGAAAAGCCAGGTGTTGTCAGCAAGTCATTAACAAGCCAGCAATCGTCCACAGATTTTGAAAGTGTTGCCCTTACAGATGTAGCAATTTGCACCATATTGCAAGTCGCTTTGGTAAAGAAAAAAAGTACCTGCTGAGAATATAAAAAACATGTTTTGAAGTGTATAAACTTGTGTGTTATTTCCAGCACGTTCCACTGCGAGTGATTCATTTTTTTCTCCTGGCAGTGGAAGGGTTTGTTGTTTCTTTCATCACCTCGCGTAAAATCATTTTTCATTACCATGCACTTCTGGAGGATGAACAGGGCAGATTGGCTGTGTAATAGTTGTTTGTCATAGCTTCCTCTCATTTTTGTTCATTTGCACTTTATTACGCTGGGGTTTTTTTTTTTCACACTGCAAGCGAGCAACACAACCAGAACAGTCGCGCTATAATCAATGGAGCTGTCTGTTTTCCAAGCATGCAACACTGATTATGATAGTCTCCGTTTAGACAGCATGTTAGCCTGAAGATGAACTGGAGGCCTTTCAACAGAAGCTTCGCTCTAACATCTCACATTTCCTGTTGAAAGCCATTCAGTGAAGTTTAAGAACGGAATTAAAAATCAGAAGTAAGCGGTACACGATTTAGCCCAAGGCTGATGTTTTGAGATATTGGGGAAAATTACACTAATACCATTATACAATCACTCTTATGACATTGCCAAGTGGTGTACTTTTTCTTTCAGCCGACTTGGTACGCGCTGGAGATTGAATTAAGTCTAGTGATGGAAGCTGAGAACATGTACTTGTCCACAAACACTGCACTCTGTATTTATAGTCCTCCTGGTATGCATTAAAAATGTGTGTGTGTGTGCTTTTTTTATTTTTTTGCTGCAGATTTTAATCTGTTTAGTTACCTTTGGCCGTCTCTCAACTCTGATCGCTGCACATTCAGGAAGTCTGTAATTCTATCAGGTTCAGTCAGTCATTGAGACCCAAGAGACGGACGGTCAGTTCAGATCCACTCAGGTCTGTTACGCTGCACAGTATTAAGTACGGATGTCACGTCTCGGCTCGCAGTCGCAGACCTATCATGTTTAACTACCAGGCGCTTCATTCATTTTTGTGTGTGTTTTGAATTTTCTTTGGGGATAGTGTTCTGAAATTGGTTTGCTTTTGACATTTGAAGCGGTAAATTCACTCAAATATGTACATTTTGACTTTATTCTACACAAAAGAAAGATGATGTCTCAAGTGTTACAAAAAAAATACTTGTGGTTCCTGATGGTAGATTGACTTTATATAAAGTGAAACAATCAGTCTGTGAAAAAAATGGGCTTTTTAAGGTGTGATTGACACTGATGTGCTTTTGTTTTAAAATGCATAGGTTTTGTTATTGGCATCCACTCTACTCTGGCATCTTCAACCTGCAAAAACTCATTGTTTAAATAAAAACAAATGATAACGACCCTGTTTTAGTTTGGAAATGCTGGTGTTACTTTTTAGTATTAACAAAGAGCTTAGCATCAACAAGAGGCGACACTCAATAGAACGTTCCATTGCAGCAGCAGCGCCCAGCAACAGCCCTGTGATTCTGCCATTTTGGAGTGAAAGCGATCGGCCGTCCATTGGATCTTATTGCTGTCGCGATGGCAAGCAGCTGCTTTGTTCTTTGTTTTCATTAAGCTGAGATACAACCTGAAAGACGACAATACAACGCATACATTCACAAGACTGGTGATCATCAGCACTTTTAATAGTTGATTTTACAGACTTAATGTTTACTTTATATTAGCCTTGTTTTCTTGAAACTGTCACTTTTAGGTGAAATTACTTTAAATTACTTTTAAAGTAACTTATGTATGAGCTACTGTGTGAGCGTCGTCTGAGGTCCGGGCGTGCTCTGGATGCACGCTCTCATTCTGGTGTGTTTGTTGTTTTGTTTGCGACATGGTGTTTTCGTTCTCAGCCCTCCAGTTGGTTTCAGTTGGCGCTGGGATCGGAAACATGCATGTGAGTGCACGGTAAGTGTTTTTCTGCACTGCGTGCTTTAGTGTAGTGTTTCATGTGAACATACGGTTCTCTCATTGGCTGTGTGTTCTAGTTCCGTTTTACGTGAGCACATGGCTTGTGTTGTGTCTCTCATGTGCTCTCCTGTTTATTGTCTTGTCTTACCCACCTTGTTATCCTATTATTTATCATTATGTTCACCTGCGGGCGATGCGGTGGCACAGTGGGTAGCGCTGTCGCCTTACAGCAAGAAAGTCGCTGGTTCGAGCCTCGGCTGGGTCAGTTGGCATTTCTGTGTGGAGTTTGCATGCTCTACCTGTGTTTGCGTGGGTTTCCTCCAGGTGCTCCGGTTTCCCCCACAAGTCCAAAGACATGCAGTACAGGTGAATTGAGTAAGTTAAGTTAAATTGGCCGTGTGTGTGTGATGGGTGTTTTCCTGTGATGGGTTGCGGCTGGAAGTGCATCCACTGTGTAATAACATATGCTGGATAAGTTGGCGGTTCATTCCGCTGTGGCGACCCCAGATTAATAAAGGGACTAAGCTGAAAAGAAAATGAATGATGAATAAATGTTCACCTGCCCTCTTGTCAGTTTATTGGTTTGCTTTCCCTTTTTATTCTTCCTGTGTGGTCTGTCCTGTGCTGGTCCGTCGTCGTTGTTCCTGTGTCAATCAAGCCAAGTCCTGCTGAGTCAAGTCAGTCTTGTTATGTTGCTGTGTGTTCTCCAGTGTAAATGGCACCTAAGAGAATTTCATAAACATATTACATCTAAAACCAAAAGTGCCATTTGAAATTGTCTGCTAAAATGAAAATTTTTCTCATTTGCCTATTTTTAAGTTTAGTTATTTCACTTTTAAGGCAATGGAAATAATGTATTCTTTGCCATAAATGAAGAATAAGTGAAACTACACACATGAGCCTGAGAAAAAATTTCATTTTAGAAGAACATGTAAAATAGCAGAGGGTTTTTTTTCCCGCATACGGCGTGCAGTATCAAATTCCATTCAAACAACGCTCTTCCAGCAGTTTATACTCTCATCCAATATCTCGTTTGTCACAGGGGGCATGCATGAAATGTTCCTGAATAAAAGTGAAAGTACCAAACTGCAGTTAAAGTCAACAAATTAAAAGATGAAACATCCAAAATTACATGAAACTCTGGAGGAAATGTGGATATTGTGGTGATGCAATAACGTTAATCGAATTATGTGCTATAACATGTAAAACGGGATCATGAAAGGAACATCCAAAAGGCAATTCATGTAAACACCTTAATCAAATTGTCTTATTCAGATTAAGGCAAATAGTTTGATTACTGATGTCCATGTAAATGTAGTCACTGGGAAAGTTGGATAGGATTCAGCAAAACAATATGTCTTCATTTCTGGGTGAAATGACCAAGAATAAAGCTAACAAGCCATATAAACATTTGGTCAAATTAATACTGCATGTTAACCGAACCCTAGCTAAGCATCTGACTGCCTCATTTCTGTTCATTTGAGGTCCAAGTTTTTCCCGTGAACTATAAATAGACATGTTTCTCTAATTAAGATCTGCTAAATTGCTTTAGCCTTTATTTTTGTGACGTTGAACCTTTCCAATTCACCCTATCTCAGAAACATAAATCAGCTATGTTTGTACAATCAAGCACAGTAGTAACTTTAAGTTGTTATCTGCACCTCCTAAAAAAATGTTACTCTTCAGGCGTTTTCTACAAACCTCGTACCTTGTAATTACAGCATGAACTTTTCCCAGTCTTATTCTTCTCTGAGCTTTCATGGCTCTTAATTGCAGCAATCACGTTTTATGAAAAGTGTGGTTTGGACCGTCCTCTTTAAGCTTAATAGTGTGTGTTGTTTTGGGTGGGAGTGTGGGGGACCGAAAATATGTGAAGGACGGAGGAGATGAAGCGAGGGGGGTACTGCTTGTCATCGAAGCAGAAGCCATCCTTTTCAACACATGCTGTCACTTGCGCACGCTAATCCGCAAAGCTGTTGCTCGTGGGTGTAAACAATGCCAAATCGACGTGGCACCCACATCAAGTAATGACAGGGCAATATTACATGCAAAAGGTACAAGCTGACTCCAGGTGCTCGTGTGTTTCTGTGAAGTCGGTTTCGGTTGATGACTGTATACTGTTCACTTCCAGTATTTTATTGAAATGGCAACTTAGTCATAGTTCTTTCTAAATTACTCAGATTTTTTTTTATCATAATGACCTGACACTGTAGGTGAATAAGGTAAAGTAAAATAACTAATAGTTATCACTAGGGTTGGGTATTTTTAGAATTTTATCAATTTCGATTGACAATTTCGATTCTTATTGATTCCTAGATTTGATTCTATTGTAAAAAAAATAAAATACAATAAAAAGTCATTTAGGCCCTCTTTACTAGAGAAATTCAGGTTCCGTTTCCATCACAAATGGACAAACACTTTAAAATAAGGTTGTATTCAACATAGGCTTATTCTGAAAACGTAGCCCTATATATATTTCTGAAGATCGTGAATTGTGCAGCCAGAAGTACGTATGGCTACATTTAATTTTTTAAATAAATGCTACGAGGTGGTATGACGCCATTCCTTTTCACAGCGGCCTCTGGTGGATTTATACGAGAACAGCAGGCGTGAATGGCACTCACGAGAGAAATCTGAGATCTCAAAAATTCGCGATTCGCGAAAACAAAAACTGCAAAAAAAAAAAAAAAAAAACGTAGCTCCTAGGATGTATTTGATTGTCTCCAGAAATGTATATAAAGGTACGTTTTCAGAATGAGCCTGGGTTGGTTGTATTAGTAAATGCTAGTTAATGCATTCACTAACATGAACACACAATAAACAATACATTTATCACAGTATTTGTTCATGTTTGTTAACCTTAGTTAATGGAAATAAAGTTGTTCATTATTAGTTCCTGTTAACTCACAGTACATTAATGTTGACAAGCATGACATTTTATTTTAATAATGCATTTAGTAAATGTTAAACTATGATTAAAAATGCTGAACATGTATTGTTCATTATTAGGTAATGTTATTAAATAAATTAACTAATGAAGTCTAAAGTGTGACTAATAGACAAAGAAGACACATTAGGCTACTGATGCAAATTGTATAATTTACAAGAAAAAAATCTTATTAACACTTCCGGATCAATTAAACACAATTTATGAATAAGCGAGCCTACTTTACGGTTTAAATAGATAATAAAATTATGGTTATAGATAACTGATCTTCTTTATTTCTGATTTATTAGAAAAATATTTGGTGTTTTACAGTTTTAATATGTACAGTTGAAGTCAGAATTATTAGCTGCCCTGAATTATTAACCCCCTTGTTTATTTTTTCCCCAGTTTAATGGAGAGAAGTTTTTTTCAACACATTTCTAAACATAATAGTTTTAATAACTCATTTCTAATAACTGATTTATTTTATCTTTGCTAGATATTTTTCAAGACACTTCTATACAGCTTAAAGTGACATTTAAAGGCTTAACTAGGTTAATTAGGTTAACTAGGCAGGTTAGGGTAATTGGGCAAGTTATTGTATATTAATGGTTTGTTTTGTACACTATCGGAAAAAAATTTAGCTTAAAGGGGCTTATTATTTTGACCTTAAAATGTTTTTTTAAAAATTAAAAACTGCTTTTATTCTAGCCGAAATAAAACAAATAAGACTTTCTCCAGATGAAAAAAATATTATCAGACATACTGTGAACATTTTCTTGCTCTGTTAAACATCATTTGGGAAATATTTTGGGGGGCTAATAATTCTGACTTCAACTGTATGCGCAGTTTAGTTTCACCTCAAGGTATGAACAAAAACTTGTGCCGAGTTGCTCAGCTACACACTCAAAAACACGTTAAAGTAAAATTATGGAGCGAATTTAGTATCTAAAGTAATTCACGCAAAAGACACGATGTACACATGCGTAGTCAAATTCACGTGCATAAAACCAAATTCACGTGCATAAAATATTTATACATATTCACAAAAACAATTCACGTGCACAAAATAAAAATACATATTCATAAAATACGTTTCACAAATGCAAAACACCATTTGCAAATGTATAAGAGTGTACAAAAAGTTTTGAATGTTTAAAATTTGCGAGTTCATCCTGAATGAGAATGTGCAAATCCTGTTTCACGTACGACTCGCTCTGGATACGAGTGTGTGTGTTTTGAGACTTTCCTGGCAGCAGCAGCAGGCGACTCGTACCTTTCAGCCAATCAGATGAGAGCTGTACTCGATGAAACCCTCTCTGCGCTCCTTTTGCGCAGTCGGAGAAACGGAGAGATGCGCAGGCTTCAAACTAAAACTAATAAATTCCCTCCCTGACTATCACTGACTAAAAACTTAATTTACATTATATCTAATGAACGTAAACAAGCTGTTGTTGTGCTATAGTAGCTTAATATGCAAAATACAGTAGATATTATCATTCAGTAATAATATAAATATAATAATTTTTTAATGATTCTTATAATGAGTTTATTTTTTCTTTATTAAGCTAGAAACTAAAAAAAAAAGACATTGAAAATATGACAACATAAACTAAGTGTTTATTTGCTTATCACGGGCTGTAGTAAACTTATTTGCAATTAAATTAAAGGGAACCACTCCAGTATGGTGATCCACACCATGGTGGCCATTAGCTAGCTTGAGTAATTGTTCATTTAAATTATATTTATTATTTTAAAATACGGATTAAAACAATTAAAAACCACATATCTTGACGTTGTAAAATTATGCTGCATTAATCACTCCTGTCTCCAGTAGGTGGCGCAGATCAGTAATGAGGACCAGTAATGAGACGGTTCAAACGCAACAAAATATTCTAAATATTCCACATTTGATTAAATGAAATGAAGTACAAGTATATTGAATTATGCATATGTATATAATTAAAGTGTAAATGCTTAATAATAACTTCAAACAAGCAGTGTTCTAAATAAACCTTAATCTTTTTTAAACGCAAAACAAATAGGCTACTTTCACATGACTTTCCTTAAAAAGTAACACCTTTAGCTCCTTTTATTAAGTGACTTTAGATTGTAATGTAGGCCTATTACTTTTCCCCCAATACTGCAAATAACATCAACATGTCCATTTTTCAGACTTTTGAAACGTAAAACTCCAAACGATCGCCTAGACAAGATTTGGCTACAAAACTACCAAAATAAGACATTGCATTTAATGCTGAAAACGTTCAACACTATAGCCTACTCATTTATTTTATTACGTATAATGTGCTTGACCACCAGCAAATAAGAATGTTCATCTGGACAGAGCTTCTAGTTTTGTTTCGAGCCTCTGCCTCAGTCAATCAAATCCAGTCAAATAAAACTGATCATGTCTGATATTTTAAATCGAGCTGATATCACAGCTGTTCCAACCTATTCTGCATCACCAAAGCCAAGAACTGATGAATCGCGTTGATTTTAATAAATAGATATGCTCTAGGCTAGCCTATATAATTTTTTTTAATAATCTTGAATTATCTTTTTTTATTAGACAGATTTAACGTTATTCTTATATCGTGTGCAGATATGTATGACACGTGTAGTCCCGTAAACCGAGAAAGAGTAAGGATTTTTTTTTTCAGAGAGAGATAATTGCAGACTTTTTCACACTATAGGCAGTGCAACACTGTAGCCAGTAGATATCAGGAATATATTTTTTGTCCAAGTCATGGAATGTCAGGCATTTTTGTTTGTCAATTTAAATATTATTTCCATTTACCAGTGTATTTTTCCAGTTATTTCATTCCTTTCAGTTGCATTTTATTTCTTTCAAAATTAAAAATGAATTTAATTAAAATAAATAAATGGGGCATATAGCCTATAAACGCAAATGAGCCGCTCGTAAGCCTTACAAAACTGCTTATTTGGTTTTGAAATTCCATTCCCTTCCCCAATTTGAAGACATTTTGAAGACAAATCTCTCTGTAAAAATCTCTTTCTCTCTCTCTCTCTGTTTACAGAACTAGACTAATGATTTAATGTACAAACAACAAAAAATATCTAAAATCAGTTTATTATATTAAGCATTTCATTTTATTAGGATACAACATTTTAGTAGGTAACCTTAACGTTATGTGGCTAATTTAACAAATAAATACATAAATAGGCTAAATAAATACTGATAATAAAGCATAAGTATTAAAAAAAAAAAAACTTTAAACTTAATTTATTAAATCTGATCGACGCTTCCTAGCTCTTCTCCTCGGCGATGGGGCTGTAGGTTGGAGGGCAGGTTATCAGAGCAGTGATCAGCCCGATTGAAAATCCTGAACAGTATCAAACATGTTTGAAATGATCAGAGAGCCTCCGATTTGTGTTGCAAAAGGTCGCGAAAAGCGATCGCCTTTTTAATACTATGTTTACATATTACTAGATTAATACTATGTCTGCATATTACTATAGCACAACAACAGCTTGTTTACGTTCATTAGATATAATGTAAATTAAGTTTTTAGTCAGTGATAGTCAGGGAGGGAATTTATTAGTTTTAGTTTGAAGCCTGCGCATCTCTCCGTTTCTCCGACTGCGCAAAAGGAGCGCAGAGAGGGTTTCATCGAGTACAGCTCTCATCTGATTGGCTGAAAGGTACGAGTCGCCTGCTGCTGCTGCCAGGAAAGTCTCAAAACACACACACTCGTATCCAGAGCGAGTCGTACGTGAAACAGGATTTGCACATTCTCATTCAGGATGAACTCGCAAATTTTAAACATTCAAAACTTTTTGTACACTCTTATACATTTGCAAATGGTGTTTTGCATTTGTGAAACGTATTTTATGAATATGTATTTTTATTTTGTGCACGTGAATTGTTTTTGTGAATATGTATAAATATTTTATGCACGTGAATTTGGTTTTATGCACGTGAATTTGACTACGCATGTGTACATCGTGTCTTTTGCGTGAATTACTTTAGATACTAAATTCGCTCCATATTAAATTCCCAACACTTAATGCAGTGCATTCTTTTAATCTGATGTTTGCGAACCAACCGCAGATGCTTTGTGTGCAAAAGGCCATTGAGTAATGTTGAGTTTCAGAGACTTTTATTCTGAAATCGCGGCACATACCGAAACCGGAATAGGCGCTACTGAATACAGAGAGAACTGTTGTAGCATCAGCCATTGCCGAGCTCGGCTCATTGTGTAAAGTGGCGCTGGAAACGTGCATTACTGCTATACTGAGTGTCTGACTGGATGTAATTGTGCTTCTGTGCGTGTTATGAGAGTGAGTACAGTTCCGGTTATAACATTTATTTAGAAGTTATGCTCATTATTCTCAGTTATCACAGAGATACCTGATATGTCATTATGCTAATTAGTATGCGTTAGCATCGCGATCGCATTCACTGTTCGTGCAGCTGAAGTGATTCATATGCATAATGTTTTGTAAGGAAATGTGGATGTTAGTTTGTGAATACATCTAATCATGTTCATTTTGTGAGGGAAGAGCCTAAAATGTATATGTTAATGCTGTCATTTGTAAGATTGTTAATGTAATGATGTATATTACTGATTGCTGATACTGGAGTGTTATTATTTGTCTGTTACAGAGAAACCACAACTTTTATAAGCACAACTCATCTGCTACACGCTCATCTAAGCAGGACATCACAAAATTAACAGCTAAGCAAGTGCAATCTATATTGTGAGGAAAGGGATCTTATGTTTGTCTATGGCCAAGTGACACGCTCATAGCACTCGGAAGGCTCTTTGGACCACTGTCTTTACACACATACTGCAAACCAATCTCAAGGCTGGGCCTAAACGTCAGGTCTGTGTGCTACTGGTAATAGTGCACTATAATTCATCCTCCTCTAAACCTGTGCACTGAAAACAATTGGACATATCCGTGTACATCTGCTAATATTGACAGTTGGCTCTTCTCTCTCATGTTCATACTTATTTGCCACAATAAATGTGTTTGATTTCATCCCTCCCTCTGTCGTGTTCTAACAGACACACCTGGTTCACTGCTATACATAATCGAGCTAGCCTCTGCTATTAGGTAGCCTTCGCTACAATTTTGGTCCTTCGAGCCGGATTAGCAGCTGTGCTGGGAGTATGGAACAGAGTGGTGAAGGATTCTGGGCCCCACATACTCGTCCCAAAAGGCAAATAAGACAGCCATCATATTTGAGAGACTATGAAGTCGGTGCAGTGCGAACAAAGGTGCGTGAGCCCATACATAACAGTCCAGCGCAACACGCATATAGAGAGGAACAGTGGAGCCCACAGCCTCATGTTAGGTGGAGTAGCGCACCTAATGAGCATGACGATTACTCCTTTCACCCGGATGAGAGCCTTGAAGCTATGAGCCTAGGATGGCCATGCACCCCAATGCCCTATACTGAAGAGGCTATTGGACAAAGTGTGTCACATAGAGAGAGCATGCCAAGACAAAGGGCTGATGAGAGTTTACAGCATAGTTATTCATCACTTCCTGATACTAGAAGGGTAGGAAACCCAGAGAAATCCTCAGACAGGGTGCACACAGTAGCACAGCAGGAACGAGTCACAGAACACTGGCCAGTGCCGCCACCTCCATTATCTGATGATTTCGTTTTACCAAGAGAAGAGGAATGTGATGATAGACTGCCACCACCACCATGGCCCTCCTCACAATATCCACCAGCATCCATAGTAGGGGAGGAGTTAAGAGTAGTCACTGTTATAGATAGGATGATGGGTGAGTTGCAGCTCATGCGGGACAACGCCACATCTAGTATTACAGCACGTTCACGTTTGCACTCCACACCACATGAATCAAACCGCCCTTTACCTAGCCGACGTCATGAACAACATGGTGCACAGTCCTGGTTACAGCAGCCAGAAACTTACCCATCCATCATTCATTCACAACGTCAAACTACTCATGCTGAGGTACCTGCATCTCACTATCATCTCAGGCCCCACCAAAACCGTCCAAACCCTTACCAAGATAGACCGTTTACGCCAGGAATAACCCCTTTAAGTGGAGGAGAGTACAAAGGGCCAACACCTAAAATACCTCTCTTTGTTCATAAAGATCCAATGGAGTTCTCTAGGCTGAAATTAGCCTTAACAAACTTGTTGCCCGCTGATGCCACAGAGCTCTTTAAATATCAGGTTCTTGTGGACCATTTAAGACTCGAGGAAGCTTGTCTCATTGCTGACTCTTATATAAACTCCCCCATGCCTTATTCAGACACTATGGCGGCCCTAAATGAGAAATTTGGTCAACCGCATCATGTAGCCTTGAAAAGGATTGCAGCAGTAATGGATTCACCTGAGGTCCGAAGGGGAGACACAGTCAGCTTTGAGCGGTTTTCCCTGCACGTTCAGTCACTCGTGGGCATGCTACAGACTCTGGGCCCCGATGGTGAAGTGGAGCTGAGATGTGGCTCACATGTTGCCAGACTCCTCACTAAGCTTCCCGTAGAGATGAGAGCAAACTTTCGGCGTCAAATGTTCAATCGTCATGGGCATACACACACACTACTTGATCTGGCAGAATGGCTGAGATATGAGTCGTGGTGCCAGGGCTATGACAACCCCACCGAGGTTCGCTTCCAAAGGCCACCTAGCTACCGGGTTGAAAAACGCCACAGTAAGCCAGCAGCCACTGTGCTACATGGAGCAGAGAGCTATATGCCGACCCAAGCAATCAGACCTGAAAGTCAGAGCTTGTGTGTGGAAAAGGGAAAATTCAAGGTGAAACCCTACTGCCCATATTGTGACTGTACTGAGCACTTTTTAAATAAGTGTCCCAAGATTCAGAATCTCACTAATGAGGAAGTTAGAGAGTGGATAAGAGCTAAGAAAAGATGTTGGAGATGTGGGAGATCACATCAGGCTGCCCAGTGTGACCTTAAGAGGCTCTGCAGTGTATGTCAAGGCAAGCATCTGAAAGTTCTGCATGATGTCAATGCATTTCCCAAGGATGAGCATCCGAAGGCAGAGAGCTGTCTTGTTAGCACTAGTACAGAAGTGCTTTATCTTGACAGGCCCACAACGACCTCTCGAGTTCTGCTGAAAGTCGTCAGAGTTCTCTTGCATAATAAAGACAAGACACTCGACACGTACGCTATTCTAGATGATGGGTCAGAGCGTACAATGCTCCTCACAGAGGCTGCCGAGAAGCTTGGCCTACACAGGAAGCCTGAAGACATCGCTCTCCGTACCATACGGCAAGAGGTCCAAACACTTAAGGGATCCTCTGTCTCATTCAGTATCTCATCTCCCATCAATCCCAGGAAAACGTTCCGGATAGTGAAAGCATTCACTTCACCACGCCTTGATCTAGCCGACCACTCATACCCCATCATGAGTCTGAAAAGAAAATATAAGCACTTGGCAAACATCCCCCTTCATCCGTTCAGCCGTGTTAAGCCACTTGTTCTAATCGGAGCTGATTACCCCCACCTACTCACTCCAATTGAACCAGTAAGACTGGGCCCTTCAGGAGGACCAGCAGCTATTCATACCAGACTTGGATGGACACTCCAAGGACCCACACCCTTTGCTCATTGGGTGTCAGACACCAGTCTGTGTCTTCTCACAAGCGTCTCACCTGAGACAACAGAGCTGATGCGGAATGTGGAGAAGCTATGGAGGATGGACACTCTACCATGTCAGAGTGATAAACAGGCAATGCGATCAAGGCAGGATAAGGAAGCAGTGGAGCTCCTAGAGGCTGAGACAAGACGAGTCAACGTTGCAGGCATTCTCAGGTATGCCACACCCCTACTTCGGAAACGAGACATACCCCCTCTCAAAACTAGCAAAGAAGCAGTCCTCCCAAGCCTCAGGAGTACAGAGAGGAGGTTGAGCAGGGACCCCCAACGAGCTGATGAATATGGAGCAGCTATTCGCAAGCTGGTAGAAACTGGAGCAGTCAAGAGGATTGACCCAGGTGAAGCCTCCAGCACTGAAGAGTCATGGTATATACCCCACCACTTGGTGAGTCACAACGGAAAGAACCGTTTGGTCTTCAATTGTTCTTATCAACACCAAGGTCGAAATCTAAATGACACTCTCCTTCCTGGACCAACTCTGGGAGCCTCCCTTCTGGGTGTCTTACTGAGATTCAGGCAACATGCAGTAGCAGTCAGTGGAGACATCAAGAGCATGTTCCATCAGGTTCAGCTCTTACCAAGGGATCGGCCCCTCCTCAGGTTCATTTGGCGAGACATGAAGCGGATGGAACCACCTGATATCTATGAATGGCAGGTCTTACCATTTGGAACTGCATGCTCACCTTGCTGCGCCACCTTTGCCCTCCAACTGCATGCGAGGAATCACAGCAAGGAAGGAGATGGAGTCAGGCATTCAGTTGAACAATGCTTTTATGTGGATAACTGCCTTCAAAGTGTGGATACTGCAGATGAGGCCAGGAAACTAGTGGATCAGATCAGGGAAGTTCTTGCATCTGGAGGGTTTGAGATCCGGCAATGGGCCTGCAACTTACCTGACGTCATCAAGCACCTGCCCGCTGAAGCGAGGTCGGACAGCATGGAGCGATGGCTCTCCCAAGACGAGCCTGATCTGCTGGAACATGCCCTTGGACTCAGCTGGCATTGGGAGACCGATACTTTAAGATACAGAAGCCGACCTCTGGAGTATGGAGCATTGACATTGAGAAATATCTACAAGGTGTTAGCACGACAATACGACCCCCTCGGATTAATTTTGCCCTATACGACACGCGCAAAGCTGATAGTGCAGCGCATGTGGGACAAACCGAGGGACTGGGATGACCCACATATCCCCCAAGAACTGCAGGAGGCATGGAAAGAGTGGGAGTCAGAGCTACACTTGTTGCCTCACATTTCATTACCTCGACCTTATGCCTCAACCCCTATCAGTCAGAGAGTGGCCTCCAGGCAGATTCACGTATTTAGTGATGCCTCCGAACGGGCCTACGGAGCTGTCTCTTATCTCCGAACTGAAGACACCCAGGGACAGGTGTCCTTGGCATTCCTGGCGGCCAGATCCAGGGTGGCACCCCGTCGTCAGCATTCCATACCCCGACTAGAGCTTTGCGGTGCTCTGACAGCTGCCCAACTAGCAAAGACAATTGAACGAGAACTAACAGTGGACATAGATCAGACAATCCTGTGGAGTGACTCTACAACAGTGCTAACTTGGTTGAAGTCAGAGTCATGTCGCTACAAAGTCTTTGTGGGCACTCGTGTCGCTGAAATCCAAGAGCTCACAGGAGGGAGCTCCTGGCGTTATATTGACTCATTACAGAACCCAGCGGACGATGTTACACGTGGAAAGACCTTAGCAGAGTTAGCAGGACATAACCGGTGGAGTCAAGGGCCACCCTTCCTTCTTAAGGGGTCTGAAGAATGGCCATCATCACCAGGAAAGCAACTTGATTTGGATACCACTGAGTTCAGGAAGCTTACTTCATGTGGAATGATCGCAAGAGCTGAGAGACAAGAAACTCTGCGGGGGCAGTCTTTTGTATCTTGGAAGGACATGGTTGAGGCCACCGCCCAGGAGTTGCATGGGGCGGCAGATGGACCCCCAAATGCAGCAGATTACAGAAAGGCAGAGATGATGATCTTCCAGAAGATTCAGTCAGAGTGCTTCCCAGAGGAATTGTGTCGCCTTCGCACTGGAAAGGAAGTGCTTCAAAGCAGTCGTTTATTGACCCTGTCACCAGAGCTTGATCCAGATGAGGGAATCATACGAGTTGGAGGGAGGCTTAGACGGGCCGAATGGTTGGATCCTGCCCTAAAGCATCCTATAGTCTTGGATCCTGCACATACTGCCACAAAGCTTCTGATACAGGACTATGATGCTCGTCTTTGCCATCCAGGCCCTGAGCGAGTGTTCGCAGAGATGCGCCGCAATCTTTGGATCATTCGAGGAAGGGAGGCAGTTCGAAAGGTGCAACAGCAGTGTCAAGAATGCCGCAGGTGGAAGTCCAAGCCATTAGTGCCAAAGTTGGCGGACTTACCTTTAGCTCGCCTACGTCTACACAAGCCAGCATTCTACTCCACTGGGGTCGATTGCTTCGGACCCTTCCAAATTAAAATTGGACGGCGCTCAGAAAAGAGATGGGGAATCATATATAAATGTTTAACCACACGCGCAGTTCACCTGGATCTTCTACACAGTATGGATAGCGACTCTTTCCTTATGAGTCTTAGACGATTCATTGCACGTAGAGGGACTCCAGCTGAACTTCTTTCGGATCAGGGTACGAACTTTAAAGGAGGAGCAAAGGAGCTTCATGACTCCTTCAACAGCATGTCCTCAGACCTCCAACAGCTTCTAGCTAAACAGAAGATTGACTTTCGCTTTAATCCCCCCGCCGCTCCTCACTTCGGGGGTACTTGGGAGAGGGAGATCAAGTCAGTCAAGTCTGCTTTATATACCGTGATAGGTGTTCAATCAGTCTCAGAAGAGGTACTGTACACTGTTTTACTTGAGGTTGAAGCCATTTTAAACACAAAACCACTGGGCTACACTTCATCCAGTGTTGCTGACTTGGATGCTATAACCCCGAATGTTCTTCTGATGGGGCGGCTCGATGGGGCCCTACCTCCTATAGTGTACAGTAAAGATGAGGGCCTAAGCAAGCGGAGATGGCGGCACTGCCAAGTTCTGGCTGACCACTTTTGGTCCCGATTCATTAAGTATTACCTACCATCCTTACAGTGCCGACAGAAGTGGCATGGCACCCCAGCTGACCTCACAGTGGGTACAGTAGTCTTGATGATGGACCCCCAGTTCCCCAGAGCTTTCTGGCCAATTGGTAGAGTGATAAAAGTGCATCATAGCGCAGATGGTCACGTGAGATCGGCAGATGTTAAGGTCAAAGACAAGATCTACACCCGTCCGGCAGTCCGACTAATTATTCTCCCAGAAATCCCGGAATCTGAGGAGGATGAGAAATGCCCTCCGGTGACTTCCAATTAAAAAGAGAGCCTTTTACATGAGCAAATTGCACACAATTTGGGGGCGGCTGTGCAAAAGGCCATTGAGTAATGTTGAGTTTCAGAGACTTTTATTCTGAAATCGCGGCACATACCGAAACCGGAATAGGCGCTACTGAATACAGAGAGAACTGTTGTAGCATCAGCCATTGCCGAGCTCGGCTCATTGTGTAAAGTGGCGCTGGAAACGTGCATTACTGCTATACTGAGTGTCTGACTGGATGTAATTGTGCTTCTGTGCGTGTTATGAGAGTGAGTACAGTTCCGGTTATAACATTTATTTAGAAGTTATGCTCATTATTCTCAGTTATCACAGAGATACCTGATATGTCATTATGCTAATTAGTATGCGTTAGCATCGCGATCGCATTCACTGTTCGTGCAGCTGAAGTGATTCATATGCATAATGTTTTGTAAGGAAATGTGGATGTTAGTTTGTGAATACATCTAATCATGTTCATTTTGTGAGGGAAGAGCCTAAAATGTATATGTTAATGCTGTCATTTGTAAGATTGTTAATGTAATGATGTATATTACTGATTGCTGATACTGGAGTGTTATTATTTGTCTGTTACAGAGAAACCACAACTTTTATAAGCACAACTCATCTGCTACACGCTCATCTAAGCAGGACATCACAAAATTAACAGCTAAGCAAGTGCAATCTATATTGTGAGGAAAGGGATCTTATGTTTGTCTATGGCCAAGTGACACGCTCATAGCACTCGGAAGGCTCTTTGGACCACTGTCTTTACACACATACTGCAAACCAATCTCAAGGCTGGGCCTAAACGTCAGGTCTGTGTGCTACTGGTAATAGTGCACTATAATTCATCCTCCTCTAAACCTGTGCACTGAAAACAATTGGACATATCCGTGTACATCTGCTAATATTGACAGTTGGCTCTTCTCTCTCATGTTCATACTTATTTGCCACAATAAATGTGTTTGATTTCATCCCTCCCTCTGTCGTGTTCTAACAGACACACCTGGTTCACTGCTATACATAATCGAGCTAGCCTCTGCTATTAGGTAGCCTTCGCTACACTTTGCATGTTGGTCGTGACAAGCTGCTTGCAGCATATTAGTTTATTGCAATGATTGCACTTCGCTTTGCCATCGTTTTTCATCGTTGTAGCCTTTTGAGCGCATGTTGCGGTCCATGTTAGATTCTAATAATGTTTAGATTATAGCTAATTCAAGGTACTCGCCAGCACAGAAGTTCCTGGCAGATTGGCAAGTGAAAAAATACAAAATGTGCGCACATACAGGGATCGATAAGAGAAATCGAAATCGTCAGGCCAACATCATTCCAACGTTCCATTTTGGTCACTTTCCAATGCAACCTAAACTAAAAAAATCAACGTCTAATAATGTTACAGCTTGACGTTGTTCATACTGGTTGGACATTAACATTATCACGTCTATCAGTTGTGGATTTTGGCTGCCATACCTGACGAATAAATGTCAGTATTTGTCGTCAATATGTTTGTGGTTTCAGATGTTGGCTCAACGTTGGATTTTGGTCACTTTCCAACACAACCTAAAATCAACCAAATATCAATGTCATTTCACGTCATTATTGAATGTCAATATAACATCATCCTTAGATGCTGGCGACCTAAATCTAACCTAATATTAATATCTTATGATGTTAGGAAGTATCCAATTCTTAAACTATGTATTCGATTCCATGATTATCACCATACTTTCCTAGTTGATTGATAAAACTAGAAATTTCAATTGTATTTGTATTACAAGATTTCTAAAATGTTACACTGTAAAAAAGGCTGGGTTCCACACAATTCATTCATATTGTCCCAACGCAAATTGATTGAGTTAACTTTACAGATTTAACAAGTTTAAATGGATTGAACATCAAAAAGTTAAGTTATCCCAACAAAATCTCAATAACTGTTGTTTCAGCTCGTTTGAAAGTAGTTTGAACAAGCAACAATTTTTTTGAGATTAAATATGCAAACAAGATGTTATTTAATAAAATATTTAGTAATTTGCATATATTTTAGCACGAAAATCTGAACATTGGATGAAGTCATGTTCACAAATTCTTGTTTATTTTATTTTCTGACATATTAGAGTCTCTTATTATCACTCATAATTGAGAAAATGCTGCCAGCGTGTCTCTATAGAAACCTTTAGATTTTAGGTATGATTAAAACTATAACGTGTGATGTATGTAAAGCTGCTGAAGGTTTGGTGCAAGAGAAAAGACATTTTTTGAGAAATTGTCCTTTAACAACTATGTAAATGAAATCTACAGACACACATTGATGAAGTGTGACAAAAGACATTTTTAAAAGTGTTTATGTGCATGAAAAACATATTTTGCCTGCAGCGTCTTTGGAAATGCGGTTGATTAACTCTTTTAGGAAGCATTATGTAATTTCTGTGCTATACTTTGTTATGTGTTTATGATGTTGTACAATTGATTTAGGCCTGTGATTTAGTGCTGAATGATGTCATCGCCACCGCAGAGTTTCAGTAAGTGGATTTCGAAGCTCTTCTGTGAAGCTGCACTGAAAGAGTCATACAACAGCAAAATTGCATTGGAAACGCAGGGAATAACCTGGAAATGATGTAATACTTGTGCGGTGTTGGTTAATGTCCGCAGACAGTGAGGATTAGAGTTGGATTTCAGAAGTTGGGAAGTATTACAGCTAACTAAAATTTAATTTTGTAGATCTTGTAGAGCTTTAAAGATACAGTATATAGTCTGTAGTTGTTCTAGCTTTTAGAAACAGTCAAAATTGGACTTTAGGATTGGATATTAAGAATGAACGCAGTCAAAGGCAAATTATTTTTAGATGTCTATATACCCATGTGTCCATATACAAAAATAAATATGTTTATAAAACATAGCAAGATAAATAACATAAAAATATTTTTATTAACCCTTTCATGCGTACGATCGCACAGGTGTGATCAGCCTTGGCTGGTCCCTAAAGCGTACAATCACATTGGTGTGATTACAACGTTCATTAACTGCTAAAAATTACATATGACGGCTGGAGCTGAGGCACAGAAAAAGGTGCTCAGCGCTTGTCATAAATCACAATTTATCCGTGCTTTCAAGCAAATAACATTTATTTTAGGTTTCAGACATTCAAATACACATAACTACAAGCAAAACATACCATTTAAGGTTTGTAAAATACATGTGGATGTCTATGGAGACTGCAATAATAATTTCTTTTTGAATATAACTGGACGATGTGCCTTGTTCACATAAGATACCCACTGCTTATGTTACTAGAATATTTTCTCTATTCCTCTCCCAGATAAACAGTTGCTTGCCTTTACAGTATGTACTTTGGAAGAAAATTATGAATAAACATGATGTAAATCCAGCAGATCTCTCCTGTGGTTGTTGCTAGAAGGGATACAGCTACGATCGGAAGTTAACAAGAAGAATCCTCAGCTGTATCCCATCTAGACTTTACTGCACTGCACTGCAGGAGAGGGTAAAGTCTAGATGGTATACAGCTGAGGATACTCACTTTAATAGCATAATTTTTGTGACACTACAACAAATAATATTTTTACATTACAATTGGGTTGGGTTTAGGGTTGAGGTATGGGTAGAGGTATAATAAAATACAATTATTGCGTAATTTAATATATAATATAAATACTTCTCATTAACTTCAGATTGCAGCTGTATCCCTTCTAGCAACAACAGCGGCGCCCAATACCGTCATAACAAATAATATGATCATTATTAAGCTGTTTAAAAGACAAAGTACATGTTCTAGCACATATTTGTGAATTGGACTATCAGAAATTTCGCAATATAATTAAAACATTTGTCAATATTTACAGAAAAGGGCAAAAAGAAACAAAATACGAGATGTACATAGATCTTTGGTGCTGGTGGGTCATGTGATAAACTTGACTCGCTGCCATGGGAACTTTTACATTACTGTGACGGTTGGGTTTAGGGTTGGGGTAGGGGTAGATGTTAATAAAATACAATAAATAAGAAATTTAATAAATGACATAAATAATTCTCGTTAATTTCTGTGGGGGACGTATCTGATCTAGCAACAACCATGCAGGAGGGTCAGCTGGACTATTTAAAACTCACGCATGAAAGGGTTAAATACATTTAGCATATACATATTTCCTCAATCACAGTAGATGAAGATCTAACTAACAGTTTTTGTAATTATATTTCAGCATACTTTTTCATTAGTTTAGCTTTAAAGACGTTCTTATTTGATAATTGCACAGAAACTGACTTTGAAATCACCTTCCAAAATCCAAGGCATAGAAATGACTCACATACTGGCACAAGCTAGCGTTGCGTTCAAAGATAGCGGTCTGTTAACATAAAACCTTTTGCCCACAAATACAAAAGTATTTTGATCCGCCTAAGATTGGACGTGGATTTCAAATTTGGAAACAACTGCTGGAGACTGGTCTGATTTTCTTAAGAGGTTTCCACCCTCTTTTCAAACAACATTAGCTCTGACCTCTTTGGCAGTCAATTGAGTATTATGTAATGCATGTGAATATGCCTATTGAAACTCTTCTAGCGAGACTTTAATGTATTTGGCTATCAGGAATAACATAAACATTGAGAAAGCCACAATCCGACTAAAAAAATGCCTAAAACACTTTTTTTAGTTTGAAACACTGACCTTGAGGTTTGCATTATGAAAAAAGAACATTGAACTTTAATCTGCAAGCTCTTTTCTAATAATATTTTTCATTAATGTGTTGCATAAACCTCACCCAGTTTTGGCAAGTTGGTTCAAAGTTTAGGAATGAGGCAAGTTGGACATTTGGAAAACAAGTTAACATCTACTCCGGCTCTCTGGTTTGGATCTGATTTCTGCTAGACTTCGAGCTGGAACCAAATGCACAACTTTGAGTCATGATGACGCTAACAGGGATCCACTTCCAGTTAGCAAAAACCATGTGGAACAGTATAATAGTTACACTTTTGCTCTAAACACATGCTCTGCTGTCTTAATGGACAGCATTCGAACCCTCTTGCTTGCTGTAGAGAGGAGAAGAGCACCAGCTGTTGTTGTGCATGCTCAGCTAGTATAGTTTGTTTACAAAGGTCAAAAAGTGTGATGTCTCTAAACACACCAGAGCTGATTCACACCATCAGTCAAATTCATTAAACAAGCAGTTTTTGCCAGCTGAGCCCAAAACACATTTTGCCACACATCAGGAGTTTGTTCATGGAAATTAACGCATAAGATATTTAAAAAAGCTACAGTAGAGATCAAATCTAGAGACTGTTAATGAACACTTTTTTCAAAATAATGTAATTTTCATTAGTATAAAAGGAGCGGATTTTAATTCATCTTTATTTCTATAGCGCTTTTGCAATGTAGATTGCGTCGAAGTAGCTTAACATAGAAGTTCTAGTAAACTGAACTGTGTTAGTTCAGTTTTCAGAGTTGAAGTTCAGTTTAGTTCAGTTCAGTACAGTTTACATTTCACTGCTGAAAGTCCAAACACTGAAGAGCAAATCCACAAGTCCCAAACCAAGCAAGCCAGTGGCGAGGAACAAACTTCACCAATTGACGAAAGTGAAATATTTTTTTTTTAAGTGAAACCAGTCTCAATTGGACGCGACTATTTCTCCCCTGCTGCAGTCTAGGTGCCAGAGACTGGAGAGCGCTGGGTGTCCATTGTGGAGAAGCTGCAAGTGTGTGTAGGTCACTAGCGGGTGATATAGTGATTTAGATGTCATATATCTTATTAGTAAAACAGTGTTTTACAAAATAACCAAGAAACAAAAAATATTTTGTAGAAAACGCAGTGATTACAATTATAGAACACCGATGATTGTAGCAGGAAAAAAGATCGCAACTAAAATTTCTGCAGGTTACAACAGTCAAAAATGAGTAGTTATTTACCGTAGTGCAGTATACAGAGTTTTTACTTTGACTTCAGTACATCTGTGGCCACCGGACATCTTTAGTTTCTCACAGACATCGCTAGTTTCTCACAACACTTTGGGCTCTTTTTAACGACCTAGTTTAAAGCGCATGGCGCAAAAGCATTAAGGGCATGTCCGAATCTACTTTTGTTTTTTTAAGGACGAAAAAATATGGCGCATGGTCTAACAGGGTTGTGCTTATTCTCTTATTGAGTTATGAGTGTGTTTTGAGAATAAACCAATCAGAGGCTCATCTCCCATTCTCTTTAAGAGTCAGTTGTGTCTCGCCATGGCACATTTGCTATTTACATGGCAGACTTTGTCAGTGGAAAAACTGAACTCTTCACTAGCGAGAAAACAGTTAAACAGACCATCTGCAGCGAGGATAAAGACCCTCCATTCAGCCTCTTTACATTCTTTTTCTCGTGGATAAGGAAACGGTGTTGTACGCATTCCACTGAAGACATGCATTAGCCTACACATTTATTTTCCTTTGTTAAGCGCAAGGATTTGTTTCAAAACTATTTCTAAATTCAGTTGTAATTTCCGGCAAACAAATAAATGAACAATATTAACAAAGTGTGGTTAAAAAACTGAGTTATATCTAAATACACATGCTATGTCCCATATGGTCCAATGTGTTTTTATTAAAACAAATATAAATATGCATATAATACTACTAGTTATAATAACATTATACAAAAGCAAGTTGTCATAATTAAACTAAAAAAGCCCCACGAGATGAAGGCATGGAGGCAGTGGTTTTTATATTTATGTAGAAAATAATATTTTTTATAATTTTTCAATCCTTTAATTAATTTTCATTTGTAAAGATATTTGTGTATTGCTGTACATCCTGTGTGTATTAACCCTCTACCGCATGGTGTTGCAATAGGGCAACATGATATTTATGTTAATTTCCCTGCCACTGGTACTTTAAGACCAACATTAATTTTTTTTGTTGGAAAGAGAGGACCATAGTGTAGCCAATGATGTGCTTTGGTTAAGTCACATGAAGTGTTTTTCTGTGGCGCGATTTCTGGCAGACTGGCGTTTATTGTGAGTAGTTGCTGAACGTAAATGAAAACACCAATAAAACAAAGGATCAAATTATGTCAGATCCACACAAAAAATTGAAACACCTTGTAAGTTATGATGACATATTCACAACTCAAATTTTTTTTTTTATCAAATTAGTTTTTTGTAAATCGATCAAATGTATGTGCTGCCAAATGGCAACACTGTGCAATAGTGGAATGTGCAATATTGCAATGGGTTAGCTAGCTAGCAAGGTCAGCTGTGAACTTTAAGTTGTAACAATAACAACATGAATGCTAGTAATATAATGTTGATTAGTTGTATGTTAATAGCATTTGCATTATGGATAAAATCTAGTTTTAATGGCAATACTACTAGACTTGTTATTTATTTGTTATAATATTTACTGCAGAAAATATTTATATTTACTGCATGTTGTATACATGATAATACAATATTATTTTTGTTTTCAATAATATTCAGCAAAAAAGAGAATGGAATAAATGAAAGCTGTTGGAATATGAGTTGTTGGAAAGCATGTATAAGGTGTCATTTATAAGTTCAGTGTTAAAGCTTATAATACTGCAACACCAATTAAATAATTTCAAACAACAAAATTATTAATTATAAGGAAAGTTCTCAATTAGAAATTTCTAAGTTAGATCCACTGTTGGACTGTTGGACCATATCATAAAGTACCTTAAAAGACGTTTTTCCAAATTTTTTTTACAGCACTTCAAGTTAAGCCATTTTAAGAAAAGATTTTTTTTTTATAGATTTATTATACTCCGAGCAGTAGAGGGTTAACCAATGTGTATGTTTAAGGAGCACAACTAATGCGCTCTGCGCTGGACTTTAGACCTGCTTTCAGCTGGTCAGTGGAACTATTTTAGTTCCTCAAAATAGCAACGCGCCAACAATGCGCCTTAACACACCTCATTTCTAGACTGGCACACCCATGAGTCCACAAAGCAGCGCAAATGGATTTGCTATTTAAACAATGTGGTGCAAAACGTAAAAATTAGGGTTGTGCTGGTCTGAAAATAGCAACACATCGCGCTAATCACATCTTGCTCCTTATTGCGCTGGGTGAATGACAGGGCCCATAGTCTCTAGTCACTAAATATTTCCCAGAGATTCTGAATCTGGTTTAGTTCGGGACTCTGGGCTGCCTTTATATTATTTCATTGTCTTCAGTTCATTGAACTGCTGCAGAAAACACTTTCAAGTCATAGTATTTCACCTACACCTTTCACTGATATTTGCTCACGCTGCTCACAGTGTTTTCCCAGTGTGATGATGAACATAATGTTTCCCATTAGACCCAAATAAATGAAACTCGCATTATCACTGAAGTGAAGTTCTCAGTCCACACAAAACTCTCCTAAGCAGAGGTTAGTCGGGTCTTCTGATTTGATTCTGCATTTTCGAGGAGACTTGAGTAAGTTCATTACATTGTAAAGATGCTATATTTTAGAAATCACAGTTTTGGAATGACCAACTTCTCTTTCTATATCCTCTGGTCTTGATCTGGACAACCTGTTAATATTTATTGCACAGTATATTAGCTTGTGTGTATAATAGGATGTGAATGGGGTACTGTTCCTCTGTACTAGCTCCCTTTTGCACATCACATTGCTATTCTGAGTGCAGTTGTGTGTGTATGTGTATGCAAGAAAGCGAGTGACAGTAATGTGTTGGTAACGCTATTATGCCTGAAGGAAATGCTGTGACAACAAGTAGGAAAGAAGCATTTGTGAGTGACCACCTGCTGAAAAATTGGATGGAAGAGTACGTTTTTCTATATTTGCATGCTGATTTTGCAGGAACAGAGAGTTTTACTTTGAAAATAATAATCCATAAAATGAGATGGCCTAATTTGGCTATAAAATGCTTGTAAATTGATTTCCCTATAGCACAAATGAGATGCTTTATCAGTTTGTAATCTCAAGAGTCCTGTGTTATTGAGTAGCTGGATGTTCAATCTGTTCAGCAGATTTAAAAAGAATTGATGTACCTGTCGCCTTCATTCCCGTAAATTTCACTTTTAACACATATCATTTAAATCCATTATGAGGAATCTCTCCTATTTGTATCAGTGGAGTTTTACATCAAATTCATTCATTCATATTCCTTCGGCTTAGTTCCTTATTTATCAGGGGTCGCCACAGTGGAATGAACCGCTAACTATTCCGCCATAGGTTTTTAAATGGCAAATGCCCTTCCAGCCGCAACCCAGAACTGGGGAACACCAACACACTCTCACATTAACACACGCAGTCATAGTCTACGGCCAATTTAGTTTATCCAATTCACTTATAGCCCATGTCTGTGGATTGTGGGAGAAACCGAAACCCAGGGAACACGGGGAGAACATGCAAACTCCACAAAGAAATGCCACCTGACCCAGCTGAGACTCGAACCACCCTTCCTGTGAGGTGACAGTGCTAACCATTGAGCCACCAAGCCGCTTTACATAAAAAAAAAAACTCAAAATTTCTCAATTTCTGACCATACGACTAGGCAATAGCAAACCCAAAAATTCTCGTAAAGAATAAATCACATGGAAGTAACATAACCATGATACTGTATAATCTGAAAATTGCACTTAGACCTGGTTAAAGCTTTATGTCTTAATAGTCTTTTAAGTTTATTATATAAAATATAAAAGTCTTACAAGTAATCAGTATTGCTATAGATGAACTACTGTATGTACAATAACCAGTTAAAAAAATAAGCACACGCAATGCATGCATGGATTTTGTTCCTGATTATGTGTTTAATGTAGGGCTGTCAATTGATTAAAAAAATTAACTAATTAATCACACTTGTCATGATTAATCACAATAGCCATATTTATTACAGAAATAAAAAGGCAGGCATGTAAGTCCCATTTGAATTTCAAATCAATCAATGCCAATAACAAACAAAAATGATATCCATGTTGGATTCTAAGTGGACTACAAAAAAAATCCAAAATACAGGCATTGCAAATATGGAAAATGGAAAATTATAATAATAATAAAGTATTGAATACAAACAATTGTACTCATTGTAAAGTTGTATTGGGAGTTGAGAACATTAATTATAAAGTAGAAACAATTTTGCTTAGTCCTCCTTAGCATTTAGCCAGTTGCTAAGACAGTCCAGTCTATTGACATTATCGGGGGACAATGTGGCCATGGGGTACATCAAAGGCTTTTACCAAAGACTATAGACTTCTTACAGGGACTTTGGTCACACCATCTCTAAACATTTAATTCTAAACAGCTTTGAGGGATACGGACACCGCAAAGACAATAGAATACATATAGCCTTAAAGAGACTTTGTACACCATCAGCGATGTCAGGCATTTGCTCTTGTTACTAGGAAACACACACACACACACACACACACACACACACACACACACACACACACACACACACACACACACACACACACACACACACACACACACACACACACAGAGAGACAACGCGCGCAGTACAGCGCACCCGGTGAGTGACTTCAGATTCATCAACACGCATGATCGCGTTCATCAAATTTGCTTAAACTAAGTGTTCTAAAGTATGGCTGTATTTTACAAGCAAGGACTCTGACACAGCAACGTGAAGCAGACGCTTTACAAAAGTTGCGTGTTGGAGGGAAACACGTCAAACCTAATGAAACATTTGAGGGCGCAGGGAATCAACTTAAAGTCTTTGACTTGCGACATCATCTGGCACTTTCACTGAGTACATTTACATGGACACCAATACTCCGATTTTATGATTAAGATAATACTCTGATTAAGAGTCTACCATGTAAGCAGCGATTTTTGATTACCTTAAAGGACCACCCGAGTCCCGAAATGCGGAGGTTTTTCTTTACGTTCGCCATGCGATATCAAATTCCATTAAACCAGCACTTTTCCAGCAGTCCTTACTTCTTATTTTCATCCAATAATTGTCACGAGTCATGAACAATACAGTATGTTGCTGAATGAAAGAGAACTGCTGAACTGCAGTTAAAGTCTAAAGATTAAAAATGAAACACCCGAAATTGCATGAAACTCTGGAGGAAATACTGGATAGCCTGGTGATGCGACGTTAATTGTTTTATACTGAAACTTTCCTTCTAAAAGCGATTCCTTCTTATCCATATTTCTTTGCACGTTAAACACATGTCGGCCACAACAGGAAATAAACAAAACTGCAACCGTTAATTGCATTAAAAAATTTTTTGCGTTAAATATTTCAAATTAATTACATGTTTTAACGCGCTAATTTTGACAGCCCTAGTTTAAAGCAATAGTTCACCCAAAAATTTTAATTACCTCATCATTTGCTCTCCCTCCTGTGATTTTCTTTCTTCTGTTGAACACAAACCATATCACCCTGCCATATCACTCTGCAGCCCAAGACCGGTTACTCAATGAATCCAAGCAGGGCTGAGCCTGGTCAGTACCTGGATGGGAGACCACATTGGAAAACTAGGTTGCTGTTGGAAGTGGTGTTAGTAAGGCCAGCAGGCGGTGCTCAACCTGTGGTCTGTGTGAGTCCTAATGCCCCAGTAAACGTGAAGGGGACACCATACTGTCAGTGGGCACCGTCTTTCGGATGAGACATTAAACCGAGGTCCTGACTCTGTGGTCATTAACCTCTTAAGGCCCAAGCTGTTTAGATGCATTTTTTTTATTTCTCTTTGCTATTTGGGCTTATTGGAACCTAATTAGAATAAAACCTAAGTATCATCTTTTGATATGATGTACATTTAGAGAAAAATGATGTCCATATGGACTCATGGTCCGAATTTCCATAAAACACAATAAAGTCACCTTTGTGTAATAGAATGAAAAACTCTTTATTTCTGCCTTGAACACAGCAGTTTTTTCCTGACTGTTTTTTAATGCATTAATAACACATACACACATTTTTAAACACGTTTTAACTATCAGTAAAAACAACATTTTTTTGCCCATTTTGGACAGTTAAAATAGTGTTTGGGACATTTCATATGCTGCAAAACAGTTGCAGGATGACACTGTATGTCTGTAACAAAATATAAAACATAAGACATAAGACATAAGAGCTACAATGTGGCCACTAAGCCCTAGGAGGTTAAAAATCCGATGGCAATTCTCGTAAAGAGTAGGGGTGTAACCCCGGTTTCCTGGCCAGATTCCCTCCAAAGGCTCTTAATCATCATGGCCTCCCAATCATCCCCATCCACCGAATTAGCTCTATCACTGTCTCAGTACAATTAGCTGGTGTGTGGTGAGCGCACTGGTGCTGTTGTCCTGTGGCAGCCGTCACATCTTCCAAGTGGATGCTGCACACTGGTGGTGGTGTGGAGAGACCCCCTCTCATGATTGTAAATTTCTTTGGGTGTATGGCCATACATGATAAATGCGCTATATAAATGCACACATTACATTACATTACAAAAGAAAATATTTTGAAGAATGCTGGTTGCTGGGACCATAGTAGGAAAATAATAATAATATGGAGGTCATCCAGGTGGATGCTGCACACTGGTGGTGGATGAGGAGATTCCCCCCAATGTGTAAAGTGCTTTGAGTGTCCAGAAACGTGCTATATAAATGTAAGAAATTATTATTATTATTATTGTTATTATTATTGTTATTATTATTATTATTATTATTATTATTATTATTATTATTATTATTATTATTATTATTATTATTATTATTATTATTAGGTCACTGGTTCTCAGCAACCAGCATTTATCAAAATATATTATTTTATGTTCAGCAGAAGAAAGAAACTGAAATCGGTTTTGAACAACTGAGAAGTGAGTAAATAATGACAGAATTTAATTTTTGGCTGAACTATCCCTTTAAACTCACAGACCTCCTTAAAAAAAATCTGGTGTACAATCAAAACATTATAGCAAACTATTAACAGCTGAACAAATGCACTCAGTCTTTTACTAGAACTTGCCTATTTGCAAATTCCAAGTTGTTTTAAAGGGTATCAAATGACCCATTTTAACTACGATTGATTGGTTATTCTTCTGCACAGTTTCAAAAAATCCTCACAAGGCCTCAATCAAATTATTCTCTGACGTCGCGTGCAGCCCATGTTAAAAAGAGCCGGCAATACGCCCAAGTCAAAATGATGAATCACGTCAAACAATTTGGAGCCCAGTTGCACGCAAATTACCACTCAGCACTGCGAAGAATGCAGCAAGTAATGAGCAGCGACTCCCGATAAAAAACACTTTTCAGATATGAATGCCTCTCGCTAGTAGCTGCTCTTCTGTTCCTCTAACATCGTGTCCCTCTGTTTGAATGCCCGGGGATTGGTCTTCCAGGGGGTCCGCTGATAACGTGCTGTCCCAGATCGCAGATAAGAGAACAACGTGTGTGTTTTTGATTGTTAGTGACAGCAAGGCTTACTTCAGCAGGGGAGATCGTGCTGTTTTGGTGATGCAATCGGGGTCACGGCAGGAGGTAGCGCTTTCCATTACCAGTTGTTTCGGAGTTTTCCGGAGAGAAGTACCACGGGGCATCCGGGCGGGCTGTGACACAGACACTTAGCTCAGTATCACTTTAGTGCACGCAGCATGGTCATTACCCAGCATCCATTCACAGGGGCATGTTTCCACAAGAAAACACCACCGTGGTTGTGTTTTAGTGCCTTTCATCTCTCTTCACAGTTTTAGTCAGCTTTCACGGAGATTAATATAATTTCTGCCTGTGTGAATCATATTATTTTGAGGTTTGCATTCACTGATATGTAATACTCTGCTGCTGGACGGGCTTTGTTTTGCAGAGTTGTTTTCGATCAATAACAAATGCTGCCGATGAGGATTGCAATAGATTTCTGCATTTATTCATTAGGCGAGTCAATAATTTACCAGAATCCCTCGCAATTTTGATCTCAGTGCAGCTCTGACTGTAAAGATGCTGTTGTGAACAAAGTGAATTGGCAGATCAAAGCACATAATGGAAATGTGATGAAAAGAATGCTGCAGCTGGATGAAATTGGTTGAATCTACAGTGTGAAATGTACAGAGTGACCAATCTGATTTCTGAATAATAACTGTAATGCACCAGTTATCTCTAGTAGAAACTGGACAACCATGTAGTTTGACATCCAAATGTCTTACTTGGAGTATAAACCGATTCTTTTTTTTTTTTTTTTTATGAGAAAAAAAAAATTCTGAACAAATTATGTAGTTAG
This sequence comes from Danio kyathit, assembly GCA_903798195.1. Classification (NCBI taxonomy): domain Eukaryota; kingdom Metazoa; phylum Chordata; class Actinopteri; order Cypriniformes; family Danionidae; genus Danio; species Danio kyathit. The sequence continues at coordinate 22,040,596 of LR812536.1, read as the reverse complement.
ATTCCAAATAGTGTTAATTTTGACAGCAAATTCGCGTTTTCCGTCAACGTTTAACGCCTCGTGACTAAATAAAGGGTGTCAATGTGATCGTGCACACCAACGCCAAAACGGCAGGTGCAAAAGCATCATTTTTAAAAAAACGTCTCATGCTCGTTTTTTTGTTTTGGCGCACCGTGTCAAAACCTTCTCCACCAATCAGATTGGCACTTTTGTTCACGTGCACAGAGCTGCTGAAGTTACAGTAAACAGCCCTTGGAGGCGCTCAAGCACAAAACTGTCAATGCGAGCGCACATTGAAGAAGATGCCCAGAGGCGATATGAACGTGGAGCTGCTTATTGCACTTGTGAACAATAATCACTTCTTCACCGCTAGAGCTGGAGCTGCTACTTGAACCCTCCATAACAACAAGCGTGTCAACTTTGTCTTCTTCTTCTGTGTTACAAGCGGGTGTCAGAGGCTTAAAGTTGTGTAGCGCCATCTAACGTCAAAGAGTGATTTTGCATACTCTTCTGCTCGACGCCTGTTTAAATTGTTTGGGTTTGAATCCGGAAAAACGTCTTGAAAAACGATGACGATAAACATATTCTCGTCTCAATTTTATTACTCAACGAAAATGTCAGTATATTTTTATTATAGTTGCAGTCATCATCACTTAACTTTTTCTTAAGTTTTTATCTAGTTTTCATCGGTAAAAACTTGTTTGTCACAAAAATTATGGCGAAGATTTTTCGTCATTGAAATTTAAATTGATTCCAAACTGTCTGGACTTGTGAATTGGCTCTTTTTATTGACTCAAAACACTCAGTACATCAAATGTTGGTCAATTTCCAAATGACTTATGAACTGGTAATGAATCAAAACGCAAAGCATTACCAGTGTTTTTCAATTCATGGATGATTGACCCATAAACCAGTTCCTAATAGTGAATAAAAACACTTAAAACATCAAATGTGTGGCCCATGAACTGGTTCTTTTTATTGAAACCAAACACTCAGAACAAAATATGTTGTTAGATTCATAAATTTTTGACTAATCAACAGGTTCTTTTAGTGAAAAGACTCAAATGTTGGTCAATTTCCAAATGAATGACCTATGGATACAGTAGTGAATCAAAACACAAAGCATAACCAGTGTAGTTCAATTCCTACAGGAATGACTTATGAACCGGTTCTTTGCAATGAATCAAAAACAAATTCTCAAATGTTTGATTCATCAACCAGGCAAAAATCTGAACAAATTATGTGGTTAGATTCCAAACACTCAGAACAAAATATGTATATATTGTTTCTCATAAACTGGTTCTTTTTATTGAATCAAAACACTCAACAAATGTTGGTCAATTTTCAAATGATTGAATTATGAATTGGTTCACAATCAATTTCCAAATGAATGACCTATGGATACAGCAGTGAATCAAAAGAAAAAAAAACAATAACCAGTGTAGTTCAATTCCTGCAAGAATGACTCATGAACCGGTTCTTCACAAACTTCTCAATTGTTTGACTCATCAACCAGGCAAAAATCTAAACAAATTATGTGGTTAAAGACCAAACTGTTTGACTTGGGAATTGGTTCTTTTTATTAAATCAAAACACTCAGCACAAAATATGTTGTTTGTTTCTCATGTACGACTCATGTATTGGTTGTTTTTATTGAATCAAAACACTTAGAACTAAATATGCTGTTAGATTCACAAGTGTTTGACTCATGAACAGATTCTTTTAGTGAATCAAATGTTGGTCAATTTCCAAATGGAGACAGTATTGAATCAAAACACAAAACATGACCAGTGTAGTTCAATTCCTGCAACAATGACTCATGAACCAGTTCTTTTAGTGAATCAAAACACTCAAATGTTGGTCAATTTCCAAATGACTGACATATGAACTGGTAATGAATCAAAACAGAAAGCATTATCAGTGTTTTTCAATTCCCAAATGATTAACGCATAAACCAGTTACTAAAATTAAATAAAAACATTCAAAACAACAAGTGCAGTTCAATACCTAAATGTGTGGCCCATGAACTGGTTCTTTTTATTGAATCAAAACACTCAAAACAAAATATGTTGTTTGTTTCTCTTGTACGACTCATGTATTGTTTATTTTTATTGAATCAAAACACTCAGAAATAAATATGTTATTAGATTCACAAATGTTTGACTCATGAACAGATTCTTTTAGTGAATCAAAACACTCAAATGTTGGTCAATTTCCAAATGAATGACCTATGGATACAGTATCAAATCCAAACACTCAGAACAAAATATGTATTTATTGTTTCTCATACAGTATGACTCATGAACTGGTTCTTTTTATTGAATCAAAACACTCAACCAACGTTGGTCAATTTTCAAATGATTGACTTATGAATTGGTTATGAATCTATTTCCAAATGAATGACCTATGGATACAATAGTGAATCAAAACACAAAACATAACCAGTGTAGTTCAATTCCTGCAAGAATGACTCATGAACTGGTTCTTTACAATGAATCAAAACACTTAAATGTTGGTCAATTTCCAAATCACTGACTTATGAACTGGTAATGAATCAAAACACAAAGCATAACCAGTATAGTTTAATTTCAGCAAGAATGACTCATGAACCGGTTCTTTACAATGAATAAAAAAAAATTCTCAATTGTTTGACTCATCAACCAGTCAAAGTCTGAACAAATTATGTGGTTGAATTCCAAACAGTTTGACTTGTGAATTGGCTCTTTTTATTGAATCAAAACACTCAACAAATGTTGGTCAATTTCCAAATGATTGACTTATGAACTGGTAATGAATCAGAACTAAATATCTTGTAAGATTTACAAATGTTTGACAGGTTATTTCAGTGAATCAAAACACTCAGTACTGTACAACAGATGTTGGTCAATTTCCAAATGAATAACTTAGGAATCAGTAATGAATCAAAACACAAAGCATAACCAGTGTAGTTCAATTCAAGAATGCCTCATGAACCAATTCTTTATAATGAATCAAAACACTCAGGACAACAAGTGTAGTTCAATTCTCAGATGTTTGACTCATGAACTAGTTCTTTATAGTGAATCAGAATGCTTCAAAAATGCAGCATATCTAGTCTGAATCCAAACAAATGATTCTATGATCCAGTGCCTTTTAATAAATCAAATCCAAGGAATGAACTGGTTCTTTTGACTAAATCAAACTCTTTCTGCATGTATTTAACCCAGGCTTATGAATATAATTTACAATTTTTTTTTGTATTATTGTTGTTTCATGACCAGTTAATTTATGCTATGTCTTGAAAGCCTATCATTAAATAGTCTATGTAAACACACCTTTTGCAGGAATTGTAAATGAATTGATTTATTTCAGTCATCTGGAAGTGGAATTGGGGAGACCTGTCTGAAACGCTTATTATTTTTCCATTTTTGCTTGGTGACACGAGTGGCTCATAAATTACACGCTTCACCTTTAACAGTCTAGTCAATGCGGACTGGAAAAAAAAAAAAGTTAAAAGCTTTTGTGTGCTTTTGTTTATGCGAGCTGGATCGGTTTGGATCATTTAGAATTCAGTGCACAAGCTGTTCATGCATCACATTGTTAATAGGCCTTTTACGGTGAATGCTGTTTATGTACATTTCGATTTTCTTGTCGTCTTTTGTATTGGACTGGTGTTTGTTTGTCCTTAATACCTTCTAAGTGCCTTCAGGGTGAACGTTACATGTGTTGAATACTAAAACCTATATATTTCTATATAGACCATGTATATTCCTATCCAGGCTGCATTTATTTGATCAAAAATGAACTTAATCATTAGTATTGTGAACAATTTTTACAGTTATAAACAATGATTTTCTATTTTAATATAGTTAGAGGTCACACTTTATATTAAGTGGCCCTAACTACTATGTACTTACATCAAAATATAGATGCAATGTACTTAATGTGTATAAATGGAAATACAGAAATTAATTACAGATGGAATTACATGCAGGTGTTTAATCAATCATAAGTACAATGTGGGCTTTACGGTGGCACAGTGAGTAGCACGTTCGCCGCATAGCAAGAAGGTCGGTGGTTCGAGCCTCGGCTGGGTCAGTTGGCATTTCTGTGTGGAGTTTGCATGTTCTCCACGTGTTTGGCTGGGTTTTCTCCTGGTGCTGTGGTTTCCCCCACAAGTCCAAAGACATGCGGTACAGGTGAATTGAGTAAGCTAAATTGTCCGTAGTGTATGAGTGTGAATGAGTGTGTCACGGTTGTGGATCGGTCTGTTTCTCTTGTATGTGTGTGTGTGGTTATGGGTGCGTTTGTTTGGGTGCACTTTCACCGCGTGGCTGTGTGTGTTTACATGTCATCAGCTGAGCGGTCACGTGCTTTGCTGTTGTTCAGCATTGCTCAGCTGTTAATCAGTGAACCACAGGTGCAGTGCGTTACCGCGCGCCTTTATCTGTTCAGTGTTTGTATCTCGTGTTGTCAGTTCGTTGTGGTTCACGTCTGTGTCTGTTTCCTGTTAGGCAGCTCTCGCTGAATCCGCTGGTGGTGAGTCATCATAGAGTCTGTTGCTTTTGGACTTGTCAAGCATGGCTTTGTTTCATTGATGTTGTTACCACTGTTTGCACTGATGACACCCACAAGAGATTCACTTTGTTTTGCTGTTCTGAAGAACTATTACCGCTGTTAAGCGTTGTCGACTTCCTTGAGAGATGCACCATTGCTCTACCCTATCCCTCGAGATCTGGTGAGATTGTGAGAGTGAGTTGTTATTTCCTGTTATCCCTGTTAATAAATCAACCTGCATTCACTTGCATTTGGGTCTCCTGTGTACCTCTGACAGAGTGTGTATGGATGTTTCCAGGAATGGGTTGCAGCTGGAAGGGCATCCGCCTTGTAAAACATATGCTGGATAAGTTTGCGGTTCATTCCGCTGTGGCGACCCCAGATTAATAAAGAGACTAAGCCGAAAAGAAAATGAATGAATGAATGAATGAATGAGTAAGTACAATGTAAAAACATGTAACAAATAATTAATTTCAGTGTAAGTACATATTAGTTAAGGCCACTTAATATAAAGTGGGACCTGATTAGAAAGGTAATTTATTCCAGTGGTGGTAAAGGTCCTGATGTACTCAAATAAATCAAAGAACAATCGTACATAATGTAATTTATATCAAATATTATCAGCTAAATTTGTTTGAGTTTGATGCAGTTTGCCAGAATATTATGCTACTTAATATTTAATTCAACCCAATATTCTGAGGAAACGTAACCATTTTATGTATTGTCTGAAAAATGCCTAGTTCACATGAATTCTTTGTATGAAAATTTACGATTTTTAAAAAAAGGTCTGGCCCAAACCCCACCCCGCTAAACCCCATTGGGGGATAAGCAAAGAATACTTAAATGTAAATGAGATCAGATTCACAAATTCATAAGAATTCGCCACTAAAGGCTGATGTATACTTTTGCATGGTGCCGCATCGCACACCTCCGTTCATGGACGAGGGTTTTATTACTTGATGCGTTCGCCATTGAGATATTCTTTTAAACGACAGGGGCCGGTCAAAAGAGACCGACCGTAAAATCAGACGGATTAACAGAGATGTAGGAAGTTTCCTTAACTACAACATATCATTAATACCATTCAAGATTTTTTAAAATTAGTTATTTTTATTATTTTTATTTTTATAAGCGAAATAGCAAAAGCATCGAGTCTAAACCCGGCTTCAATCAAAAAGTTGCTAAATTATTGTTATTATGTTTTTCATTTTTAACAAAGTAGTTGTGTTAAATTAGCCATCAAGGCAAAAAGTGACTAAATTATTGTGAGATTGTGTTTGTTTAATTACATTGTTTATTTTATTTTATGTTTTTTACATTTTTAACACAGTGGTTGTGTGACAACTGGGGCACTGGACAACAGATTTGAGGATCCACGTGCAGTTTAGTGATCAAGAGTAGTCAAAGGTCAAACAGGTACAAACTGGAGCATGAGGGTAATCCAAAGGGCATAGTAAGAAACAGGCGAATGGTCAGGACAGGCGGCAACACAGGAAGGCAAGACAAGTATAACGCTTAGCACAGAATAACAAGACTCAGCAGTGTGTGTGAAAATGAGAGGTGTCTTTATAGTCCAGGTAATCATTCAATTATGAACTTCAGCTGTGTGTGTGTGTTTGTGTCAGTGTCTGGATGACTGTCAGCTGTGGCAGGAGTGATTGGAGCAATGACTTCTGGGAGTTGTAGTTCGGTTCAGTGGCAGAATTGTAGTTCTCCAGCGATCTGCAACTGCTGGTGATCATAACAGGTTGTGTAAATTAGCCATTAAGTCCAAAAAGTTACTAAATTATTGTGAGATTACATGGGTTTAATTCCATTGTTTATTTTTTTTTAATTTACAGTAGATTTTAAACACAAATGTTTGTCCATATTTTACCCAAATTTTGGTTAAAACATCCAGCATTTTTAGAGTGCACACACACACACAGTATGCAGTGTCTCAGTGGGAATATTTGAGAGGTTTGTGCTGACCGTTTCTCTGACAGTCATTCGTCTTAAATGCAAACAGACACATGCCGTCAGCGACAAATCTGCAGACCGGTCCAGCTTTCTGATCACCGAACAACTCCGAGCAAATCCCCGGGGAGGATTCCAAAAACCATTAAAGCCCTGCAGTCAGCCAGAACTGGAGACAAACTGCGCAGTCACACGACGCATGTAGACACAGCCGCTTCCCTGTCCTCAAACTCCTCCCTCCATCCCAGAAATACAGCATTCCTGCTTCTCACTGTTCTACATATGGACTCCATCTGCCTGCCAGAGACTTAACCCATTGCAAAACTCTCTGAAAACACATCATTTTAGAAGTTAAGACAAGGTCCAGGCAGTCATTGTTTTTTTCATGAACCGGTCAGATTTTGAAGTGTTTTTGTTTTAGTCTAATGTAAAGAAATCATCTTAAAAAACACTTCAAATGTTCCTTTTGTCACACTTTTCAATTTGTGACTGTAGATATCAGTTAAAAGGTTTTTAAAGGCTGTTTTCTCAAAATGAGTTTTTCTTCTGCACTGAGCCATAAATCTTCGCTTCAGCAGCTCTTACATAAACCAGACATTACAGTTTAATATCTCTGTGTTCTGAAGGTTTGAGATGTGTTCATTCAGTACATGATTTGTCTGATTTGATTCGACAAAAAAAGTGAAAATTTGTTTTTGTGTCTTAAAGTAGAAATGAAGCAGTCAGTCAAGTTTACATTATTTTGTAAACTGGTTTCCACTTTAATTAAATTATATTAAACAAACTTGATTAATGTAACCATTTTGAAGAAAATGGCATGTTTTACTATAGCTTTTAGAGCTAGGGGTTCGCCATCTTGGAATATCGCTGTGTTTGACATCATGGGGTTGGTTCCGTTCTCTCAGCTGAACAGATACAGTGGAAGTAATGGACTAAACACGGAGACTGGACAGCCTAATTTAACCCAATGCGTCAAGTTGTGGACGTAGAGCTGGTGCAAATACAAGCATCAGATGTGTGTCTAATATATAAATATATAAATGTATATATTTATTCTATTTTTATCTTTTAATTACCGATCATTTGATGCGCTTTGGTCCACTGTCTGTCTGGTTTTCAGCCATGGTTTCAACAAGGTCTGGTCTACTGACGTAAGGGTGGGTACTGAGTTGATCGATTTGATAAGAGAATATGTCTTGACATAATCCAAAAAGACGTGACTTAGTAAACCGTGAAGTCATGTATCATTTTAATAATTGCATTAGTCTAATATATATATATATTATATATATATATATATATATATATATATATATATATATATATATATATATATATATATATATATATATATATATATATATATTGTATACTGTAAATACGTATATTAGACACAACTTTGATGCTTGTATTTGCTCCAGCTCCACATCCACAACTTCACGCATTGTGTTAAATTAGGCTGTCCAGTCTCTGTGTTCAGTCCATTACTTCCACTGTATCTCTTCCGCTGAGGGAATGGAACCATGACGACAAACTAGGTGATATTCCAAGATGGTGGCACCCTTGCGCTAAAAGCTATAGTAAAACCTGCCGTTTTCTTCTAATTGGTTACATTAACCAAGTTTGTTTAATATATTTTCATTAAAGTGGAAACCAGTTTACAAAATAATGTAAACTTGACTGAGTGCTTCATTTCTACTTCAAGCATTTTCTGAATTATGATCAAAAGAAAGTCCCTTCATAGAAGGATTCTGAAGCTTCATTCATTCATGTTTAGATTTGTCTGCTTCAAATGTACATTAACAATTTCCTGTAGAACCCTAGGGTGCACTCACACTATGCTATCCGAAAAGTGCCCAGGCGCGTTTTCCAGTTTGTTTGAGAAGTGCTCCGAATCAGGCTCAGGCGTGATTTAGATGGCCAGCCCTGGCGTGGTTGGAAGAGGTGTGCCAGAGCGCGGTTTGGTTGAGCTTTGACGCGGTGCGCTTTTAGTGTGAATGCCTAAAGCGCACCTGAGCCCGAAACTAAGGACAAGACGGGACTTTTAAGAGACTATTTCATATGGATTTATGAATCATTCTTACTGTTCAATGAACGCAAACTGTCGTAGTTTATTTAGGACGCAAACCCCTCACTGCACGACAGCTGCACCTTCAGCAAACTTCCTAATACATGCAGCACAAGGACTTTTATGATTATTTATGAGCGTCAAAAGGGACTGATCTGTTCGGCGAATTATTTCACTGTGTGTCACTGCATATCAAACGAATAAAAGGATATAACTAAAAAAATCTCCACTGTGCTGAGCGAGAGCGTTTCTCTCCTGTTAAACTGAACAGTGCATCATCGATGACGTGTGCAGGGGACAAGCATGCTTCGGCATGGTTCAAGGCAACTGTACATAGTGTGAGTACGCCCTTACTGTCAGCAGTTCGCCAGTAACTCACTGTAAATCAATTACAGCAAAACTACTGTATTTACATTTACAACACCATTTATCTAGCTGTATACAGTATGTATTGACAATATTATAACTTGACTGTAAAATAAACAGTAATTTTGCAACTTTAAAATACAGTAACATACCGCAAAACTGTCCTGCAGTAAAATACATGTTCATATTACAGTTAAATACTGTGTAATTTACAAAAATCGTTAACCGTGCATGCAAAATACCAGATATTTAATGAAGTCATGCTTTGTTTGCATATTTAAACAGCATTTTAACTCAATAAACTAAACATGTGGTGATACTTTTTATTAGATCATTTTTTTACCCTATTCATCTGCCTTGCCTGCCTTTTCTTAAATTTGATTCGGAGGTGTTTATTCTCAAGTGTGCCACTGAAATACCATCTTGCACAAGAAACACTGGATATTATTTGACTCTCATGTGTGTGTGTGGGTTTAACCTAGCGGAGGGTTAGTAAAGGAGTTGACCAAGCACATATCTGCGTGAGTGTAATAGGTGTTGTGGGTGTAGGTTTACATGGTGTGGCTTGAGTCTCTTTCTTGCATGCTGGCATTGCTCTGTGAGAAATCCAGGGACTTGTTTTTCCATATTTGCTCTTGGAAAGAGACCGAAAATGTGTGTGTGTGTGCATGTGTTTTCTCAGGCTAAGAGAGCAGGCCGAGCTTCACAGGCCTTTAAAATAGATTTAAATACAGACTCTGAGCTCCAGTGAGGTCAGTGGCGTATCCGCATTCGGCACGCGTGCATGGGAAAAGCTGGGAAAACTCCGGTGTGTTCCTCCCCATTGACTGCCCAATCTCTTCTGTCAGCCTGTCAGAGCTTTTGGTCCACTGTGAAGCACGCGATAAGTACTCTAATGCATTTCTGGCACTTCAGAGGTGAATGCAAATCATTTTTAGAGCCTCTTTTCTGAGCCAACCTGTGGATTTTTTTTTTGCTTTACTAACTCTTCTGAAGTCAAAACATTGGTCTTGTGTTAATATAAAGTCTGAAAATATGGCACCATTTTGTTATTTTATGCAAAAAAATGCTCTAAATGGCAACAATCTTATTTTAAATTGAGAAGAAATATCTTTACAGAATACAACTAAAATCATTTTATTCAAACACATAATTATAAATCGTAAATCTAGAGAAACAGATTTTTTTCCCAATAACTGTATATCATTATATATTGATTAAATAATTAATTAAGAGTATATTTAGAAATACACTACCTGACAGGAACAGCAAATAATAACTTGACTTCTAGTTGATCATTTGGTATCTCAAGTGGCTTTTATGAAAGGCAAAGGCCTCTAGATTACGCTTATTTTATCAAAATAAAATATGATCATGCCTTGATTTTTAATTATTTAATTAGGACAGTAAGGTCTGACTTTGCTTAGACAGAAGTCTTGTCACTTAACAGAAATAATGTACAGTATAGAATATAAAGTCGTGCTGCAGTGGGAAAAGAATTAATATTGTGTATGGCTCTCATCAGCTTGGAGGACTGCATCTATACATCTCTGCAATGACTCAAATAACTTACTAATAAAGTCATCTGGAACGGCAAAGAAAGCGTTCTTGCAGGACTCCCAGAGTTCATCAAGATTCTTTGGATTCATCTTCAATGTCTCCTCCTTCATCTTACCCCAGACATGCTCAATAATGTTCATTTCTGGTGACTGGGCTGGCCAATCCTGGAGCACCTTGACCTTCTTTGCTTTCAGGAACTTTGATGTGGAGGCTGAAGTATGAGAAGGAGCGCTAGCTATCCTGTTAAAGAATTTGCCCTCTCCTGTGGTTTGTAATGTAATGGGCAGCACAAATGTCTATCTCAGGCTGTTGATGTTGCTATTCACTCTGCAAATCTCTTGCAAGACCCATACTGAATGTAACCCCAAGCCATGATTTTTTCTTCATCACACTTGACCGATTTCTGTGAGAATCCATGCGGGTTCCAATAGGTCTTCTACTTACTTCTGCAGCATTTGTGATGATTGGAATGCAGTTCAACAGATGATTCATCTGAAAAATCTACCTTCTGCCACTTGACTAACTAGTCAAGTTATTATTTGTTGCTCTTACAACTGGGATCGATGACAAGACTTTTGTCAGGTAGTGCAGTGTTTTTAGTGTTTTTTAATTTGTTTATATTAACAAGGATTGAAACATTTTATAATTATGTTTTAAAATGGCTTTTTGCACAATTTATATATTTGCATGCCTTTTGTTTGAACATTGATTGCTATATCTAAAAATAAAAAGCAATAAAAATTAAAAAAGCATTGTATTTTGCAGATTTTTTTATGCTAAAGGAAATTGTCATTTTAATTGCATTTATTTAACAAAGCACCGATCGTTTAAGGAAATAAAACGTTTCACTAGATTAAAGTCAAATTTTATGTCCAGTTCCTTCCGGCTATACCAAAAATATACTAAATCATGACTTTAAAATGGAGGAATTAGTTCTTGCCATTTTGTACATATCTAAAACGTTTGAAGTCACTCTGGACTAGTCTTACAGTATTGTCACAGTCACCAGCGAGCTAGACCATGCAGATCGCTGGAGAACTACAAATCTGCCAAAGTTAAGAACTACAAATCCCATCAAGCACCACTCACACAGACCTGTTCCGGTCCTCGGTTGACTTTATAAACAGCCCATATTCCAGTGCTGAGTCTTGTAAGCTGTATTGTGAACATTATGACACGTTTGCCTTGCCTTGCCTTGTTTGACCCTTGCTTTGTCCTCTTTGTTTACGTTGCTTGCTGCTTGAACTGACCGTTTTCCTGTTTATTGACCACGACTCTGGGTTTTCTGCTTGCATCTGTTTGCCCCAGTTTTGACCATTGCTTGCCTGACCATTCTCATAATAAACCTGCATTTGGATCCTCAACTCTGTTGTCAGCGTCCATCACATAACAAGTATGTTGCAGAGATATATATTTGCTTTAGCAAAAAAAATTTACTGAATGTGTGAATTCAAATGCATTAAATTATTGTTTTTTCTTTTATGCCAAAAATGATTAGAATATGGTATCATATAGTAAACATCATGTTCTATGAAGATATTTTGTCCTATAAAAAAATGTTTGTTTGATGTAAAATGTTTGATGTAAACATCAAAATGTAAAACTCAGATTTTATTAGTAATGTGCATTGCACTTCATTTAGACCAGTGGTCCCCAACCTTTTTATCACTGCGGACCGGTCAACACTTCACAATTTTACTGTGGACCGGGGGGCGGTGGTTCGTAGGTTGCTAGGCGACCATCAACTGTTTTATCAGAGGATGACAAGCTGACAAAACATTGCTGTCACTCTGATACAAGTATTATTTATGGAGAAAATTACTAAGAACTGCAGTGTTTGGGTGTTCTGTGTTTGTCTGAGATAATTAGTCTACCGAAATGTGTATATTCCATACAAGCTAAAGCTGATCGGTCAGTTCTTGTCACGTGACTCGCGGTGCATTCATTCAACTGGGTGCATCTGGGTGCATTGCGCAAGCTACACACCTCCATTGGAAATTATTATTATTTATTTATTTTTTTTTATTTTTTTCGGGGTTTTCACCTTTATTTGATAGGACAGTAGAGTATTGACAGGAAAGAATGGGGAGCAGAGAGAGGGGAAGGATCGGCATAGGACCGCGAGGTGGAATCGAACTCGGGTCGCCGTGAACACCGGAGTGCATGTGTCGACGCACTAACCACTACACCACTGGTGCCGACACCTCCATTGGAAATAACGAATTTGCGCTAACTCTAGAAAAGACGTGATATGCCAACGGCCCCTAAAAGGCCGCCGTCATTTACAATCTCCAGCTGTTGATCTTGCACAGACATGCTGGATTCATATGATTTGTTGACAAATGGGTATCGGATGCATTCCTTGGCAGTTCGCGGGTCCCTCACTGGGCCTTTTCCTCTAAGCAAAGAAACTTTCCAAAGGTGTCTGTTTCTTGCTCATTTTGCTGCTTGGGAGTTAAATGTGGGTGCTCAAGTGACTAAGATGTAAGCAAGAGGATACAGTTATTTATTTCAAAATAAAAGGTCAATCAGACAGATAATAAATAAAACGGAAATAATTAATGATCTCTTATGTGGCCCAGTACCAATTGATCCACGGATCAGTACCAGTCCGTGGCCCGGTGGTTGAGGTCCACTAATTTAGACCACTTTAATGTCAATTTTTCAGTATTTGGACTTTTTGAACCCTCAGATTCCTGATTTTCAAATAGTTGTATCTCAGCTATATGTTGTTTTTTCCTGACAAACCATACATCAATGGAAAGTTAAGCTTATTAATTCAGATTTAAGGTGATGAATAAATCTTAATATGTTTGTTGACCCAGGGTCACATATCAGAAACGACCATTGGTTGTTTATTAAAGTGTTAAACCAAAAATATAAAATCCAAATAAAATATAATCCAGTGGTTAGTGGCGTAAAACGCTGGAAAAGCTGTGAAACTGGTGTGTTTCTCCCAATTTACTGCCCAATCTCTTCTGTCAGCCTGTAGGAGCATTTGGACCACTGTGAAGCATGCGATAAGTACTGCAATGCATTTCTTTCACTCAATCATTTTATAGCACCTCTTTACTGGGCCAACCTGTAGAGGCTGTATTTTTCCCCAAACCATAAGCCAAAAGATGATGTGTTGCCAATGTGAATTCATTGGATTTTGACATTGTTTCAAGGCATTGACGCCCGCGTGCCCACAATCCCCAGTTGGTTTAAACCTGGCGGGCGCCTTCATTAGATGTTCCCACATGTTCATCGGCTTGAAAACTGCCTGAATTGAAATCTTCCAGGTTGCTGGTGTTCACTTTCAGATTCTGCTGCTGTTTTGATAAGCTTGTTTTGTTTAACAAAGACCCTCAGCAGTTTGAGGTCAACTGAAAGTCTGGTTAAAAAACAAACTACATCACAATGTTATGACATATCACTCTTATAATAACATGCTTCAGTTGTAATCTGTGCTCTACAGTGCAGCACCCAAATTGAGGATGTTTATGTCTTTTATGGCCAAATGTCTGCTTGTTTTATGGTTAAATAGCTGTTTTTGTTCACTGGTCTACAGCTTATACAGATTCACAGACCACTTGAAATTTCCCAGTTTTCTCTGGATTTAGTATGTTTGAGTAAAACTTTTTTGTTTTAATCTGTACTACTACTATTGATAAATGTTGTCAATGAAGAACATCGCCATTTAGATCACTTTTTTGCAGCATAAAATGTGAAAAATGGACATTTTATTTTCATTTTTAGACAAGACTAATACTAAAGCCTCATTCATACTACAAGCGACTCACAGCGGCAAAGCGCCAAGCGACCATTTATTTCAACGGAGAGTGAGCGACTTCCGGCAACCTCCGTCTACGCGAGCGACAGCGAACGTTGGCGATCAGGTGGGCGTGTCGAGCAACAAGACAAAGTTGAGAATCCTTCAACTTTATGCAAATGAAGAGAGAATTTCTTGAGCGACAGCCATTAGGAGCACCTGTAGAGCTTACATGATCATCTCTCAGCTCGCTTAGAGGCCAGTTGTATTCATGCTGTATATACCTACACAGACTTGAGTTTGCAGCAGGTCACTGCTAGTCTGAATGAGGCATAATACTTAACCTGTAAAAACCTAGAGCTATTTTGTGGACACCTGATGGGCCAATATTATAATTATTTTTTAAAAAGCAGTTTTATTTTTATTTTAGCAGTCAGCCTCAAGTGTCATATATCATTTTAAACAGGAGAAGTTTTCATGTTTTCGAAGTTTTTTTTTCTTTAGAAATAAATGCTATAGTGTTTTATACTTCCAACATACATTTTTTGCCAACATTCCCTGAGCAAATTATAGCATTTTATTTCAATATTATTCTAGCCGTTTATGAGTGAAAAACTGATACATTCTATTTACTGAGAATGTAGATTGTTTTTTTAGTTTTCTCTAACTTAATTTAGCTGTCAGAATTAAGTGTCATGTATCATTTAAAGCAAGAGAAGCTGAAGTTTCAATCTTCATCCTTAAAAATTCCAATTTTACATTTTTTACACTAAAAAAAATTATTTTACAGAATTTTAAGAAAAAAGGCTAAAACATGTAGCATTTTAGTAATCCAGCCTCAAGAGTTTTTTTGATTGGTCCACTGCTCTGGAACTGACAGTATGACAAATGAGAAAATATATACATAAAACCACAGCTGTTCAAATCACTGTAGAATTAAATGTTTACCTCAACTCTCCTGTTTTCACCAAAACTGTTCATCGGGAGCTCCACTGGGTCAATATATATGGCCTTTGGTCAATCATGCCAATGCCAAAAGTTGGTTTCAGTGGTGCCAGCAGCGAAAATCTTGGGCTGTGGACAATGTGAAACATTTATTGTTCTCTGAGTCCACCTTCACTGTCTTTCCTACATCCGGGAGAGTTACGGTGTGGAGAAGCCCCAAAGAAGTGTACCATCCAGACTGTTGCATCAGTGGATCAGTGATGCTGGATCTGTGATGGTTTGGGCTGCAATATCATGACATTCCCTACGCCCAATACTTGCTAGGGCACATCACTGCCAAGGACTACCGAACCATTCTGGAGGACTATGTGCACCCAATGATTCAAACATTGTATCCTGAAGGCAGTGCCGTGTATCAGGATGATAATGCACCAATACACACAGCAAGACAGACAGAGTAATTTGATAAACATGAAAGTGAAGTTGAACATCTCACATGGCCTGCACAGTCACCATATCCAAATATTATTGAGCCACTTTGGGGCATTTAGGAGAAGCGAGTCAAGAAACGCTTTCCTCCGCCAGCATCACGTAGTAACCTGGCTACTATTCTGCAAGAAGAACGGCTCAGAATCCCTCTGGCCACTGTGCAGGACTTGAATAGACAGATGAATCGAGTGATGTCCAGCAGAAAGTCAGAATGGAGAAACTGTATATCATCAGTTAAAAAAGAAACTCCGGAGGCTCTACTTTTCTCCGTCTCCTGATGTCATCATAAAACAAGCTCCTGGAGAATCGAGACTCTGCAGTACGACTGCCACTCTGGACACTTTTAATGGTTTCCAAACCCATAGGCCTTTGGATAGTGAGCCGGATGAGAGAGGTCTTAATCTGTAGTGGCATCACCGGCAGACACCGCACACTTGAGGAGGACGAAAATGAAGCTCCAGGGCCAAACTTTTCACATCATGACCTGCCGTCATGATCATTTATTTATTATTATGCAGCATTATGCAAATGCATTCTCACACTGATCGCCATAACTCATTACAGCCATGAGCGAAGCGTTGGAGGCTCCGTATGAATGACAGTATGTTTTCAAGCTTTAGGCTCTTTTTCTGCACCCTGTGGCTTCGGTTTGTTCCACTGTTTTGTTTTGTTCTTACTCTTTATAGCATTTCACAATCTTTAATCTTTTAATACCCCGCAAAATACTGATTCCCTTCTTTTCAGCCAGTTCTTGTTTAATAATTGAACTACTGGTGATTATTTTGGGGCAATCCCTACTGCTACTTTGGGGCTACTGCTAGCTGACCGTTGAATAACCTCTGAAATATTAATACTGAAATATTAATATTATTATTCTGCAAGGTTCTGTTCAATTATTTATTGAATTTACTGACTTGGGGATTTACAAAAGAGCAGGCTTAGATATAATGGACATGTGTAAGCATTTGAGTATGAGTAAAAACTGGTACTGAGTTTTTTCTCTTTAGAAAATCTAAATGGACTTGTTGGTATCTTCCTCAAAAGTGTTTGTCAGTGCAGGTGTCTGTGAATTATGCATGGATTGTAAACATGGTTACAGAAATAGAGCAGTGCATGTACTGTATACAGTACATACAATGTTTACTTTGGACTTTACACCACACATTGCATTAAAAAACAAAATATTAAACCAAGTGGCATTTCTGCACTCTTTTACTTTTTTTCTCATTTTCAGCAAGGATGCTTTTAATTGACCAATAGAGACAGTAAAGACAATTTGTGAAAGATTGTAAAGATTTTTTTTTAAATGTGCCATATACTACATTGGTTTAATAAGTTGAATTGTTCTTTGATATCTACATAGTAGGTTTACAGCTTCGGTAAGTTAAAAAAATCTCCAGAAAATGTTTTCTAAGCTTATTTATTACATAAAATACCCATAGAATCAGAGGGTCCATAATTGACCATATATGGTTTGTGTCGTGAATATTAATGAGCTCCGCTCTGACGTGTCACTCTTACAGACACACACAAAGAGCATTATGTCTGGTGAACACAGACAAATATAAACCCAATCAGAGTAACGTTAACCTATTTTGCTCACCAGACCTGTTGTGGATAAAGGCTAAACTATAATTAAACTTGACAAAAGAGAGCGATAGAGATGTATAGTGTTCTATTTTATAGTTATAGTCAAAGAAAACACAGCCAGATATTAATATCAATCTCTGTATGGACATATGACCATGATTTGACATGATATTTGTTGAAACATTCGCATCAAATTTTACAATATACATGATAAATTAACAAAACATGTAACTAAACATAGTGTGGAGATGAAAAAATGTATAATCTTTAAATCTTGCATTTGGCATCCTGAGGCGAGTTTGAACATGCCTTGTGCTGTTGTTGCCCAGTAAACAAATTTGTTCTTAAAAAGTCTCACATACATACATGTAGTAAGTGAAATATACGCTTAAAATAACTGAGGGAGGCAAGTTATCACTGTTGTCTCACTAGAAAACATTTGGCTTATCAAACGCAGCTTGATTCATGCATATTAATGATCTCATATTTTTATGATCTTAGAGCTGCATATGAGTTGGTGTACTCTTGATGATGCGGCTGTTCGTCAGGTTTGGATAAATGACCTAAAGTAGGCATACATGCAAATGCAGAGGGCATTTTGGACAGTTTGTTTTGTCCTCTGATTGGCCCATTGTCTACCGAGGTTTTACACTCATGGAATTTACATGAGAACAAGGAAACATTGGTGTCTGAGGCTCACAGTATGCCCATTTCCATATACTAATCTTTTATAATTCCACTATGACTTGGTACATCCAGGCTTTCATTATAGGGCACCTTTAAATAAATGGTGTTCGTTTTTTGTAGACAGGATTTATTAATGAAAGCACAATTAAAAAACATCCTCAATATATATATATATAACTCTTTTCAACATTTATAAGTAGTAGCAATAAATACAATATTAAGAATTTCTGAATGTGAATGATTTTAGGTTATGCCATCTGTTAATGCCCGCTATTTAAAAACATTGAAATAAATTTTTCTAAAATAATTTTAAAATTGATCATATAAAATTAATACAAAATTTTTTTTTTATTATTTTTTTAAATTTATTTTGCACTTATTTTCAAAATAAATGCAGACTTAAGGCTAATTTATACTTCTGCGTCAAACGCACGCGTATGCTACAGCTCAGCCTACACGTGGACGCATAGCCCCTCGCCGTGGCCATTGGGGACGTTGACGTGCACCTCTCAAAAAATGTAGCGCGTACGCGTAGCGCAAGCTCTGTGATTGGTCGGCTTGGTATCGCTGACGAGTGTGGGCGGAGGTGAGAGCCGCGCGCCCGATGCAGCGAGTGTTTACAAGTGTGAAGTCCTGTGAAGGAGCTACAGATGGAGACTGTTGTTTTGGGTTTACCTTATGATTAAAGTTGTTTCACGTCCGCCAGTTCCCGCCTCAAAATGTGCGAATTTGAGCCACTTTTACATTAAGGAAGTGTTCAGAAAAAACAAAACACCAGTAAAGAAACTCGACACAGAGGAACATAAACACCTACTGCCAGCTAGCGTTTCGAAAGTGTATTGCAGAGAAACAGAAACAGCGCACACAAGTATAAATGCACAGCTACGTGCGAGGCTTGCGCCATGGGTCACGGTGATCACTTGACGCAGAAGTATAAACCAGGCTTTAGTGAGCACAAGAGACTGCTCAAATACATTGTATAACCCCAAAACACTTAAACTTATTTTTCTGAAATATTTCAGAATGATTCACTTTAATATAAATGTTGAATGTCCTCATATTTTGTTATTTAATGCACTGACCTTCACAAAACTGTAAAAACTATTCAACTTTTCATGTCAGCCAAGTGTAAAAAAAAACCTGCCATAAAATGTTTTAGCACAATTTCTTTTTAAAGCATAATCACACAGAACAAAAAACAAAAGGAAAGGATTTGGATGAAGCCAGGCGTGTGTGTGTGTGTGTGTGTTTCTCTGCATGTGAAGTCTTTATAGTCTACTGTAATTTGAAGAGTTTACCCTGACCGATGTTTGAGGAAGCGGAGCTGAAAGGAAAGCGAGCGAGATGCCAGTCTTACCACCCGTTGCTTTAAGTGTTTCAGGCTGGCAGTGCATGAGCCTGGCACACTCATCTGTCACGGAGACCCGCTGAGAGTTTTAATAAGAGCTCTGGACTCAAGAGATTGTAGCGAACGAGGGGGGAATTGTGCTCTGCTTTAGGATCTTATACACCTGTCAGTCATTCTTCATTGAGCTGAGACCAGGCAAGATCTTATTAGGAGTTATTATGAGCATCTGCTGGGCTGCAAATTAGTTTGTATTAAAGGGGACTCATTATGCCCCTTCTCTCATAAGATGTAGTGTAAATCTCTGGTGTCCCTTGTGAAGTTTCAGTTCAGAATACCACAAAGATTGTTTATTATAGCTTGTCAAATTTGCCCCTTTTAGGGTTTGAGCAAAAACACACTGTTTTTGTGTGTACCCCTTTAAATGCAAATGAGCTGCTGCTTCCCAGAAGAGGGCAGAGAATAGTTCATGCTATTCTAAAAAGTCCAGAAACAACAAAACAAACAAAATGAGTTTTGGAGCTCTACATGATCAAACTGAAGTCAGACAATGATGGTGAGGAAGAGCTTAAAGTGCACCAAGATGTTTCTGAAATGTTAGTGGATAGATTTTTGTAGATACTGTGAAGTAAATTAGATTCAACTTGTCAAAAATGAAATGAGAATAAGTATCATTGTATTTAAGGAGCCTCTATTATGCATTATAAAAGGTCATATTTTGGTCTGATATGCATGCAAGGTCAAAAAATACTTTCATTGTCTTATAATATGCATTTATTTTTACCTAATTATCCCAACGACTCCCATATGATTCCTTCAGCAATTCGTTTGTTCCCAAACCCCTGATTGGTCCGATGACCCAGTCTATTGCGATTGGTCGACTGCATTCAGCGTGAGAGAGAGAAAATCACCCACCTTGGCTTATCAACAATTTTGAAGTAGTCAGAGTGCAGAGTGTATGTGTGAGCCTATAGCAGGAGTGCATTAAAACAATACAGTTTAACACCAGCATATTGCTCTATTCTTAACCATGACACACATTCAGTATTAATCCACACAGCGGCAAAAGCTGAACTATTTTAAACCTTGACCGCAGCACGTGTGTAGGAACAGCTTATGGTGGCCATAGCAACGACAAACAGCAGAGGATCGCGAGCTCACAAACGCATTTAAATCCGTAAACAAAGCGGCACGCGATGCATTTTCAACATGGTTTTAGACGCGATGAGATTATAGAGAGTTAACCAGATACAGTACAAGCCACGTGGAGGGGTTACAAGTAACAAAACACAATTAAATACATAATTTGCAAGCTAGAGAAAACACGGATTAATGATTATTAACCATTTTAATCACAGTTACGTACGTTAACTACACTTGTGAAATGGAGGAAGGAACTGATCCATGAACTGTTTACTGTAAAGTTCCTGCCAAGCTCTGACAAAGTCCTATATATCAATAGTCTTTTCTGATCCTTCCTATAACAAATGGCTGACGAATCCTCCGTTGTAAGCGTGTAGATAGCTAAAGCACTTGTCAGAAAAATGACAAGAACACAGCACAAGGCTGGGGCTATAATGCGGAGGTATTTTTGCAAAAATAAACTTCAACCACTGACTCTTCACAGCCTCAACTTTGGGTAGGGAAAATAACATTAACTTTCCCTCACATTTCAGACCTCAGCGTCTTCGTGATGTTATTTAACTGGGATCTGCTACAGTGTTTGTCTTCCTCTTTTTCTTTCTTCATTGTTTGTGGGCAGGGCTTGGGGTTTTAATTTTCCTGGGTCTGGACATGCAACAAATGGGCGGGGCTTGAGTTCCGTAACGACGTCACGCCGAAACGACTAAAGATTTGTTACCAAGACGATTCATTTGAACCACTCTTGAGTCGACTCTTTTATAGATAAATCAATAGTTTTAAACACGGTGCACTTTTAGATTTAAGCCATAGCTGGATATCTCCTTTCACTTAGAGCTGTGTTACACACTGCATGGACGGTCATTTTCAAAAACCCATAATAGGGGCTCTTTAAAAAGAAAATAAGATCGAGGCATTCACGGCATGCATCTGTTTTTTTTATATGCATTCAAAGTGAAGCTCAGATCTTCATTTTCTGTTATGATCAACATAATTAATTTTCTACATATTAGGCTTCTGTTGTTATAAACTTTTCTTGTTGCAATTAATTGCTGAAGCTTTTATGTTGTATACGTTATTATCATGATATTGACCTAAGTTGCAAAAAACAAAAAGCTTAGTCTTGCTTATTGCCTATACATGTTAAAAGTAAACAAATGTTAGCCATATCATAGTTATATGTTAAAGTTAATTAAAAAATAGAACTGAATTGCATTACTTACAGTATATATTTCACCTAAGATTAATAAAAGCTTTTTGTTGTTGTCATTACACTGACTTTAGTTAAATGAACTAATGTTAACAAATGGAGCCTTAGTGTACAGAGTTTATGGACAAAAGACCTATAATAGTCACAGATTTTTCAATGCCGTAGGCCAGATGAAAATGTTAATGTTTGAAAATAAGTGAAGTTTATTTATAAACTAATTTCGAGATGATCACGTGCTTATGATTGCTCACGGGTAGTCCCGCATTATTTAGTTTATGATTCACCAATCAGACGACTCCTAAGTCTCCATAAATATTCTAAGTCCCATACCATAATCATCTTCATCTTGAAGAATCCCCCCTTCCTCCCCTACTCCTGCTCCTTTCCTAGATGGGCAGCACGGTGGCCAAGTGGTTAGCACTATTGCCCCACAGCAAGAACGTCATTGGTTCTAGTCCTTACCAGGCCAATCGACGTTCTGTGTGAAGTTCACATGTTTTCCCTGTGCTCGCGTTGGTTTCCCCCGGTTTCCTCCCACCATCCAAAATCATACAATTTAGGTTAATTGACTAACCCAAGTTGGCACTACTGTATAGACATGCTCCTAGTAAGTAGTTATATCTTCAATAACAATCCCTAATTGCACACTAGCTTCAAACAGTAGGGGAGTTCTTGAGGTATTCAAAATATTTTGAAGTGGCCATAGTATGAATATTGTAATATTCATGATTATCACAATATGATAAATTATTAAATATTGGCATATATGTAATATACACACTGCTAGATCGTGTTTATTACTTATTTAAATCCCTATTAGCCACTACCAACATCATTAACATTAAACTATAATCAAAACAAAACAATTATATGACATGTAGCATGCAACACAAAACATGATAGTTTGTGAATCAATATAAATATGTTTTGTGTGACATGAGGTGCAAAGTATTCTGGTTTCAGAATTGTATATTTGTATTAGATAGTTTAAACTGAAAAAGATTATTAAAGAGAAGTCCATTTCCGTTGTTGGAGTTGATTCCAAACTTTAGAATTAATTCTGGATTCTGAACATCTTCTTTTTGGAATTGTCTCCCAGCCCTATTAGGGGAAATCTGGAACTGTGTGCAGAGATCCTGCTTCATCAGGCTTCCCACGCTTCTTGAAAGTACTTAAAAGTACTTGAATTTCTGACATATGGATTCAAGGCATTGAAAGTACTTAAACACAGGTCCTTAAAAGTGCTTTAATTAAATTAGTCTATAATTTTATTTCAACAACTGTACAACTGTAAGTCCTTAAATTTAAAATCTTAAATTTAAATCTTGTGCAATAAGACTGTCAAATAAGGCACATTTTATCAATATTTCAGAAATTTTAAGTGTAAGTAAAATGTTAAGTAGTGCTGTACGATTTGCTGCGACTTAAAAAAAAATCACTATTATTTTATTATCTATTTCGATTTGATTCGCGATTTAATTTTGTAGTCAAGCTTCAGCTCAATATTCTGTATCGTAGCTTCTTACTGCTAAAATGCAGTGAGTGAGTGTGGCAAAGATATTAACTAACTCCAACTTTTATTCAAATTTTTTATAAATCTTCATAAATTAAACAGTCATTTTTCTTTAGAGCAAACAGTAGTGAGTTATGGTGTTAGTTATCTCCTGGTGCCTTCGTGATGTTTTTTCATATTGTGTAACGACTGCACACAACTCTGACATTGTACTTTGTTGTTGCTAGCTAGATTGAGCATCACTATTACTTTTAGTTGACTTTTTAGCAAGACACTCCTCATACAGCTGTCTGTAGTGCTTTTTTAGGTGCTTCTTGTTGTATTTCCTCGTGCTGTTGCAACAATTCTGCGACAGCTCTTACAAATTACCTGTATTTGTTCGGTGTCTGTGACTTTGAAATCAATATATTCCCATATTACCGACATGCTGTTTTCCTTTGATATTATTCATTCTACTATTAATTCTTCTGAAGTAGGGATGCAACGATTAACCGGTTTCACTGTTAACCGAGCTTTAATTCGTCGCGGTTAATTAATTGTAAAGGCTTCTCAACACGGCGTTTCTGCACGGAACAAAACTGCAGCAACTTAACAAAGTTATGCCAACTGTGGGCTAGTTTTTACACTGAGACTAATAACCACACACACTGAATTAACTACGACTGAGGCTATTAACTAAGACAAGCTCGTGCAAGTTTGTTATTTCCAATGCAGGGACGCGCACGCGATGCAACGCTCTCACACTTTTCAGCCGCACCTAGTTGAGATGAACCGCGGGAACTGCAAACGGCTTAAATTTGAGAAAGAAGCAATGCAAAGTACACAGGTTTGCAAACCCACTTAAAGTTACAAATAATGGCGCCGATGAGAGCGATCATGTGGCGAATGTTGAGATCAACCGAGTGTATTCGGAGAGAATGCTGAAAGACTCGGAGTGCTCAGCTGTTTATTGGCCTGAATCTCGATGCGTTGCATTCACTGCGTGTTCAGTGCAAATAGCCGCTGAATGTAAAATCTAACACTGTATACATTATAGCCAAATAAGCTCGCCTTTACTAAGCTGACTCACCTGCTTTTTTTCACAAACACAGAATCGGCGGATAACAAGACTGAGCATTTAAAATGACACAAACTGAAACCAAAACTTTTAAAGAGTGACAAAAGTGAGACTTTTATTATCCGATCTTTTGTCCGATTTTTCTGTTTATTAAATTGACATGCATATAAAACAATAGTGCAAAATGGATATTTCTTACTGCAATTCTTTATTTTGTCATAATGTAACAGTAGGACTTTTTATAGCAGACAACTCACATTCAAGCACATTCAAGGCAGCATGATAATGAGAAATGTAATTCATTGTTAGTATTATTGTCGTCATCATTATCGTTGCTATTCTATAATTATTAGATATTCATTTTGGAATTATTGCACAAATATCAATAAGTCATAACAGAATTAGATAGTTGTTTCTGGTTTTTGTTAGTCCTGATTGATGTTGTTTTCAAATACAATAAATCTGTTAATATACAATTTGCAGTGGTGCTCATTCTTTTTTGGTGGGTGCTCCTAATTTTTTTATTGTGCTCCTAAATTTTTGAAGTTGGGAGCGCCGGTGGTACCAAGTAAAAAAAAGTTAATTTCAAGCTCTGCATTAGACAAATACTATTTTTTATTCTTATTTTTATTTATTTATTCATTGTTCTGTAATTTATTTTGTGTAAAAGTATTATTTATGTTTAAATGTCAAAAATGTCACTTATTTTTAAGCACAAAGAGAGAAATGGACTATTGTTTGTTTTTAATATTATTATGTGCTGTATTAATTGGTTACTGAGCAGCAATAAATAACACTTTAAAATATAAGAAGTTTTCATGTGATGTTCTAAACTAGTAGTGTTTTAAAATTAATGAATGCATAATAATCATGATAACCGTGAAACCGTGATTATTTCTCAGACTATGATCGTACAACCAAAATTTATAATCGTTGTATCCCTATTCTAAAGCAGCAGATGCCATCACCCCACTTGATCGGCTTTTCTGTTTGTTTTATTGTGGGTGTGCCGCATAGTTCGGTTGCGCAATTCTGATTGGGCAGAACGAAAGTGTGACAGACTGCAGTCATACATTTGCTCTGGGTGGGGGAAATTATATAATATATATATATTTCATATCGCAGGATTAGATATTATCTAATTACAACGTTTCAAATCGCGATTACGATTCGATCTCTATTAATTGCACAGCCCTAATGTTAAGTATAGGACTTTCATGGCGCTACACATGCTAGGGAATGAATTATAAAGGTGCTTGATTTAAAATTAATGGTGATTTGAAAAGTCCTTGAATCTGCTGTTCGTGAAAACAGGGGAACTCTGCTTCATGGAGATTCAAAAATATTAATTAATTGTGCAGAATTTTTTTCCAATTAAAGATTTGGTGTTTACACAGACTGTGGACACACATCTGTATTCAGACATTTTAATAAAAGTGGCATAATACAGTAGGTCCCCCATAATATCTGAATACAGTAGCTGGGTACTAGGCCTAGGACAGTGAGGTGTGGTCTTGCATTTCTAAACACCTGAACTTCATCCCCTGCCGCAGGCAAGTAACCATCACTCCACCCCTGCCTTGTCTCCATGGCAACCCCGTTCAAATTCTATCAGGATGCGTCCTGTTTTTTTTTTTAATCCCTCCTTGAAGCAAAACACACTTACTGTAAGATGGACTGCATGATCTAAATCACTGCAGTTTTTTTTTGTAATAATCACATGCTTTAGAAGACATATGATGAGTGTGCAAGCAATATATTTACATTATGATAAGCAACATACACAGCTGTCAACCCTCCACGGGTGAAACTGATTAAGGATTTACATCATTCTCACTTTCAGGCGCCCCCCCCCCTCAAATTACATTTGCCTCACTAGAGTAAATGAGATGGTTCGAGCGAAAGCCCCTCTGTCAGTGGACAACCAAATAGAGTCATTTGTTTCCACCACATCATAATTTAACACGTCGTCGGCTCCAGGAGTGTTCGGCAACAATGGAAGTGATGGAAACACAAGGATGAGAGCGAATCCAATTTTCGAGGAGCCCAACCATCCTGTTAAAAACAATAAGCACTGTGATTCAGACGCTAACTGAGTCTCACCTCAGTGGTTTGGCTGTGAGTCGGGATGAAAAGCTTTGTGATGGTGCAGTAGGGCTGAACAAGTGAGCGTTCAATCTAATGCGGATTTCAACAACGCTGGGTGAAGCTTGGCACAGGGCAGAATCATGACATTTGTAATGGTTTATATACTAGCATTAAGTATATGCATGTGTTCAGTGTTCTGCAAATAGAGGGCGGCAGTTCGTTACAGTAATTGCTGGGTGTCCAGAAAGGTGATACCTTGGCTTTCACCTTGTAAGAAGGCAAAACAACTGGCCAGCCAATTTTCTCACCTGTTATCGTTCATCAGGGAGACCTGGATCGGTTGTTTGTGCACCCAAAAAACGTGCTCATTTTTTGAAGATTTTTGGTAATCAAATCAGCATGTAATCAAATTTAAACCTATTCCAGCCTGTTTGAGTTTCTTTATTATGTTAAACACAAAATAAGATGTTTAAAAAAAAAAGATAGAAACTGGTAACCATTGACTTCCATAGTACTTCTTTGGAAGTACTTTTCTCACAACAGCTCTTCTCTCACAACCAATAATACAGCAATTATCATCCATGCATTAGTTACTTCACGTCTTGACTACTGTAATGCACTTCTCACTGGGCTTCCTTCTAAACTTCTCCATAAGCTCCAACTGGTTCAGAACCATGCAGCTCCTGTCTTTTTTAGGACTCCATCTCACGAGCTTGTCACACCACTTCTCTACCAGCTTCACTGGCTTCCGGTAAAGTATCGTATTGACTTTAAAATATTACTTCTCACCTTCAAGGCACTTCACAATCTTGCTCCTCAATATCTCATTGAACTTCTCCATATGTATACCCCTTCTCGCACTTAGATCATCCAGCATTTTCTTCCTGTTGCCACCTCGCAATCAATTAAGCACAAATGGGAGACAGATCTTTCCTCCTTTTCCTCCTCGGCTAGGGAACTCGCTTCCCCTGGACCTAAGGAACAGTGATAGTCTTCACATTTTTAAATCTCGTCTTAGGACCCATCTTTTTAAGCAGGCCTTCGTATGACTATCCTTTACCATGATTTTTTATACTTTGATGTGTTTGTACTTCAGCTTTTTATTAATTTGTTTTGGTATATCTGTTGATGCTTGTTGTTAGGTGACTTGGGTGTCCAGAAAGGTGCCATTTATAAATAAAATGTATTAATATTATTATTAATTCTTCTTTTCCTCACTATGGAGGTCAGTGGTTACTGGTTTTCAACACTTTTCAGAATTTGACAATGGAAGTCAATGGAGACTGAAATAGTTTAGTTATCAAGGGCCAAAAAAACTTTACTGTCAGGATTTACTAAGAAATAGCAGTCTACAGTGTCCTTATTACAATGACAATGGCAATTTTATTTATATAGCGCAGTTTTTTTACAACTTTTGTTGGCCAAAGTGCTTTCCAACAAATCAACAGAACGCTGACAGTCAACAACAAACTAAACAGACTAAAAATAACAATCATATCTCCTAACAGCCAAATGTCTTTGAGAACAAATACGTCTTAAGTCTACTCTTAAAGCTGAAGATGGAAGGTGCTTGTCTTATTGATGGTGGCAAGGAGTTCCAAAGCCTAGGAATCGCATTGCAGAAAACTCCCATTATTAGCGAGCTCGTCTTCCATGCTGGAAATGTTGGTTTAAATCCTACTCTAGGAGGTGGGAATACAGCTAGAGGGGATACTTTAGCCAGGTTTCCATCCTTACGTGAAGCGGATCTTTTCAAAGGTTTTTAAAAAAGAAAAAAAA
The DNA here is from genome assembly GCA_903798195.1 of Danio kyathit. Lineage (NCBI taxonomy): Eukaryota > Metazoa > Chordata > Actinopteri > Cypriniformes > Danionidae > Danio > Danio kyathit. The sequence goes on along the minus strand of LR812536.1, from coordinate 22,012,513 downwards.
TACAGAAAAAATGTGACAAATGTGCGTTTCCATCAAGTTGTTTCACCCCATTTACCTGGGGCATTGGCATTAACGCTTCTCATTTACATTGAATGGAGTGATGTCAAGTGTTCCCAAACATAATTGGGGGTCCTCTGAGTTGCATTGGTTCTGTTGCCTCCTGTAGAAGTTGAAAAACTTTTAACTTTTTAAGCACCAACACAAGCATCAGCCAATCAGATCAATTTATGCAAATATTCTAGTGCAGATGTTAGCCAGTCACATTCTTGCAAAACCAGAGGATAGCACCTTGGCAAAATACCAAAATGATAAGATTATTATCCAGATTGGTAATCACCCAGTGCTTTATGATCAATCTTTATATACCAGGACTCGTACTGAAGGAACTAAACCTAGAACAAGGTGGCAGAGCCGGTTGATGAATATGGCGTGTGTATAGTAGTATATGATTGGCAGTTGTCACTAGGCTTGGGCTGGTATAAGTTTCTGACAGTATGATAACCTTGGATTAATATACCACGGTTTCACAGTATCATGGATTACTGCCCTAAAATGTGTTCTTTTTAAATAAATATCAGAGATATCCATACCTGTCAACATCAAGATGTAAAAATACACCCCCCCCCCCAAAAAAAAAAAAAAATCCCCAAATGACTAAATATGTTTATCTAGAGTAAAATATTATAATTTACATACAATAAACTTCACAACTTCACAAACTAACTATATGTACAGTTAATTAGCCATTTTTGTGATTAGATTCATATTAGCATGTGCAGTACGAAAGTTCCACTATTCATGGAGGCCCCAGGTTTTAAAAAGAAGTAATATCATTAAAATCTTAATAGTCATAGACAGATTTTACAACATATGATAGAAAATTAGTAAAAGAGCTATATGATTAATATAGGCTTCTTGGCATTGGTCGGGACCCCCTAGTTCCCCGAGGCCCTAAGCGGCTGCTTACCTTGCTTATTGGTTAAGTCCGTCCCTGATTATGTGTATATGTCTGTTCAAACACGTATACCCAAAACCCAGAGTATTCACTTTTGCTCCGCTTCTAATCGCATGTACAGAATCCGTTTGGGAAACAGTGTCTATTTATCATTATGAGCGCGTCTGGCAGTCACGCACCACTACATGAACTGTTTTGAGGATTGCATAGGAGGGGCGAAGGTGTTTTTATATTTATTTCAAAGTGTTTTCATGCCTAAATAAAATAAAAGCACAGAACAGGTTCAGTGGTATGGGTTACGTATAAGGAGGATAGGCTCTTTAATGTTTATTGCCACCCTTTCCTTTGATTGAAAAAATGGGACAAATTTGGGAAAATACCTTTACGGGATGATAGCGGGATAGAATTTTAAAATACGGAAGAATCCTGGGAAAAACAGGAGAGTTGATATGTATGGAGATATCTCTTGCCCTAAAAATATTAATAAAATAGTCATTGACAACAAAAGTACATATTACAGAAACGATATAACAGGAAAAAAATTTGCGGTTTTAAAACATGACTTTTCCAAACCGCGGTAAACCTTGAAACTGTCCCATGCCTTGTTGTCAATATGACAATTGTGTCTGCGCAAAGCTTCAGGCACGCTCTCTGTCAAGAGTTAAAGCAAACACCCGTGTGAATGTGACAATGGAGTGGCTGACTATAGTATTGGTAACCTAGTAACCAACAGTAAACAAGGCAAGCATAATGGAGACCGTTGATTAGTCATGTGGGTGTAATGTTCATGTTTTCATCTCCTATTATTCGCATTAGCCCTTTTTCACACAAGTCCAAAACCACCATCAAGTATGCATAAAAACGCTTTTAGCAAATTATAGGATTTTTATTAAAAATGTGACATTTTCATCACTCCTTTCTGATGCAATACTTCAAAATGAGCATTAACACAGCTTGTGGTGCCTTTATTCAGATGTGAGGTAAAAGGTGTGTAAAGGAGGCCATGTAATAAAAACTGCACAAGTAAAATAATACTCACTCCTTTGACCTCAAGAGGGGGAGAGATGCCCACCATCCCATCTGAGAAGAGAGAGAGAATTTAGGGGAGGGTTAGGGTTAAGGCCTTTTAATACAGATTGTCATTTATGATTTAACATAACCTTTCATTTGTTAGTTTTATTTTTAAGCTACAAAAAAAAAAGAAATGTTTCATTAAATTGTTGTAAATTAATCCAATTAAAAATAAATAAATAAAAAATGAACATACTGTAGCTCAATGGATAGACCACAATTCAGAAGTCCTCAGTGAGCAAATCAGGGCCAAGGCAGGTGCAGCTTGACTAGTATATTCTGCATTAAACTTAAATGGAATTCTTGTTTTTGTTACGGGTCCCGGCCGTGGAACTTTTAGGCAGATTAAAAGTGCCTGAATTATCAGGAGAAACAAAGTCACATTGAGACTTCAGTGTCTTTTAAATTGTAACAGTTACACTTGACACCAATTACCAATGTTACTCTCATAAACTTTATACATTACTCCAACAAATATATAACCAAAATATACAAATAATAAGTCATTTTCTGTTTAATTATCACATACTGAGATAAATACATATTATTTACTGGAGAGACAGTTGTAACAAACGTAACTCTGCCCAACTGTCATTTTACCGGTACTCATCTGAATCACTCTACTCAATTAACATCCGTAAATAAGCTATTCGCTTTAAAACACATATGAAATGTGTACTCACATGTTTTTTACATTAACTATAATAAATATATGAATTTTTTAAGGAACATGCCTGAATTATCAGAAGAAACAAAAGCACGTTAGCCTCTTTCACACAGTGATACCGGTAAATATACGAAAAATTACCGGAGCGACTTTACTGGTAAATTCAAAAAAGTGCTGTTCACACAGGCAAGGACGTTCCGGAATTTTTTCAACAAAGACCATTCACAAATCCATTCCAAAATACCGGTAAATTCTGACATAATTAACCAAAAATGACCTCTAATGCACTTGTATTTGTAAACATGGATGAGGTCGGGCTTTTGTTGATGGTTGATGGTACGTAACTTGTGTGTGCTGGCGCTCACCGGCTGCTTTACGTACACGCATCAAGCAACTGAAGCAGAGCTTGAAGGTAAACAAACCGGTTTATCAAAAGCATTTTATCAATAATTTTTTTTTAATCTGACTAACATCTAGCAGCTAAATGTGTCTGAAAAAATATTCAAAGGCTTTTATTTTCATAAACAGCGCGAATGTGAATGCGTCTAAAAGTTCTGATTGGTTGGAGAAGACATCTCATGTCAGCACGTTGTAATCATGAACGCGCTCTTTCCGACAATTGTCCTTCTGCATTCACACAGCGCATTACCGGTAATGTTACAACTTCTTTTTCTGGAAAATTGCCGGAACTAATTTACCAGTATTTTCAAAAAGGGCCTGTTCACACATGATCCCTTTCCGGAAAATTGCCTGTAATTGTCCGGAAAGGTCTGTATGTGTGAAAGGGGCTACTGACTTCAGATACTACTAAGCTGCGCTTGGGGAAAGACACTGAAGTAAACCAAAGACTATAGAATGCACAAGACATGTCACTCATATTGTTTTAAATGGAGAAAAGTGTAATGGTCAATATGGCTAATAAAGCCTGCCTTCTAGTACAGGAGCCAATCGTCGATCGCTATACTGCGAATAAAGCCGGCTTTCTAGCACAAGAGAAAATCATCAATCGTTATAGACTGACAATACTCCAGCGGAGGGGCTCGGACCAGACGTGAGTTTCTGCAGATTTTGTGTGTTTTGGATGTTTAGAAATAAAACTAAATAGACAGCTGTTGTTTAATTTTATTGGTGATTCCTAATATGAAAGCAGTTTTGGAAAATTTGCCCATTCAGACAGAATGCCCGAGCATACTGCATGAGAGGCATTTCAAAGATAGCCGTAGAGTGAAATGACTAGTCTTAAAGGGACTTTGGTTGTGGTAATAAATGACTTTTAACAGTATATAAATAAACAAATAGATACATTAATAAGGAAACAAACATTACTATTGTGAATACACAATGGTGTATCACATTTTCATTATAATAGGTACGTTATAAAATATTTAAATATATATATATATAAATATATATATATATATATAATGCATTAGTTAATATGATTAAAGTAATGCGCTCTATAATTATTTTGGCCCTTCATAAGAAAAAGTTTTGGCACCCCTGCTCTAGAGGTTATAGCCCATGGAGTTGATAAGTGTTCCTACCTCACATTTTAGAAAGACTGTTCATAGGTTGGTAGAACCAGAGGGGTCAGACTATGTTCCACTTGGCAGAGATTCATATCAAATGGATCCACTCAGAACCCGTGACCTTGGCATTGGTAGCACCATACAATATAAATGCAAAAGTTTAGCTATAACTGCTGCCTTTCTCCCAGCTGTGCATCAATTTTTCATGTTGTTTTTATTCGTCTGTGCAGGAATCCTCAGTTTGCCGGACAGTTTGAGCCTGCACAGGAACCAGCAGTGTTCAAGTAAAGCTGGAGACGCCTACAGTCAGTCCGAGCAGCGCACTATTGAGCAATCCCTACTGGCCACACGCGTGGGGAGCATCGCAGAGCTCAGTGAGTAACCCCGGCTTCTGTTTTTCAACTTAAATTCACGCTCATCTGCACAGCATAAAGTTCCTTCTTCAAAAAAGCAGAAGCTGCCACCATTTGTTGAACACACACCTGCGTTAAGAGTTTTTTTTTTTCAATGATCTACAGCTCTGTTTGATTTGCATGTACAGTACATTTTCACAGTACTCAGGAAACATCTGCATGCTGGCTCAGAGTGTTTAAAGATATAAATTTTGATGCAAATTCATTTCGTTTGAAGTATTTGCCCTAGGTTGCAGTCATTTCACACCGGAGTGGTGTATATTTACTAGTAGGAATCCATCTGCTCAAGAGTCAGGTCTCTCTCTCTCTCTCTCTTACACCTCAAACAAGCTCTTAACATCCCATACAGCACAATCCACTCTCATACAAGTGCTATACAATGCATTTGATCTTCTCATGAATTTAATGCACTGCTTCAGAAGACATATCTGCTTTTAAAAGGGCCACTGTTATCAGTAACACAGTTGTTAAACAGAGCAATTAGGTAGATAACATGCAGAATTATTCAGTGTGCATTTGAATCTAGTTATACAGTACTACATAATGTAAAATAAAAGGCAATACTAGACCAGAAATGCTGGTGTACTCAAATAGAGAGCCATAAATGGCTCAATTTATAGTATTTCAATTGGTATTTGAGCATGTGTGCATGTGATACAGCTTTTACCATCATTTTGTGTGTGCTTTATAGTGTAGCAAAGATAATGACTATCCTAATCTTTTATTATGATTTGCAAAAGATGCCACTGAAACACTGAACAGTATTTATTTACCAAAAAAATTGTTGTCAGCATATTTAGAACAAGGATGTAATTAGTTTTCACTATCTTTAAAACAATTAGGTTTTACCTAATTATCAGCAATACGTTTTAATCTTTTGAAATATAATTAAAATTTGTATTATCACTCATTCTTTAATATATTTTTCTATCAGTATATATTGTTAATATTTTTTAACATAAATATACTGTACATGTTCTGCCATCTGGTATCTGATTGGAAGGAATCTGAAACATTATTATAGTTCTATGTAAATAAAATAACCTTGAATTGAAATTAAAAAGGGCACCAAACGGCACATCTTTATATTATAATAATATATAATAAAAATAATTGTATAATGATTTGAATGTAATAGATCATTTTTCATACACTTTTAAAAATACTTTTTAAAAAGACACTGTAACATTTAAATATTAAAGAGCCCCTAGTTTGCATTATTAAAGGTCATATTTTGTTTTTGGGGGTCTCCAACAGCAGTCTGATATGCATGCAAGGTCCAAAACTACTTTCATTGTCTTATAATGGGCATTTATTTTTACCTAATTATCCCAACGACTCCCTAATGATTCAAACACATTTAAATCCGTAAACATAGCGGTACCCGTCGCGTTTTCAACATGGCTTTAGACGCGATATGAGATTATAGAGAGTTAACCAGATACAGTACAAGCCACGTGGAGCAGTTACAAGTAACAAAACACTATTAAATACATAATTTGCAAGCTAGAGAAAACAAGGAGGCAACCATTTTAATCACACTTAAGTTACTTACACTTGTGAAATGGGGGAAGAAACTGATCCATGAACTGTGTACTGTAAAGTTCCTGCCAAACTCTGACAAAGTCCCATATATCAATAGGCTTTTCTGATCCTTCTTTTATCAAACGGCCAAAGAATCCCCTGTTGTAAGCGTGTAGATAGCTAAAGCACTCGTCAGAAAAATGATTGGAACACAGCATAAGGCTGAGGTATTTTTGCAAAAATAAACTTCAACCACTGACTCTTCACAGCCTCATCTTTGGGTAGGGAAAATAACACTAACTTTCTCTCACACTTCAGAGCACAGTGTCTTTGTGACTTGATCTAACCAGGATCTGCTAGAGCAGGGGGCTCAATCCTGTTCCTGGAGATCTACCTTCCTGCATAGTTCAGCTCAAACCCTGATCAAACACACCTGAACCAATTAATTAGGACCTGAACAGCACTTGATAATTACAGGCAGGTGTGTTTGATATGGGTTGCAACAGAAATCTGCAGGAAGGTAGATCTCCAGGGACAGGATTGAGCACCCCTGTGCTAGAGTGTTTGGCTGCGTCCGAAACCGCCTACTACTCAGTAGGTACTGCGTTTGAATTTAAACGTACTACTCGGCCGTTAGAAAAGTACGTTCTATACAGTATGAATGGAAGAAGTATGAATGGAATTCGGACGTACTACATCCGCCATTTTGTCATGGTCATGTGACCTACCTGCGTCAGTTGCGTCGCTTCACTTCCATTCATGAATTCTCTCGCGGGGCATCATGGGATAGCGCAGCGTGCATGGGATGCGCACTTCAGAATCTCCCCGGAAGTAGTAAGTCATCCAGGTACTTCTCGCATACTGATTTTCGAATTATATGAATTATATGAATTCGGACATACTACTCGGCTCGCATACTGATTTTAGCGTACTGTATAGTATGGAAGTATGCGGTTTCGGACGCAGCCTTGACACAACTAAAGACTCCTTACCGCGGCGATTAATTTGTATCACTCTGAGTCGACTCTTTTATAGATGAATCGATAGTTTTAAACACGGTGCACTTTCAGATTTAAGCCTTAGCTGAATATTTCATTTCACTTAGAGCTCTGTTACACACCACATGGTTGGTCATTTTCAAAAACCTATAAAAGTGGCTGTTTTTTGTGTGTGTCCACATTACCTTTGATGACTTTCTATCATTTATTTGCTTTAGTGAATTTTGAGTTCTCATCATTCTTACATATATTTGAATACAGAATTGTAATGTTTTTTCTTTCTTGCATACAATTAGCTAGTTATAGTCACCATGATGCACAGCTGATTGAAAACAACATGCTAGGTTTTATGGCAATGGCGGAATTTCATTTTTGCATGAGCCAAAAATGTAGTCTTGCTTGAAACTTTACCACTATTCTTTTGCTACCTTGCAAGCACTTCCTTCAAGAAAAGCAAATCTAATTAGATGTAAATCTCTATTACTTAGAAGATTGGTCATGTAATTCAGGATATTTTACAACAGAGAGCTTGTTCTATTCTGGAGAACATTGATTTTAAATGCAATACTATATGTGCAGCAATACAGACCTTGAAATAGAAAGCTTCATAGTCCCAATGCCTGCCTTATATGAACTCGGCAACAACAAACATAAAAACTCACATCAAATGTGAAAAACAAGCATGGTCTGGATTAATATCTGTAAAGTAAATGGAAAAAATGTCCCAAGCCAGCAGATATGCATATGCACAACCTATTGCTGTCTTTTCTTTTAAAGAGAACGTATAGAATTATGCCCATTTTTGTAAGATACAATATGCATCCATATGCAATATGTCCTCAGAAATAGTCTGAAATACCCCCAACAGATAATTTATTAGAGCTTGCCAAATTTACCCCTACTTGGGTGTGAGCAAAAACTCTGCTTTTGTGTGTTCCTTTAAATGCAAATGAGCTGCAGTTTCTAGAAGAGGTGGAGCCCATCTGATTGACTGATTAAATCCTGTGAGAGAAAAACAGGCACAAGATATCATTAATATGCATGCCCCAGTTAGCCTTTGATTGGCCACAATGCTTTCTATTGAAATTACAATAATGTTCTGTTCTTTTTATGTATATCTAAGCTTGTATTAAACATAGTATGTATGTAGAACTCTTATTTTGAAAACGGTAGATGCAGGGAGACTAAAAAGGAGAAGTTTTGTGAGACAGGCACCCATGCATGACCACAGAGCGTTCACAGCTTGTCAGAGCACAAAATGTGAGGTATATGGATTATTATGGATGTATTCAGCATCACCCCGAAGAGGCAGAACTGAACTGTATCTTTTGTTAGTTTAATGTGTATATTGTGAAATCTGCCGCATATGTTTGTAATGAGGCAACAAACACATCAAAACTGCTGTATATAAGTGTTTATACAACAGTCTAGTATTTTCACCCTTGTGTATTACTCCGCCCACATGACAACCAGAGAAATAAATTCACTACAGTTTGACAAATATCGCAGCTGTTGGACAACATAATGTACTTTTGAGTTTTTTTTAGGTGAGAATGTAGTTGTTTACATTGCAATTTTGCAGTTTATTTATAAGGATAGTGCCTATTTTTTAAATATTTACAATTTTGGAGATTCAGCGTTTGCAGCCACCAGCATGCAGAGCAAAGGAATTGACGGTTGACCATCTCAAGATGGCAACAGAGACTGCATAAGTCTTTAGGGGAGAAAATATCAACATTTCTCAGCTTAAATTTCAAACTACAGCTGATCAAATCATTATAGAACAGGCAAGTGACACTCTCAGTCGATCTGTAATTATACCCTAGTCGATCTGTAAATATACCCTAGTAATTTGGTAGAATTTGCTTTGCTTTGGCTTTTTTGGGGTTAATTATTGTGATATCCTTATGGCAACAGAGAAATATGAAATCTCTGTGGACTGGTGGAATTTTATGCCTTTCAGCCTTGTAATCTTAAAATGCAAGCAAACTCACCCGTTTTGTTCAATAGTATCTGGATGCAGCCTTGATGATGCAAACTGAGACTGCATATCTCAGTGATGCAATTTCACTATTAGGGGTAGGGTAAGGGTTAGTGGTGGGGTTATGTGAGTGCATTAAAAAGCATTGGATGCAGCTTAGATTGCACTAAACCAGGTCTGCATCCAGACCCCTCTCGTTTTGTTATCACTTTAGATAATACACAAGAGAATTATTCAAATACTAGTTCTAAAGTGACGTTTATAAGGTAGCAAGGGTTTCTGCTGTTCTGACAGTCAGCTGCAGATGTGAATGAATGGCGGAAGAAAGTAGTTCCTCATACAAAAGGGTTATTGAGACTCTCCGCGTTCTCTTTTTTACACACACGATTAGGCTTTCGAACTGTTGCTCAGCCTGCAGCCTCTTGCCAATGCACTCCTTCTAACAGGACCGATATACAGCTGTATTGCACTGCTACTCGTGTGATATTGCTCATTTAATGCACATTTATGCATTGTGTCATATCACTCAGCTCTTACTGGGATTTTTCTTACTGTAATCTAAAATATTTTTTTACTGCTGATTACAAAGCTGGCTTTACTGCCAAAATGTACATGTAAATCGCTTTCAATTAATTGTGGAGACTCTTATGTTTATCCAACAACATTTTTGTAATGTTTTTTGGTGCCAACATTGTAAATACTGTATAAAGCTGCTACAATTAGTAAACAGCAATGGAGAACTGCTGCAGTGGTGCTGTGGGTGGAAGCATGCAGATTAAGGAGGGCAAATATATAAAAAGTCACCCACCTCCCTTACTAGAGAAGTATAATCTGAACTGAGTCTTGTCATTTTCTCATGTTTTCTGGGTTTGTAGATGATTTTACCTGATTATATCACCTAAACGGACGGCACGTTGGTCTCACAGCAAGGTCGCTTGTTCGATTCCTGGCTGGGCCAGTTGGCATTTCTGTGTGGAGTTTGCATGTTCTCCCTGTGTTGGTGTGGGATTCATTGGGGTGTTCCGGTTTCCCCCACAGTCCAAAGACATGACCTATAGGTGAATTGAATCAACTAAATTGTCCATACTGTGTGTGTTTGGATGAGTGTGTATGGGTGTTTCCCAATATTGGGTTGTGACTGAAAGGGCACATATATTGCTGGAATAGTTGGTGGTTCATTCCGCTGTGGCGACCTCTGAAATAGAGACTAAGCCAAAGGAAAATGAATGAAATCGTATCACTTAAACAACAACACTAATAATCTGATTTTCATGACACCTGTCAATGATGCTGAATATGTCCCATTGCAAGCCCACAGAAACAGATATGCTCAAAATGCCTGTGCTCTTCAAAACTTAAATATCAAATCTCCATTAGTACTTTCTTTTATAGACACAGTATCCATGGAGATTTCCATAAAATGCTTAGTCTATTTCCAGCTCTCCTTTTCTGCGTCTCTGTCTCTGTTTCTCATGGATGTCCCCAGTGACCCTGCAGGGGAAGTTGAGGGTGTTTGAACCCTTACTAGGGACACTGGTCGTCCCCTGCTCTACACATTCAGCATGCGCCTACAGCAAGGGCAGGAACAACAACTGTCACATAGAGAGTCTCTCTGCATTTGGACAGTCACAACAGTGCACTCGCACTCAAAGGCCACGGTTTATTTTAGGAGAAGGCTGAACTTGCAGAATGGAGATCTAATTATGCAGCTTTTCTTTTTATAATGATATAAGTCAGTTTGTGTTTGTGAAGCTGATTTTTTTAAACAGTGTTTGGCTGAGCAGAAAGCTTTAAAATAGGAGAAACTTACTGTGAAGAAGAGCCTAAGTGTTCAGAAGAAGCTGAGAATGTTTCATAACATAGGTTACATAATACATTTGAAAACTGTTTTAGTGGATTTTACAAAATGCACAGTTAAAATTGGATTATAAGAACTAGAATTTATTTGGAATAAAATATTGTTTTTGTTATATTTGGAAAAAAAAAAAATTCTATATTGTTAAAAAAATACTATTCTACTGTTTCTACTCCAAAATTCATATTAAATGTATAAATTTCAAATGATTTACTTGCCAATCTTTGATATTTACAAGTATTTGTGATTTTAAGTTTTATGCCACATTCTGTCTGTTTTAACCCTGTTATGTATTAGGAATAATGATAATAAACCGTTGAATTATTAAACAATATTGCACTGCAATATTTAGTTTTTCTGTGATGCATACTGAAAGAAAACAAAATAAAAAAAACAAAAAAACTGAATATACAGTACTCATACATATACTCAGTACATATACTCACCGGCCACTTTATCAGGTACACCTTACTAGTACCAGGTTGGATCTCTTTTTGCCTTCAGAACTGCCTTAATCCTTCATGGCATAGATTCAACGAGGTACTGGTAATATTTCTCAGAGATTTTCATCCATATTGACATGATAGCATCACGCAGTTGCTGCAGATTTGTCGGCTGCACATCCATGATGCGAATGTCCCGTTCCACCACATCCCAAAGGTGCTCTATTGGATTGAGCTCTGGTCACTGTGGAGGCCATTTGAGTACAGTGAACGTATTGTCATGTTCAAGAAACCAGTCTGAGATGATTTGCGCTTTATGATATGGCGCGTTATCCTGCTGGAAGTAGCCATAAGAAGATGGGTACACTGTGGTCATAAATGGATGGACATGGTCAGCAACAATACTCAGGTAGGCTGTGGCATTGAAATGATGTCAATTGGTACTAATGGGCCCAAAGTGTGCCAAGAAAATATCCCCCACACTATTACACCACCACCAGCAGCCTGGACCATTCATACAAGGCAGGATGGATCCATGATTTTATGCTGTTGATGCCAAATTCTGACCCTACCTTCTAAATGTTGCAACAGAAATCGAGACTCATCAGACCAGGTAACATTTTCCCAATCTTCTATTTACCAATTTTGGTGAGCCTGTGTGAATTGTAGCCTCAGTTTTCTGTTCTTAGCTGACAGTGGCACCCGGTGTGGTCTTCTGCTGCTGTCGCCCATCTGCCTCAAGGTTCAATGTGTTGTGCGTTCAGAGATGCTCTTCTGCATACCTCGGTTGTAACGAGTGGTTATTTGAGTGGTTATTGCCTTTCTATCAGCTCGAACCAGTCTGGCCATTCTCCTCTGACCTCTGGCATCAACAAGTCGTTTGCACCCACAGAACTGCTGCTCACTCTATATTTTCTCTTTTTTTCGGACCGTTGGACCATCGGACCATGGTTGTGCATGAAAATCCCAGTAGATCAGCAGTTTCTGAAAAACTCAGACCAGCCTGTCTGGCACCAACAACCATGCCACGTTCAAAGTCACTTAAATCACCTTTCTTCCCCATTCTGATGTTCAGTTTGAACTGCAGCAGATCGTCTTGACCATGTGTACATGCTTAAATGCATTGAGTTGCTGCCATGTTATTGGCTGATTAGAAATTTGTGTTAACGAGCAGTTGGACAGGTGTACCCAATAAAGTGGCCAGTGAGTGTATGCATGCCTCATTTATACATTTTTGACCATGCAAGAAATAATTAATGATGTGCCATTTAATTTTTTGAAAATAATGAACATAAAACAAATTTGTAATTAAAAATAAGATAAAACAATGCCACAGTTTGCATATTAATTTCTTTATTTTACAATCTCAGACTTGATCCAACTGCTGTGTGCATAGTTTCACAGCCACTCTCAACCACATTATATTATGATGGAATTCAAATCTGTATGTTATTAAATGGAAATATAAATGATTCAGACTCTCATAATCACAGTACGTGTGAAGCACATCTGACCTTTAGTGATGATCCTCTGACAGCAATATATGTGCAGAGGGGAAATCTGAAATCTACTATTCCATACGGTAATTGTACTTTAATGTAATTACACTCATAAAATGCCCTAACATCAGAGCTGTCGGAGATTAAATCTCCCTATTACAGAAATAGGTTTTATGTGTCATTCATTTCTCCCTGTAGATCCAATAGGGTCGAAAGAGCAATGCATTAGAAGATATTTGCCTCTTAAAATTTCATTGCTCCCTTGAGGTGAATCTGTTACTTAATTATTCGCCTCCAGGATTTGACTGGAGACACATTTTCAGGCACATTTGTGTTCTGTTTTTTGTAAATAATGCTATAATTAAATGTAATAATTAATAATAATAAAAAATAATAATAATAATATTAGTAATAATAATAATTCATAATACATTTATATGTATTTAGTTTATTTTAGATAAAAATTAAATTTCACAAATTTCATTAACGTTTATTTTTGATAATTGTGTGCAAAATAGAAATTAATAATCTTTTTTTATTGTTCTGGGTGCACAAACTGCAGATTATATGAACATTATAATATCAAAATTATGAAAATGATCTATATCGGAATCGGCCACGAGAAGGACTCGTTATCGAGGTATTGTTATCGGTATTATCGGTTATTGGTTACAGTGTTTCATATTGCACATCCATGTATATATTTATATACAAATAAAGATCTTATATGACATATTTTATAAAATGACTCACATCGGTATCGGTATTATCGGTTATCGGTTACAATTTTTCCTATTGCGCATCCCTAATGTGTGTGTGTGTGTGTGTGTGTGTATATATATATATATATAAAAAGAAAGATCTTATATGACATATATAAAATGACTCTTATCGGTATTATCGGTTATCAGTTACAATTTTTCATATTGCGCATCCCTAATGTATATACTTATATAAAAATAAAGATCTTTTATGACTTATTATATAAAATGACTCATATCGGTATCACTATTATTGGTTATCAGTTAAAACAATTTGTATTGCGCATCCCTAATGTATATATTTATATACAAATAAAGATCTTATATGAGATATTATAGAAAATTGCTCATATTGGTATCGGTATTATCAGTTATCGGTTACAATTTTTCATATTGCTCATCCCTACTGTGTATATATATATATATATATATATATATATATATATATATATATATATATATATATATATATATATATATATATATATATATATATATATATATATATATATATATGCAAATAAAAGTCTTATATGACATGTTATATAAAAATGTGTCATATCATTACTTGCTGTATAAAAAAAGATAAGAGGTGGGTATTTAAATTTAGCTGAACTATTAAGCCAAATTAAGTTTATTAACTAAGCCACACATACACTTTAGAGAAAGTAAGCTCTATTGCACTTTATGGCCTTTCTTCTGCATACTACATTTATTTGTGTAATGGCTTGTTTGATCTAAATAAGAGAAATCTTCTACTTTCAGCATTTCTGTGTGTGCAAAAGCTTTACCTCGGGCTGTGGCAGTTACTTAGCCATTAACAGCTAATTGAGAAATGTACATTCGCTGATAGTTGTTTTCGCATTAGTCTAAAAACAGCCCTGAAGCAGAATCGACTCTTGTGCAGAATAAATAGTCATTTAAGTTTCTGAATGCGATCTACACCCCGTCTTTTCCCTTTTTTCAAAGCCAAAGATCTTTATGGCTGTATTGCAATCAGTGAGTGTTTCCAAGCTGCTTATAACATTTTTTCCCCCTCGTTTTCCTGAAAGTCCCGTTTTCCTCCCAAAGCTCTGCTAATGCATGTATTCCCTGGTGCTCCATCAAACGCTCATTACTTTTCATTGCTTCATTGCTCTGCGGCACCGCTGGAGCCCATCGACTGGCTCTTAATTGTTGATCCACACTTTTCCTACAGGAGAATTGAGTTTTCTGTTGTATGAATTGCTGCAATCTTGGTGGCTGCTGGGATTTATGTTGCTCTGGGTTGTCTGGAAAAATTCAAATGCATTATAGAGGTGTGATGAGACCCAGAGCAAGTGGTGTTTTTACTAGAATCAATAGGAGAAATCTGTGGGGGAAATTTTTAAAAGTAACAGTGTGCTGTGTTAATATAGACCTGATTGCCCCAAGAATATTTAAGAATTATTGTTTATCCATTCCTTCATTTAAATACAGATTACATTATACACTGTAAAAAATAGTTAACTCAAATTAAAACTGCAAAGCTTTTTTGAGTTGACTCAACTTTTATCCCTAGTACTGCAGAGACGATTTTAAAGGTCACCTATGATTAAAATCAACTTTTGTAAGCTGTTTGGACAGAACTGCGTGTAGGTAAAGTGTGTCCACTGTCATATTGGACTAATATAAACACAAAAAATCTCTTTTTTTTTAATTCTTGATGTTAAAATAGGACCCAAATCCCAGTGATTTTGAGGCCCACCGCAAGGTGACGTAGGAGGGTGGTTTTCCCCGCCCACCAAATTGATTGACAGGCACTATGTTTCTATGATAACATGTAAACACATGTCCACAGAACATTTCTTTTGCAAATAAACTGGGATTAAAATCTTTGTTACAACTCTCCGTGAATTTTTATGAGTTTAAAACGTTTTTTTTTTAAACAGAACATGTTTGTAGGAAAGACAGTAAAATCTCTATGTAATTCTTAAGTACTACAATCACCACGGCCGCATGGTGTCAGTAAACGCTAATGTGTGTGTGTGTGTGTGTGTGTGTGTGTGTGTGTGTGTGTGTGTGTGTGTGTGTGTGTGTGTGTGTGTGTGTGTGTGTGTGTGTGTGTGTGTGTGTGTGTGTGTGTGTGTGTGTGTGTGTGTGTGTGTGTGTGTACTGCAAACGGCATTTGTGTGAGACTCATCATTTCAGAAAGGCTTGAAAAAACTCCACCACAAATACATGAAATAAACTTGCTTGTTATTTTTGACTAATGAGCTGGATTTCAGCTTCATCCGTGTCTGTCTCTGTCACTGACTGCTGTTTATCTGACATAATGCATGATGAGAAGCAGACCTGCACGTGGGAACGGTGGGCGGGGAGAAGCAGCTCATTTGCATTAAAGCCACGGGCTACAAAAACACCTACAGTTTATTCAGACAGCAAAATGGGAAGATTCTCAAGGCTATAATGAATAGTCTGATAGGTATTTTGAGCTGAAGCTTAACAGACACATTCAAGAGACATCAAAGGCTTATCTTACATCTTGTAAAAGGGGTAATAAAGGTGACTTTTAAGTTTAGTCAACTCATAAAGCTCTGCAGCAAGTTGCCTTACAATTTTAAGCTGTCAACTTTTTTTACAGTGTAGTTGTTAAGTTCCCGTAGCATCTGAAATACCAGATACAGATAATTCAAGTACTTTACTATAGTACACTGTAAAAAGCAATGAGTTACTTTACTTTAAAGTGAGTAAACCCAACTTTTAATTATTTAAAGTTGTTTACAAGTTAATGCAACAGGTTTACTCACCGTTTTGAGTAAGATCAACTAATCACTTTTTTTTTACTGTAGGAATGTTTGTATTTGTTTGTTTGATTATTTTTTACATTGCATTTATTAGTAATGCTTAATTGTGACTTATTTAACTTTATAAAAAAATCTATTTTAATACAAATATATATTAAAATATAAATATATATTAATATATATTTCCCAAGTGATGTTTAACAGAGCAAGCGATTTTCCCACAGCATTTCCTATAATATTTGTTTCTTCCTGAGAACTATTTATTTTAGTTTGGCTGGAATAAAAGCATTTCTTTATTATTTTATGTTTTTAAATAATTTTTTAAGGTCAATGTTATAGTCTACCAAACAATCCACTGTTATTCAATAACTTGCCTAATTAACCTAACTTGCCTAGTTAATCTAATTAATCTTGTTAAGCCTTTAAATTACACTTTAAGCTGAATACTAGAATCTTGCTAAATAATTAGTAACAATTTATGCACTGCCATCATGGCAAAGGTCAGAAATGAGTTATTAAAACTATTATGTTTTGAAATTTGTTAAAAAAAATGCTTATTCTTTATTAAATGTACTTGAAATGTATGAATATTTTTAAAAGAGCTACAATTTATATATTATATATTACAAAATACAATTAGTCCATATATATACAGTTGAGGTCAGAATTATTAGCCCCCCTGAATTATTAGCCCCCTTGTTTATTTTTTCCCCAATTTCTGTTTAAGTGTGAGAAGATTTTTTCAACACATTTCTAAACATAATAGTTTTAATAACTCATCTCTAATAACTGATTTCTTTTCTCTTTGCCATGATGGCAGTAAATAATATTTGACTAGATATATTTCAAGACACTTCTATTCAGCTTAAAGTGACATTTAAAGGCTTAACTAGGTTAATTAGGTTAACTAGGCAGGTTAGGGTAATTAGGCAAGTTATTGTATAACGATGGTTTTTTTTGAAGACAGTCGGGAAAAAAATTTGCTCAAAGGGGCTAATAATTTTGACCTTAAAACGGTTCATAAAAAATTAAAAACTGCTTTAATTCTAGCCAAAATAAAACAAATAAGACTTTCTCCAGACGAAAGAATATTATTAGACATACTGTGAAAATTTCCTTGCTCTGTTAAACATCATTTGGGAAATATTTAAAAAAGAAAAAAAATTCAAAGGGGGGTTAATAATTCTGACTTCAACTGTATATTTTTTACAATACAGTGATATTAAATATTGCTCTATATTATTTATTTTTTAATATGTAATAATAATTTAGATGTGTATAATGAAATATGATCTATTCCCAGTACTGGGTTGCAGCTGGAAGGGCATCCGCTGCTTAAAGCATATGCTGGATAAGTTGGCGTTTCATTCCGCTGTGGTGACCCCTCATAAATAAAGGACTAAGCTGAAGGAAAATAAATGAATGAAAAAAATATGATCTAATAAAATATAATTATTACAATTATAATTATTACTAACAAATCCTAATTGATTGTGTGTGTTCTTTACTTTTGATTTAGTTTTTTCTCGTTTGATATTACAACCATGATGTGCAATTTTACAGGCTTTTAAAATAAAACACTTAATCCAGCTAATCCCATATTGACTGTTCAAAGAAGAAGAAAAAATCAGTTCTCTTATGTAAAGCCGTGTCAAGCACCTGCCTCTTTCATGGCCTTTCTTTGGTAATTTATGTGGTGGTTCAGGGAGGACAGTCTATCGATTGTGCTCAGTTTTCACAGTAAAACACCATTCTGCTTCCTCCACTCTCCACGTCTGCCGATGAAGGGCACCTTCTCTGCTGTTACAGATGAGAGGATCATATTTAACCTGAGACACTCGAGCAAACTGAAAATCTGACGAATACGACTGAAGTCAGCAGTACCAGTTGATGATTGGCTAAACTGATTCAACCTCATGAAATATGGGTGTAACTTAAGATTAAAAGGTTAGTTCACCCAAAAATTTAAATTCAGTTGTTCCAAACCCCAGAGGCCTTTGTTCATCTTCAAAACACAAATTAAGACATTTTAGGTGAAATCTGAAAGCTCCCTCATCCTCCGTAGACAGCAATGGCTCATTTAAAATCCAGAAAAAATGTACTAGAATAACATCCTCATCATATGCTTTCAGTGATTCAATCCCAATTTTATCAAGCTATGAGGTTAATTTTGTGTGCACATAAACAGAAATAATGCATTTATTTAGCAGTTTTTTCTCTTCAGTGTCAGTATGGGGCATTTTGTGAACATGCACAATATACTGACACTGAGGAGAAGAAAATGTCTATGGGTGTAACTTAGATTAAAGGGTTAGTTTACCCAAAAATTTTATTCTGTTGTTAATTTCTAGCCCTCATGCTGTTCCAAACCCTAAAGGTCTTTGTTCATCTTCAAAACACAAATTAAGATATTTTAGGTGAAATCTGAAAGCTCCTTCATCCTCCATAGACAGCAATGGCTCATTTAAAATCCAGAAAAATGCACAAAAAAAACATCCTCACCATATGCAGTGGTTCAACTCCAATATTATCAAGCTACGTGACTACGTTTGTGTTCACATAAAACAGATATAACATCTTTATTCAGTAGTTTTTTCTCCTCAGTGTCAGTATGGGGCATTTCGTGAACATGCCTAATATACTGACACTGAGGAGAAGAAACTGTTAAATAAAGTCACTATTTTTGTTGAATGTGCGCACTAAAGTGTTCTCATAGATAGACAATATTCCAATTGATCCACTGAAGACAACATAGGCTCATTCTGAAAATGTAGCCTTATATACATTTCTGGAGGTTGCAAATCATGTAGTTGCAATCAGAATTATTGAACCCACTTTGAATTTTTTTTCTTTTTTAAATATTTCCCAAATGATGTTTAACAGAACAAGGAAATTTTCACAGTATGTCTGATAATATTTTTTCTTGTGGAGAAAGTCTTATTTGTTTTATTCGGCTAGAATAAAAGCAGTTTTGAATTTTTTTAAAACCCATTTTAAGGTCAAAATTATTAGCCCCTTTAAGCTATATTTTTCAATAGTATACAGAACAACCATTATATACAATAACTTGCCTAATTACCCTAACCTGCCTAGGTAACCTAATTAACCTAGTTAAGCCTTTAAATGTCACTTTAAGCTGTATAGAAGTGTCTTGAAAAATATCTAGTCAAATATTATTTACTGTCATCATGGCAAAGATAAAATAAATCAGTTATTAGAAATGAGTTATTAAAACTATTATGTTTAGAAATGTGTTGAAATAATTTTCTCTCCGTTAAACAGAAATTGGGGAAAAAAATAAACAGGGGGGCTAATAAATCAGGGGGTTGAATAATTCTGATTGCAACTGTAGCCAGAGGAACGAATAGCTGCATTTCGTTTTAAAACGAACGCTGACCGGCTTTTTCACTGTTAACAGTTTGTTCAGTGGCTTGTCGCGTATGTGGGAGGATTTTAGATGCAGGGCGGAGTTGACTTTGACGACAGGGTTCGAGTCCAACGAAAAACAGATTATGTTTCAGAAACCAGGTAAGACAAAAACAACAGGCAAAAAATAAAACAAACAAGTGAATAAGAGGGTGAGAATGTGGTAAAATCTGAAAACGTAGTAAAAACAGGCTCCGCGAGGGCTTTTCTTTTTCTGGATTGTTTTTGAAAACACTGCGATTGGGTTTAGGGAAATGGGTGGGTGCTGGTCAATCGGTGCTTTTTAAAACACTATCGGTTGGGTTTAGGGAAGGAAGTGGATGGTGGTATCGATCGGTTGGTCAGTCAGTCAGTCAGTCAGTCGACAGCGGCCTCTGTTAGATTTACTCGAGAAGAGCAGATGTGAACGACGCTCGCAGAGAAATCTCAAATAGCGTACACACGCCTCTGGTGAATTCTTGAAAACACAAACTGCAAAAACGTAGCTCCTGAGATTAATAACAGATCTTTTATTTTTTTGCAAACTAACCCTTTTAACTGTTATGTGTTGTATTGTGCGTTGTGCAGGTTTCTCTCTCTTTCTCTTGCTCTTTTTCTCTCACTCTGTTTCAACTAGTCACAGGTAGAGTGAATAACTATGAAACGTGATTGGTGCTTGGAGTGTCTGCGATTTAAACAATCAATGAATTGTTTTTAAAAACTGAATACAATGAGGTGTCATTAATTTCCTCACAGGTCATGCATTCAATATTTTTTTTTTTTTAAGATTTATTTATTGGATTTTTATGACAGTTAACAAACACAAATAAAAAAAACACAATAACAGTACAAATACAGAAAAAAAAAGTATAACAGTACAAAATTGATTAGAAGAATAAAAGTAAACCACACTATAACCCTCATATTGTGCGACACACAGTATATGATGTGCATAAACAATATATGATGTGCATTCATTTTTCAAATTAAGCATATAAACAGGTCAGTACTGAAAGTTGAGGTTGACAGCATGGTGTATTAAGTAAAAAAAATTATAAAAAGAAATAAAGAAAAGAAAAAAAAAAAGTGAAAGAAAAGGGAAATTATATTAAACTAAATAGGCTGGGGGGTGGGACGATCTTCAAACTTGTGGTTTTATGTCACAAAAGAATTGTATGCTTGTGCTATATTAGCAGCACTAAAACTCATCTGGAAGGCACAGACCAAAGCAAAAGTGCAAGATTGGCAACCATTCACTCCACAGTAAGTGCCTCAAGTCTCAGAGACTTGACATGCTCCAAGAATGGCAACCAAATGTTAGAAAATTTGATCACTGAACCTCGAAGACTATGTTTAATTTTTTCTAATTTAACAAAAAATAAGGCATCTTTAATCCACTGAGTATGGGATGGGGGTTGAGGAGACTTCCACTGCAACAAAATGCACCGCCTAGCTAATAATGACAGAAAAGATATTAATTCAGAAAAATAAAATGGTAACTCACAGTCAGGGGTAGAACTCCAAACAGGCCAATTAATGGAGAAGGATCAATATAATAGATGTAATTGCTGAAAATGATTCAAAAACAGACTCCCAAAAAGGAAACAAAGCTGGACAGGTCCAAAACATGTGAACTAGATTTGCAGGTTCAGCATGACGTTTGTCACAGTTTGGATCAATAGCAGGGAACATGCGAGCCAGTTACACTTAGACCAGTGAACTCTGTGGACTACTTTGCACTGTAGAATCCCATGACGAGCACATACATGATGTATGGACTTTTTGTAAAATTGTTGACCAAATGTCTTCTTCTATCTCTATATTAAGATCCCTAGCCCAAATAATGCATTCAATATTAAAAAATAATTTGTTAGAATTAACAAATTATCACCAATTACTGGCATGTTAAATATCACTGTACTTTAGGAAATAATGAATTCAAACGGCCACAATGCTTGTAGTACTACACTGTAAAAAAGAATTATGACAAATTTATGACATTTATTTTATTTCATATTCATTTTCCTTCAGCTTAGTCCCTTATTTATCAGGGTCATCACAGTGGAATGAACCTCCAACCATTCCGGCATATGTTTTACGCAGCAGATGCCCTTCTAGCTGCAACCCAGAATGGGAAAAAAGACAAAAAGTTGACACAGAAAATTATTTGTACGTGTTGCTTTAACTTATTTTATTAAGTTAATCAGGTTCTAAGTAGGTTTTGTGAGTCATAAAAAGTTTAACTTGACATCTTTAGTTAGTTTGATTGATGTAAGTTAACTAAAAAAATTTAAAAATAAAGCACAAAGCCAAAACTTTCCTGTCACTATTATATTTTCATTATGTATATAAATAATTTTTTAAAATAATTTTTAAGGTCAATATTATTGGCTACAGAACAAACTACTGCTGTCCAATGACTTGCCTAATTGATCTAACCTGTGGTGCAATTCCCAAACAACGACGTAACTCAGGGCTGAACTATCATAGTACGATGCATTGTTTGGGAAAAGAACAATGCAGTGATGAGTCTTTCTTAAAACTCGTAGTTTCTCTGTAGTAGATCCATCGTTTGAACCACATAAAATGTCCATAATGATGCTCTAAACGGGGTGGTAACAACTTCTTTAGAGAAGAACCCCATAATTTATTTGTTCAAATTATATTGTTATTATATACACACGCATTTAAAAAAAAAATCCAATATTAGTTTTGCAAAAAACATGCACTTGTTTTCCATATTAATTGAAATATATGTAAATGGCACATATAGGGCCTGTGTTTCCTTTACAAATATTATTGAGAACTTTACATATTCTGTTCTAAAACATAAAATCATTTAAAAAAGCTAACAAGTATTCTAATATCATATATAAATCATATAAATAAATATATAATGAGACTATTTATTAAGAAATTAAATTTTATATTTATAATTTATTAGGAAATGAAAAAAAATCCTTATTTAATAATAATATTAATGATGATGATGATGATGATGATGATGATGATGATGATGATTACTATTATTATTATTATTCAGTAGGATATTGTTTGTTTATTAATTTATTTTTTGAAAAGTCTACTTTTACAATTTGACACATGCAAACCACTGCAGAAATGTTCTAACCAACAGGCTCATGTCATATACAGTACAGATATGTAATAAATAAGCGACTATAAATTAAAAGCATTACCGTATGCTGTGTTTTTTGTTTTCACAAGCTTTGGAGACGTAACATAAATTCCGCTTTTAAATTTTAGGCCACCTATAGCTTTCGTCATGAGCCACGGCTGTGTTCAAAATGACATCAATGTTTTTAAAGTGCACTTCGAAGGGAGCACAATTGTAAACATGAAGATCGCTAAAACTGAACTGTAAAAATGCTTTGAAAGCAAATTACACCTAAGAGTGATGACTTTAATCCTTTTAAAAAAAAATAATTCCAAGTTTAAATGTTAGAATGTTCTAAACGAATAAAGCATAGGGGGGATAACTGGTAATAGAACACAGCCAGGAACTATGTTTCTAACTACAGCTCCAGAGGTGTAGTTGCAAGCATAAAATGTTTGTTGAAATGACGGATTTGAGAAATGTCAAATCAACTAACTATGTTTGTAACGACGGAACTTGCGACCTTAGTTGGCTAACGATGGTTTTCGGAAACGCACCCCTGCCTAGTTAACCTAATTAATCTAGTTAAGCTTTTAAATTGCACTTTAGTCTGAATGCTATTGTCTTGCTAAATAATTATGATTTTGATGTTTAGAAATTTGTTGGAAATTACATTTATAATTACAAATTCACAGTATAACGTTTTCATGAAAGAATTAAATATAACACAAAGCCAAAACTTTCCTGTCACTCATTATATTTTCATTGTGTAAATGATAATTTGT
This sequence comes from Danio kyathit, assembly GCA_903798195.1. Taxonomy (NCBI): domain Eukaryota; kingdom Metazoa; phylum Chordata; class Actinopteri; order Cypriniformes; family Danionidae; genus Danio; species Danio kyathit. Next base: position 21,988,747 of record LR812536.1, on the reverse strand, counting down.
GTAGCACAGCCTTATTATTGGAAAAGATTTGTTTCAGTTCTTTCCCCAAACTGCAAGTTAAACCCATGTTTTGAAATGCAGCTGGTTCAAAAAAGTGTAAGGATGATGACTTTTGCTGTGGCTGTGTTTGTTTAGAGGGTTAATCTTGAGCATATCTCTCAGCCAGTTCCTCTGACTTGAGGAAATGTCACACACTATCATGAATAAGAGATGAGTGTCGGTCACAGTAGGGCCTCGTGTGGCCCCCAGCTCCTCTCCTCTGCTCTTCTGACTGCTAACGCTCTGTGTTTCTGTGCTGTCAGGTGTATTCTTCTTATACGCTTTATTGTTTTGTATGTGGATGTGCCGTATAGCTCTGGAGAATGTATTCTGCATAATCCTGTAATTATTTTCTATAATTACAGTGCATATCTTTGCCCTCCGCTGACAGATAGTCCACAAAGCTTCCGCACAAACTCATCAGTGTGTGCCTTCTTTACAATGGCTCTATTCTTGCCTGTTCTGTTATTATTTACTCACACTCATGTTGTTTCAGGCCTATAATAGGTCAGCTGTTTGTGGACATATAATAAAACAATAAAACATCAGACTATACTTAGTTGCTTCCATCCACTGAACAGATAAAAAACTAGGACGTTCCTATAGTTAGCACAATGAAATATCCTTGTTTTCGAGGGACAGTCCTAGTTTTCGATGAATAGAAGTGTAAAGAAAAACATACAGTGCAAAAAAGAAACGGCAGCTGTTTACACTAAGTACATGGAGCAATTAGAGACTGTTTACACTAAGTGGCAATTACAGTATATTCTGTAGGTAAAAATACTGCAGTAAATCCATTTAGATACAGTTTATACTTAGTGGTATAACCCCCCCCCCCCCCCCCCCCCGCCCACATTAATTATTAAATAAATTAATTCCAACAATATGTTAACCATAATAAAACCTGATAGAAACGTGCTCGAAACTGAATTCATGCTAGTAACATTGACGTTATTCTAGCTATGATAGAAATGTGTTAATTCATACATGCAAGATGCTAATTCATGTTAACATTATACTAGCCATGATAAAAACATGCTATAAATGCACTCATTTATGCTAGCAACATTTTTACTTGAGCTAACATTATCCTAACCATGATAGAAACATACTAGCAAGATGCTAATGTTAACATTATCCTAGCCATGATAAAACTGTACAATAAATGTACTAATGCAACATGTTAACTAATGGTAACATTATTTAAACTATGGTAGAAACATGCTAGAAATGTGCTAATGTAAAATAGCGACTGGCTAATTTTTGCTAACATTATCCTCCTAACCATGATAAAAATACTAGAAAAAAGCTAGCAACATGCTATTTAATGTTAACCTAACTATGATACAAACATGCTAGAAACATACTAGCAACATTAAAATTATTAACATTAACATTATTGTAGCCATGATAGAAACATGCTAGAAGTGTGTTGATTCATACAAGCAAGATGCTAATGTTAACATTATCCTAGCCATAATAAAACATGCTAGAAATGTACTTATTTATTTTTTTAACATTATCCTATGAAAAACAAATGTTGAATAAATGTACTAATGCAACCAGCAACATGCTATTTAATGTTAACATTATCTTAACTAAGGTAAAAACATGCTAGAAATGTGCTAATGTAAAATAGCAACAGGCTAATTTATGTTAACATTATACTAACCATGATTGAAAAATGCTATAAATGTACTAATTAATGCTAGCATGTTAGCATTATCCTAGTCATGATAAAAAGCATGTTAGAAAATGTACTCATTTATGCTAGCAACATTTTAATGTTAACATTATCCTAACCATGATAAAAATGGGCAATAAGTGTTAATGTAAGCTATCAACATGCTAATTAATGTTACATTATGCTAACTGTGGTAGAACATGCTAGAAATGTGCTGATTCATGCTAGAAACATGCTAATTAATGTTAACAAATTTAACCATGATAGAAACATGCTAGAAATTTAATTCATTTAACAATAACTTTATTGTAGCCATGATAGATACAAAAATGATAGATGCTAGAAATGTGTTAATTCATACAAGCAAGATGCTAAGTCATGTTAATATTATCCTAGCCATGATAAAACATGCTAGAAATGTACTTATTTATATTAGCAACATTTTAATTTATGTAACCATGGTAAAAATGTCCGATAAGTGCTAATTCATGCTAGCAACATGCTAATTAATGTTAACAATTCTAACCATGATAGAAACATGCTAGAAATGTGTTAATTCATGCTAGCAACATGCTAATTCATATTAACATAATATTTAACATGCTAGAAATGTGCTAAAATGTGTTAATTCATGCTAGCAACATGTTAATTCATATTAACATAATCTTTACCATGATAGAAACGTGCTTGAAATGTGTTCATACATGTTAACAACATGCTAATTCATATTAACATAATCTTTGTCATGATATAAATATGCTAGTGTTAATTCATGCTAGCAACATGCTAATTCATATTAACATAATCTTAGTCATGATATAATCGTGCTAGTGTTAACTCATGCTAGCAACATGCTAATTCATATTAACATAATCTTAGTCATGGTATAAACATGCTAGAAATGTATTAATTCATGCTAGTAACATGCTAATTCATATTAACATAATCTTTATCATGATAGAAATGTGCTAGTGTTCATTCATGCTAGCAACATGCTAATTCATATTAACATAATCTTTGTCATGATAGAAACGTGCTAGCAATGTATTAATTCATGCTAGTAACATGCTAATTCATATTAACATAATCTTTATCATGATACTTGCTAAAAATGTTAATTCATGCTAGCAACATGTTAATTCATTACAACATAATCTTTACCATGATAGAAAGATGCTCAGAGTGTGCTAATTCATGCTAGCAACATGCTAAGTCACAATTTTTAAACCATTGATGATGACAATAAGTTGTAATTTGACTACAGAATTTGGAATTGTCTCCTTTTTCTGTTAATTTTGTCTTTTGTTTGTCACAAAATAAAGTCATATAGGTTTAAAACAGCACAAGACTAAGAAAATAATGAAAGTTTCAGTTTAATGCTAGCCTTGGCAGAGGAAATCAGAAGCACAAAAGTTAAACAAGTCGTCTTACTCAGACGGCCTTGTTAATTCATCTGGAGTAACGGAGATGTGAAATGAAACACGTGCGAGCACTGCAGTTATTTACTGTACTCTGCAGACCAATAGATGAAGTGTGTGTTCTTGACTGTGCTGAACACAGTGCAGTTCAGTCCAGTGCATTCAGAAGAATGAGGTCTCATGGACTAAATGAGGCCGTAGATGACCTGAAAGTTTCACATATAAAAGGAAATAGTCATTAGAGTGCGTGAGAGAGTGATTAATGTGCTGTGTAATGAGTGCAGAGCTTTGTTTGACCTTGTTTGAAAGAGGTTGTGACATTTTTCAGATTTGGTTCTCAACATCATCCATCAGATCGTCTGCTCTATACAAGCATCTCATGTGGACGTGTGCACAATGATAGAACATACAGTATGTGTCTATGTGTTGTGGTTTATAAAATTACTGTAAATTATAGTAATTATAATGTGTGAGTGCATGTGTTTTTAGCTTATAAACATGGCCAAATCGCCATATTAGAATGATTTAATAACTCCAAAATTAAATTTATGCACAGATTAAACTTGAAAATACACATTTATTACTAGTGCTATTTTAGTATTTAATAGTATAATATAGTTTCCTTGGCTAATATCTAAAACAATGAGTATGAATATATTATACATATACACATATTCAGTTATCTTATTATTTAAATTCTAAAATTATTTATATATTTAATTTGATTTTTGATTTGATTTGTTTATTTTTGAGCAAAAATATCATACATAAAATATCTTCAAAAAAAAACAAAACATTTCAACATGGTTGAAAATGGAGCGGGATGAAGCACAAGCTTATTATTTTTCCACCCCTTCACCACATACATCATTTGTCTATTACTTAAACTTATTTCTTCTTTTACTTATCTCTTCTTTTACATAAGACATATTTTATCCTTTTGGCATCTTTGACTATAATATGTTGATTCCATTTGTACATTTATATTTTAAAAATGTATGAGCAATATCACACGAGTAGCAGCGCCCCACCAGTGGCATTTATACAGCAGTTTGACGGCATAATCGTGTATATAAAAAAAAGATAATCAAATACAGAGATTCTCAAAACCCTTTTGATGAGGAGCTACTTTCTTCCGCCATTTCTTCACATCTGCAGCTGGAGTCAGAACAGCAGAAACCTTTGCTCATTCACTAATGTCACTTTCGAGCAAGTGTTAAATGATTCTCTAGCATAATGTCTAAAATGATGACAAAATAGGTGATTTTGCTCACATTTTAAGATGATAAGGCTGAACGGTATGAAATGCCATCTCAGTCTACAAAGATCTCCCAGTATTTCTCTGTCGCAATTGGGAGATCACAATAATTAACCCCAAAAAAGCCAAAGTAGCACCAAAACTACCAGATTACTGTTGTTTTCGATAAGGAAAACACATTTCTTCTTCTTTCTTTCTTTATACTGGTCTTTAAACTAGTCTGCAGTAGCAAAACAGGAGACTCATTAGAAACAGATGGCCACCAAAAAAAAAAAAGCTCAGGGTTATACAAAGAGTGGCCAACACAAAAAACATACATTCCTGATAAGAGTCCCATCTCACACTCAATACACTACAATTACTATGGTATAAATACAGCACTACAACATACGAAAGAGACAGAGATCAACATAAAAAGTCACTTATCAGTTTAATAATGATTTGATCAGCTGTTGTTAGAAATAACGCTGTTTTTCTCTTCTTTATGCTTATTATGTGGTCTCTGTCGCCATCTTTGTGGATGGAGAACAACAAAACATCTTTGGTCTGCTCAATGACACGGCTAATGGCCTCCGACGCACTGTCTTTCGAAGTATAAATTTTTTAAAAAGGCACTATCCTTATAAATAAACTGCTAGTTGCAATCTAAACAACTACATTCTCGATTAAAAAGCCTCAAAAGTACCGTATGTTGTCCAACAGCTGCAATATTTGTCAAACTGTAGAGCATCCTCTTGCTTGTTGCTGTATGTGGGGCGGAGTATACACTTCACAAAGGTGAAGGGTGAAGAGGCTGGACGAATGCTGTTATTTGCAGAATATCGCACAGCTATCTGCCAATCAGATTCAAAAAACAGACAGAACTGTCGTATGTGTGTGTGCGTGTATGTATATATATATATATATATATATATATATATATAGATATATATATATATATATATATATATATATATATATATATATATATATACATATATATATATATATATATATATATATATTACATATATATATATATATATATATATATATATATATATAGTATATATATATATATATATATATATATATATATATAGTTTTTCTCATTTTTATTAGTTGATTTATTTATAAATATTATTATATTATATATGAAAATTACATTTTGAAATAAATGAATTTTAGAAATATCTCCTTGGCTAAAATGTTCAACAAATAAAGAATTTTACTATTTACTTATTTAGTTTTATGGTTTTTCTTTTGTTAAATTAAACAAAAGTCAGATTTGTCATATGGATTAATCCGAAATTGTTCCTGTCAGGTATGCTTGTGTCATTATTATACAACCACTTTGGATAATATCCCGTCTGATGTGCTGCCCACGAAATTTCATTACTGACAAACATGCCACTGAGGGCCTACAAACAGCTGACTGGCAGACCGAGATTGACGGAGCGGCTAATTTTTTATGCCGTAACATCAATGTGACGACAGTACTGTCCTTCGCCATTTACATCATTCTCAGCAAACCAAAGGTCTCTTGTGCCCCGACAGGTGATTTAGTGTCCAGAGCCATGCATCACCTCCAGCCTCTGAGCATCAAGAACCACAGTAACGGGACGCCGTTGCCCCAGAAGAGCAGGCCTGGTCCACTGGGAACCCGAGGCCTTGTACGACGCTCTGCTACTTCATGCACTGCCCTCAGATGGAGTGGGAGAACCCAATGTGGAGCCCTCCAAAGTCACCCTGCAGAACGAGAGGTGAGGGCGCTTACAAGTGTTTCTGTTATGGGTTTTTTCTGAATGATGCTTCAGGTCCTTATGTAAATGTTTCACTGAAGTGCTTTGGAATGCACTGCATTGTTCAATGTGTGATGTAACTTCAACTAAATCATGAAGACAGGGTGGGATATATTGAGAAGCCTCCTCCCCTTTAAAAAAAATAGCCAATTCTAATGGGATTTCATACTTTTTGGTTGTCTGTCGACTCATACATATGATCCGCTCTGTGCTGTCATGTCTCTGGGCTAGAGCTGACTGTGCATGTGTGTGCGCAGTCTGCGCACCTTTTATTTCTCATGTTGTGTGGACCAAATGTCCCCACAAATATAGCAATACCAGTCAATTTTGAGCTTATGGGGACAATTTTTTTGATCACTCAACGACTCAAATTAGGGCTGCACCATATTGGAAAAATCTGACATTGCGATATTTAATTTTTATGCGATATATATGTTGCGAAATAATGCATCTACATGTATACAATTTTACTAAATGATTGAATAGCAGGCGTCACAGTGGCGCAGTGGGTAGCACAATTGCCTCACAGCAAGAAGGTTGCTGGTTTCCTCCGGGTGCTCTGGTTTCCCCCACAGTCCAAAGACATGCAGTATACTGTAGGTGAATTGAATAAGCTAAATTGGCTGTAGTGTATGTGTGTAAATGCAAGAGTGTATGGGTGTTTCTCAGTGTTGGGTTGCAGCTGGAAGGGCATCCGCTGCATAAAACATATGCTGGATAAGTTGGTGGTTCATTCCGCTGTGACGACCACAGATTAATAAAAGGACAAAGCCGAAAATAAAATGAATAAATGAATAGCACTACTTGGACAGAATTTATAGTCACACTTTATTTTAAGGCTCATGTCCCGCTATCAGTCAACCATTAACTATGACTTTTGCTTCAATAAAATTCTAATTTGTTCCTTATTAATAGATATAAAGGTAGTTTAGGTATTGGGTTAGATTAAGGGTAAATTATTAAATTACGCTGCAAAGTTTTTGATGTATAAATACCTCAATACACTATTCTTTATTAAACTTCCAATTGGTAAAATGTCTTGTGACGAATACTTAATTCTTCTGTCAGGGCTTAAAACATGCAAAAAATACAATTACTCTGCATTATGGTTAAACTCTGCAGTAATTCCACAAATCTCATATCTCACATCTGAACTGTGACTCTTGCTCAAATATAATCCCAATTTAACATTGCATATCTTTGCGATGTGACTATTGCGGCTGCACACATTGCGATAATGATGCTGAAAAGATATATTGGTGCAGCCCAAACTCAAATTACATGGAATAATGTATGTTGAAAAATGTAAAAATACAGATTGTTTTCTGTGAGGGTTGGGTTTTCGGGGTGGAAATAAAATAAAATAAAATAAAATAAAATAAAATAAATAGAGTAAAATAAACAAATAAAAATAAATAAAATAAAATAAAATAAAATAAAATAAAATAAAATAAAATAAATAGAACAAAACAAAACAAACAAATAATAAAATAAATAATAAAATAAAATAAATAATAAAATAAAATAAATAATAAAATACAATGGAGATTATGTCAAAGCAGCTTAACGTAGATGTTCTAGTAAATTAAATTATATTATACTATATTTATATTATATTATATTATATTATATTATATTATATTATATTATAATTATATTATATTATATTATACTATTATATTATATTATATTATATTAGATTATATTATACTATTATATTATATTATTATATTATATTAATATTATATTATATTATACTATACTATACTATACTATATGATATTATATTATATTATATTATTATATTATATCATATCATATTATATTATATTATATTATATTATATTATTATATTATATTATACTATACTATACTATATTATATTATATTATATTATATTATATTAATATTATTATATTATATCATATTATATTATATTATATTATATTATATTATATTATATTATATTATATTATATTATATTATATGATATACTATACTATACTATATTATATTATATTATATTATATTATATTATATTATTATATTATATTATTATATTATATCATATTATATTATATTATATTATATTATATTATATTATATTATATTATATTATAATATCAAGTCTATGGGAACTCCTCATAAATGCAGCTGTATGTGAGTGTGTGCCATTAACTGAAGGCAGAATTTATTCAGCCCAGTAGAAAGCATACTCACGCTATTTGAATAATTTATCCCCTACCCTGTATAATGCACTATGTGACATTTGTCAGAAAGTTGACAGACTTAATTTTGAATCTCATAGTTGCTGAATTTGTATGTGTATGCATTTACACCTCAGTACATTGCGTTTCAGCATCCGGCCTTTGCGACTGATAAACATTGAGGATTTCAGATCAGCACTGTGTCAGCTACCTTTTATTTTCTTATATTTGCAAGTGATTAGGTAAATGCTCAATGCTAATGCTCTATTACAGTACATGTGAATTAGTGATTGATTTCAGATACATCTTGTATGAAGCTTCAAATAGATGCCTAGAGAGCTTTTGATTGGTTTAGAAAGCTCTAGTTCCAACAGAAGTTTACTTTATGCATTTGCATGAATTTATACATTTTCATTTGTACATTTACGATTAGCAGTTGTTTTTAAAGTTTCCCAGTGATGGGCTGCAGCTGGAAGGGCATCCGCTGCGTAAAACATGTGCTGGATTAGTTGGCGGTTCATTCCGCTGTGGTGACCCCAGATTAATAAAGGGACTAAGCCGAAAAGAAAATGAATGAATGAGTTGGGTTTTGAGGTGGACTATTTAAAATGGGCTATTAAACAAAATTGTATGAACTAATAAAATAGTTACGTTTCCTCGTGAGATCAAGCTGGAAGTGTTCTGTGATGTCATAAAATATGTTGTTTTTTGTTGGCTGAAGTGCGAAACGTTTTGAACGGTTATGACTAGGGCTGCACAATATCGATAATATCGATAATAATCAATATCGCAACGTGCGTATTCGCAGTAGTCACATTGCATGATCTGCAATGTTGAGTTGGGATTATATAGTTTAGGATTATATACAGTTGAAGTCATAATTATTAGCCTCCCTTTGAATTTTTTTTCTTTTTTAAATATTTCCCAAATTATGTTTAACAAAGCAAGGAAATTTTAAACCATTTTAAGGTCAATATTATTTTTCGCTAGAAACATACAGAACAAACTACCATTATACAATAACTTGCCTAATTACCCTAACCTGCCTAGTTAACCTAATTAACCTAGTTAAGCCTTTAAATGTCACTTTAAGCTGTATAGAAGTGTTTTGAAAAATCATCATGGCAAAGATAAAATAAATCAGTTATTAGAAATGAGTTATTAAAACTGTTATGTTTAGAAATGTGTTGAAAAAATCTTCTCTGTTAAACAGAAATTGGGAAAAAAAATTAACAGGGGGGCTAATAATTCTGACTTCAACTGTTTATTATATTGGGATTATATAGCTACTGTACAGTTCAAAATACATGACATTAGTGGAGTTGCTGTAGAATTTAACCATAATGGAGTAAAAGTTTATAATTTGCACATTTATAAACCCTAAGAAAGTTTAAAGCATTCAGGCACAATAAATTACCGTACAAATATACCATTTGTAACTTTCATTCATTCATTCATTCATTTTTTTTTCCGGCTTAGTCCCTTTATTAATCTGGGATCGCCGCAGCGGAATGAACCGCCAACTTCCCCAGCATATGTTTTTTACGCAGCAGATGCCCTTCCAGCTGCAACCCATCACTGGAAAACACCCATACACACTCATTTACACACATACAGTATATACAACAGACAATTTAGCCTACCCAATTCACCCATATCGCATGTCTTTGGACTTGTGGGGGAAAACGGAGCACCTGGAGGAAACCCACGCAAACACGGGGAGAACATGCAAACTCCACACAGAAACGCCAACTGACCCAGCCGAGGCTCGAACCAGCGACCTTCTTGCTGTGAGGCTACAGCACTACCTACTGTGGCACCGCGTCGCCCATTTGTAACTTTACCATTTGTAAAATTATTTTATTGAACTATTTAAATTGTAAAGTCTTTGCATTGTTTTTGATTGATTTTTGACTGCCCTTAAAATCATAAAGCACTGTTTGTTTCACTTTTATATTTTCTTTATAGCATTTATCTGTGCTTGCAGGTATTTCATGCACGATTCACTCTTGTGCACTTGTCCAAATCAATCAAATTAAGTTATTTCCAAATAGAGCTATTCAATTCATCTGGTAAAACTGTATTGCAATATACAGTACACTCACTGGCTACTTTATTAGGTAGACCTGTCCAACTGCTTGTTAACGCAAATTTCTAATCAGCCAATCACATGACAGCAACTCAATGCATTTAGGCATGTAGACATGGTCAATACGGTCTGCTTCAGTTTAAACCGAGCATTGGAATAGGGAAGAAAGGCAATTTACGTGACTTTGAACGTGGCATGGTTGTTGATGTCAGACGGACTGGTCTGAGTATTTCAGAACCTGCTGATCTACTGGGATTTTCACGCACAACCATCTCTAGGGTTTACAGAGAACGGTCTGAAAAAAATATCCAGTGAGCAGCAGTTCTGTGGGCGCAAATGCCTTGTTGATGCCAGAGGTCAGAGGAGAATGGCCAGACTGGTTCCAGCTGGTAGAAAGGCAAAAGTAACTCAAATAACCACCTGTTACACCCGAGGTATGCAGAAGAGCATCTCTGAACGCACAATACGTCCAACCTTGAGGCGGATGGGCTACAGCAGCAGAAGATCACACCGGGTGCCACTCCTGTCAGCTAAGAACAGGAAACTGAGGCTTTGAACTGAAGGCAAGAACTTGGCGTCAACAACATGAAAGCATGGACCCATCCTGTCTTGTATCAACGGTTCAGGCTGGTGGTGGTGGTGTAATGGCATAGGGGATATTTTCGTGGCACACTTTGGGCCTATTAGTACCAACTGAGCATCGTGTCAACGCCACAGCCTTCCTGAGTATTGTTGTTAACCATGTCCATCCCTTTATGACCACAGTGTACTCATCTTCTGATGGCTACTTCCAGCAGGATAATGCACCATGTCTTAAAGCGCGAATCATCTCAGACTGGTTTCTTGAACATGACAATGAGTTCACTGTACTCAAATGGCCTCCACAGTGACCAGATCTCAATTCAGTAGAGCACCTTTGGGATGTGGTGGAATGGGAGATTCGCATCATGGATGTGCAGCTGACAAATCAGCAGCTACTGCGTGATGCTATCATGTCAATATGGACCAAAATCGCTGAGGAATATTTCCAGTACCTTGCTGAATCTATGCCATGAAGGATTAAGGCAGTTCTGAAGGCAAAAGAGGGTCCCACCCAGTACTAGTAAGGTGTACCTAATAAAGTAGCCAGTGAGTGTATATAGCAGAAATACAAAATATTGCAATGTCAGATTTTTCCAATATCGTGAAGTCCTAATTATGACTTTAGAATAATTTTGTTACTCTTTTGGCGTATGCTAGCTTACAGATAACCCGATGACTAGCATGTTGATACTAACACCCAAAACAAATGCCATTTAAAGACTTTAAAGTGATTCAATTAACCTCCACTTATTCTAAACCTTTATGAGTTTCTCTAACCAACAGTAACAATATTTTGAAGAATGTTGGAAATGTTAGTATAGCCACTGACTGTCAGTTTCCAACATTCTTCAAAAAAATCTTCTTTTGTATTCAGCAAAAACAAGAAACTCATAAAGGATTGAAATGACCTGAGAGTGAGTAAATGGGGAGTACATTTTCATTTTTGAGTAATCTATCCCTTTAAGCCACGTAGAAGTTGATTCAGCTCGACAGTGTAATGTGATGAAATGCAGAAAAGTATGAATGTGAAATACAGCACAACAGACTACAAGGCAAAGGCAAGGCTATGAAATGATGGCATGTTATGATGAATACAGTCTTCGTCTGATCATTAATGTATGAGTAGATGAAGAGCTTCTTGTATCTAATGGAAAATTATGTTAGCATCTATTTAAAAGAAAGAGGAAAATGTTTAAAAGTACGCAAGCATCTGTTGGTTGATTTCTGTGCTAAATTCTGAACTAAATATTCTCATGCTACATTGTGTTGCTTAATGATTAATAAAATAAACAAAGCCAACATTGTGAAAAGGATTTTTGCCAATTAGCTGATATGAATTCATTTGTGTGAGATTAAATCTAACTTTTGTTTCATTGTGGTTTAAGAAAAGACCAATGTGTTTTGGAGCCTTTTCACATTTCCGGGTTTCTCAGTAGCGGAAGTCGTCATAGTTTGGGTAAAATTAGAGATCAGTGAATGGGAGAGTAAAACAAATATTTTTTTATGACCCCATTTACTGAAATAATAAAAGAAAAACTCCACGATGATGTTATAAAGACTTTCAGAAAAGGAAAAAAAAGTGTGAGACTGATAACAACAGACAGAGGAGAGAACAATATCAAATTTACTGTCCTCCCCTTAGACACTGCATTACAAACATCTCGCACAAGCGGTATTTAGTTTTTTGTAATTTAATGCAAAGATGATATAATACATAAGTGAATATATATATATATATATAAATGTACATAGTTTTTAAAAAATCTAAATATTAAATACTTTCAATGATTTAAGATTATTATGATGACCGGTAAATGCGTCTTTTGAAAAGGGTCCATTGTTAACTAAAATTCAAACCATTAAAACATGTTTGCTTATTCTAAAAAACCTCAAATAATATGAAAAAATGTATATTAAATGCAAAATTATTTACACAATTTATTAAATTATGTAAATAAAGCTTAATATTGAAATTGAAATAAAACAAATTAAAAGTACTTATGAATAAAAAACAAATACAATTATTAAAAATGAAACAAAAATAAAAGCTGAAAATATACATTCAATAATAAAATAACAATATGTGTGTTTGTATATGTAAATAAAAATGTAAATATGTGTATATCAAAGATTTTTCAGGTAATTGTAGTAATATTAAATCTGATATTCTGATATTTATATTAATGCTGATAAAATAAAATGGAATGTATCTTAAATGTAAAATTATTTGCAAAATTCATTAAATGATGTAAATGAAGCTTAATATTGAAATTGAAATAATCAAATTGAAAGTACTTATGAATAAAAAAACAAATACAATTATTAAAAATAAAACAAAAAAAGCTGAAAATATAGATTTAATCATACAATAAATATGTGTGCTTATATATGTAAATAAAAATGTAAATATGTGTATTTTAAAGATTTCCTATATTTCAGATAATTAAGCTGATATTAAATCTGATATTCTGATATTTAATATTAAATCTGAGATTAAATAGCTTTTCTGTCTTTGAAATTTAGGTGCAAGCTTAATAAATTATTTAATAACTAGAATTACTAACTGGAGCAAATTACATTAAAACTATTTTAAAATATTTAGTCAAAAAAATCTGTCTAAAATTAAATCCAATTTAACATTTGAATCAAAAATTAAATAACATAAGCAAACACTACTTCCTACAATATTTTTTACAACACAGTAATCACCTGTTGTCTCCCCCTGCAGGCCGTTTCTGGTGCTGCCTCCTCTGATGGAGTGGATCAGAGTGGCTTTGGCACACGCGGAGCACCGCCGCAGCTTTTCAGTGGATAGCGATGATGTTCGGCAGGCGGCCAGACTCCTGCTGCCCGGGGTGGACTGTGAACCCCGCCAGCTCAAGTAAGAGCAATGCCATTAAATTACCATCCAGCCACCAGACACTGCTGCCCATCGTGAGTGAAATGAAAATGGCTCATAACAGTCTGAACAGCAAAAACAAGTGTAGTCCAGTGTTTGTTGGACCGTAACTGAGGTTTTATTGTTGTTTGCTGGAGTGTTGTGATGAAAGATTCATGTTGAAATAGGAATATTCCTGACGGCAGATAGCTAACATTGATTTTTCATCATGTACATTTCAATAATGAAAAATAGACCAACACTGACATAAAATCAGCAGTGGTTCAACCTCTATTAAATCGCTTATTTTACATAAATCAACGTCTGAGCAAGTTCACTTAGATTTTACTTCACTTATAAGAAACCAATTTGACTTTGTTTCTTTCAATTGTCTACTTGCCTACACAAATGTTTAGTTTTATTTAGATGTTGATGTTTTTTTTTGGGGGGGGGGGGGGGGGGGGGGGGGGGGTGCTTTCACATTACCCGGGTTTGACTGACCCCCTGCCCCCTTCTGGACTGTGTTCATACAGTGGTTTTTGATTCTAAACACTGGTGGCAGATGTTGTTATAACGACAGCTTGAGTGCTGCTTGATGCCTTAAGTTTGAACTTTGTACTTTTAAAATAGTTTAATTTTGAAAGTGCCAACACTGAGTCACAGGGGTAGCAGTCTTAGCAGGTAACCCCATACTTTTCTCTCCATGCACACTTCCTCCAGCTCCTCTCAGGGAAGCAGAGAGATGTAGTTCCTCCAGTGTGTCCTGGGTCTTCCACGGGACCTTATCATGTGACAGGCCAGGTTAAGTGTGGTTAATGTTGGGGATGTTTTCATCCACTCCATATAAAATTCCAGAAACTAAGCTTTTTTTTTTTTTTTTTTTTGTACAGGCTTATCTAAAAAGTTAATGTGCCAACTGATGAAGAACAGTAAACATGACTAATTTTACCGCTACCTAACAGGAAGAACCACTAACAATGAAGGATTCATAATTATATGCTGTCATGGCTTTGCAATATGCTTATAATATAAGTCAATGGGGCAAAAACAGCCACAAACAGTAAATTATGGAGAAATTATTTAATGTTATTCTGCACAAAAAAGTCCAAAGTCCAAGACAGTGATAAAAGATACACAAATCCAGTCCACAATTACTTTTTATGTTGAAAAAAAAGTCATTTTGTGTGTTGTTTTTTCACTAAATCAGTGACACCATTTAGTAGTAGTAGTAGTAGTAGTAACTTTATTGTCCTTGACAGGAAATTTGTTCTGGGCATCACCATATTTCTGCAGACATTCCATAAAAAACTATATCTTCTACCAGAGGGATGCAGTTCATAATGTGGAAACAAAAAATGAGTTGGATCGTTCACAATCCTTTTCACCTGGTTGAGGACACAATTCTCATATAAAACTTGAGGATTAAAATATTCATCATGCCCAACTATTTTCCATCCTGTCTTTAAGAGATGCATCAACTTGGATTTACACTGAACAGATAGGTTGCCAAACCACACTGTGATACCATATCTAACAATGCTTTCAAGAACTGCTTTATAAAACAACATCATGAGTTTCTTGTTAACTCCAAAAAGACGTAACCTCCGTAAAAAATACAATCTCTGATGTAAACGAGAACAAACCCACTCAATGTGTGTTTTCCATGTGAAAGAACTATCGATGTAAATGCCCAAATACTTATAGGTTTCTGACTGAGTGATAGGATGGTCGTGTACAACCACTTGACGATGGTCACCTGTACACTTTGGGTCAAATACCATCTCTTCTGTTTTCTTAGTATTTATCTTTAGCTTATTGATATCACACCACTCAACAAACCGGGTAATTTCTGACTGGTAGATAACACTAATATCATCATTCTCATAAAGTAAACTTAGTATGACTGTGTCATCGGAATATTTAAAAATAAAATTCTGTGAACGCTTACTATTTATGATGATTTATGATCTTGGCACTTAAAAAGTTCAAATGCTGTAGTTTTTAAAAACATTTAGTAGTTTTGATCAGGACTGGGAGTTTGCATGTTCTCCCTGTATTCGCTTGGGTTTCCTCCAGGTGCTCCTGTTTCCCCCACAGTCCAAAGACATGTGGTATAGGTGAATTGAATAAGCTAAATTGGCCATAGTGTAGTGTGTGAATGCAAGAGTTTATGGGTGTTTCCCAGTGTTGGGTTGCGGCTGGAAGGGCATCTGCTGCGTAAAACATATGCTGGATAAGTTGGGAGTTCATTCGGCTGTGGCGACCCTAGAGTAATAAAGGGACTAAGCCAAAAAGAAAATAAATGAATTAATGTTAAGGACTGAGGTTTAGTAACAGAATTCTGCAACATTGCATTTTATAGCAGTGTTATTTAGTGAATATTTTCATCCTGAACATAACGAAAGAGTAGTAAATTTGAACAGTGCACAAGGGTTAAAAAACCAATGAAATTAAGGACTATGATGTCACCTGGTATGGCGCGAGCAGGACCACCCACCCTTGAGCTAGACCTGGGTTCAGCACAGCCCAAAGGAGTGACAAGGGAACAGGTGGCCATTTTTCTTCAACAGTCCAATGTTGTGTTTGTCTTAAAGGGTTAGTTTATATTATTTTAGTTTATATTAGTCCATATTGAAAACTTTTACATTTTTAAAACTTTCAATTGTGTGTAAATTCCAGTCAGTATTACTGTATTATGACCAGTGTTTGCATAAGTTGTCCTCTTGATCTTTGAATTCTTACTATTAATTGTTTAACCAAGAAAAAATCTGGTCTTTTGTTTAGCATTTGCTGCCGAGGTGTTAATCACTTAGTAGACTTGTTTACTGATATCTTCCACAGTTTAATTTTTGAATGTGCGATGGTGTGTTGTTTACTATAGTAGGTCTCTGGTTCATTTTGGTATCAAGCAGAATTGTGATTATTAATAATTGAAGAAACAAACATCATTTGAGCTACTTCATTTGTGAACTCAATTATCAACATATGTATCTCAACAATAGTGACGCACAAATATTTTGTGTTGCAATGTATGCTGGTTCCAGCATAGTACCAAACCCCCAGCATGCACTGTAGCATGAATAATTATACACTTACTGTTTTCTTGTTTGTCCCTATTGTTGAGATTCATATGTTGATGTCTAATAATAGTACCTGTACATGTAGTTTATTATTATTATTAGTAGTATTTGTCTATGACTTATTTAAAAATGGGCACAGTGACTCAGTGGTTAGCACACCTCACAGCAAGAAGGTTGCTGGTTTAAGTCCCGGCTGTGCCAGTTGGCATTTCTGTGTGGAGTTTGCATGTTCGTGTTCGCATGGGTTTCCTCCAGGTGCTTCGGTTTCCCCCACAGTCCAAAGGCATGCGGTATAGGTGAATTGGGTAAACAAAATTGTCCGTTGTATGAATGAGTGTGTGAATATGAGAGTGTTTGGTGTTTCCCAGTACTGGGTTGCAACTGGAAGGGCATCCTCTGCGTAAAACACATGCCGGAATAATTGCCGGTTCATTCTGCTTTGGTGACCCCTGATAAATAAAGGGATTAAGCCGAAGGAAAATGAATGAATGAGTATTTAAAAATGATAAGTGGATCCTGGAGTATTCCATTGTAATAATCTGTATTGTAGTTGCAAGAATCTGAAACACTTTTAAAACACAAAGTCTTTTAGCTTCTAGCTTGTCTCTTCTGTTATGTTGTCACAAATGTGTATTTTAAACACTTGAGTTATGGCAATCAAAAAGAAATAAAGGTAATGTGTCACTAAACTAAAGCAAACACGGATCACCATAACCATGACTTCAAACAGAACATCTAAACCTCAAGAACTTTTGTAGACACCTGACAGAATAAAATGAACCTGGTATATAAAAAGTGAAGATGATAATGCTGGAGCTAATCAGCTTTTTCCCTGTCTAAATTCAGTCCTTCATACAGTAATCTCTGACTAAAGAAACTAAAATGGACATAACTGCAGAGGACTAAAATGTTTGATTGTGTGTTGGCCAAAGGACGGACGACTGTTTCTGCGTGTCACGCAAGCTTGATGCTGCTTCCACCGAGGCCAAGTTCCTGCAGGACCTGGGATTCCGAATGCTCAACTGCGGCCGGACTGACCTGGTCAACCAAGCCATTAACTTATTGGGACCCGGAGGAATTAACAGCATGAGTGAACAGGTTAGAAAGACAATAGTTTACTTTGTCTCCCATAAAACAAAAACAAATTGTCTCCTGGGAGTTGGAAATACTTTGTGGTTAATTATTGTGTGTTGTAATGGTTTTGGCCTGGTCTTAAATCCTAAAGATTTAAACCCCATTAGCATTTTGTTCATGACTTACCAGACTAATATAAATGCAGGTGCAACTCCAGGTGCAAAAATAAACTATATGCCACATTAAATATACCATATCAACTAAATATAGATAGCAGACTGTAAATGCTTGCACACATTACTGAATTTTTCCTTAATGGAAGCCCAGAAGGAGCCAAACAGATTTGCACAGCAGGTTTCCCTTACGATTCGCAGAGTTTAACGGTTGACTGTATTAATCAGAGCCAGCTCTTAGGAAACACACCAGTGCTCTTTCCATTACTGATTACTTTGCTCCGTTATTGACCTCAGGGATTAAAAAAAACGTTCGAAATTACCTTTGTTTCTTAGCTAATCCACTTGTTATCTGATTTTCCATCTCTTGATTGGACTAACATTAAGGTTTTCCAGCTAGGAGATTGGTTTCTATTAGAACAAGAAGACCCTTTTAGTTTCATTCCTATAAAACAGAGCAATGTATTTGGATAGAAATTGCTGTATAATGTGTACGTTTATTCTCTTGTTATCGGTTACTCTGTCGCTCTCTTTTTCCGCCTCCTCGTTCCTTCACGCTTGATGTCTATGGCAGCCCATAGAACGGTAAAAAGTTGTCAAATTTGGCACACAGATAGAGGACAGTCTCAACATTACCCACAGTTTCAGTCTCAAATAAGGGCAAGAAATCTGTATGGTGCAAATCTAAATATATATATATACTGTATATATGTGTATATATGATCAGGTTACCTTCACAGTACAATAAATCATCTTCAAAAATGGCAGGATATATGTATCATGAAAACACTATTGATAAATGCAACTAGTAGGTCTTATGGCCCAATCCCAATTCTATTTTTGTACCCCTTGCCCTTGGCCCTTAAAACAGAGTGTGAAGGGGAAGGGCTTCAAAATTTACCCCTAAGAAATGAGACACCACTACAACACCTGCACACGTCATCATATGTCATCTCGATTTCTTGCTTCATATGAGATCAGACGATTGTACGGTGTATTCTGGGACATTTTCTTACCCTCTGGTTTCGAGTGTGGTCCTAAAAAATGAAGTAAAATGGTATCTAGCCCTTTCCCTTAGCCCTACGCCTTCAAGCTGAAGAGGATTGGGGCACCCCTACCCCTTCACGTGGGTAAGGGGAAGGGCTAAGGGGTAGAATTGGGATTGGGCCTAAATGTTAATCACAAAATGTAACTCAAAATAACATCCAGTTAGTTTTTCATGATTTTCATTGATTCATTATGAACAGTCAAAGTGAAGTAAAGAAAATGCCTGTGTCTTGAGATATCTTGAGATATCTTTTTCTAGCCAGTTTAAAAAATCATGTCACATTTTGCAACATAGGCTCCTTCTGAAAACATAGCCCTAGATACATTTCTGGAGATCGCAAATTATGTAGCCAGAAGTCAGGGGTGGAAAGAGTACTGAAAAATCATACTCAAGTAAAAGTACCATTACTTGCCTAAAAATGTAGTGCAGGTAGAGTAAAAGTATCTGTTGTAAATATTACTCAAAGTATGAGTAAAAAGTAGCCTTTTAAAAGTACTCAAGAGTAGTGAGTAGTGAGTATTACACTGTAAAAAGCTGATGATTTACATGTAATTTGTGAATGTGTGTGTAAACGTAACATTCTGTAGTGCATCTAGTTATTGCCCAGCAGGCACACAACATCATTATACGTTGATATTAGGTTTGATTTAGGCTGTGATGTCAGATGACCAAAATTCTATGTCTAGACAACGTCTAAGGACGACATTATTTTGACGTCCATTAACGACGTAAAATGACAATGATATTTGCTTGATTTTAGGTTGTCAGAAATTGACCAAAATCCAACGTCAAGTCAACATCTTAAACCACATCAGATTGACATCAAGTACATATATTTGTCAGGTATGGCAACCAAAATCCAACATCTGATAGACGTCATAGTGGTAACGTCCACACAACGTCAAGCTGTAACATCATTAGACATTGACATTTGGTTGGTTTGGTTGGCCTGATGTTGAGTTCTGACGTCAACCCGATTTTCATTTCAAAACAAAATGCAATGTCCCTACGACGCTGGGGTACAACGACAATATGACGTTCTTGTGTCTGGTGGGTGTTTAAGGCCATTTTGGTCATCATACAGTAAACATCCGTCATTTTTTCATCAGTGACATGCATCTAAACAGTCTCTGGGTCATTGCGTGTGACGATTTGGGACATCGTCTTAATTGCTATGTCTTGAGGTAGTTCATTATGATGCAATTTACCTTCTATGTGAGATTTGATTGGACAGAAATCACAGGACTGATTTTTCTAATCCCCATAGACAAGACAAAATAGGGACTGCAGGTTGAAGGAAAGTAGTGGAGTAAAAGTACGAATACAGCACTAAAAATGTACTCAAGAGAAAGTAAAAGTACACATTTTTTTAACTACTTAGTGAATTACAATTCCTGAGAAGCACTACTCAATTACAGTAATTTGAGTATTTGTAATTAGTTACTTTATCTTTAAAACGAACGCTACGGGGCGGTATTACGTCGTTCCTTTTTGCGCTTACCAGCTAAGTGCTTACCTCCTTATGGACTGCTTTCCCGCTGTTAGCAGTTTGTCCAGTTAGCTCACCATGTACGTCAACAGACTTGAGATGCAACTGTCGGTTGAGTTAGGGAAGTGGGTGGTCGGGTCAATCTGAGCTTTTGAAAACACTATTGGTTGGGTGTAGGGAAGGAGGAGGGTGGGTCAGTCGATCAGTCAGTCAGTGAGTAGACAGTCAGTCAACAGTGGCCTCTGGTGGATTTAGACAAGAACAAGAGGCGAGAATGGCACTTGCGAGAGAAATTTGAAATCTGAAAAAAGCATACACAGTGGCCTCTGGTGGATTCGCAAAAACAAAAACTGCAGAAAAGCGTTGCTCCTGGAACGTATTTGGCAATCTCCAGAAATGTATATAGAGGTACGTTTTCAGAATGAGCCTGGGTTGACATTTTATGTTGATTTAAAAAAAAAAGACATAATCATTTAAGAAATAACCAATATTGGTATTGATATTGTTAAAATTGTAACAAAAAGTATTGGTATATTCCAAAAAAAATCAAATAACCCATTACCCATTCCTAGTGTCAGAGTAGCACCACCTTATGGTCAACGTTCTAATGATATTTGGCTAAAAAAACAATCCTACATAGACAGATGTAGGCGCACAACATTCTCATTTCATGACAGCCGTCAGACACAATTACTGAACTCCAAAGACATTATGTAGCTCCTCCCTCTTTCATCTCAGCTCTCGTTATCTTCTGTCTTCCAGTTTGTATACACATCACGATGAAATGTTGATGAATACGCTGCCCGTTTTATTATCCACCTGGTGTGTTAATGCACAGAAGTTTTATATCTTTTGTGTTGACTATAACAATAAACTTCAGAGATGCACAGCCACATACGCCTGCAGCTTAGAGGGAAAATTGGATGGCAGGATGTCAAACAGCATCTGAGGCTGCATCACTGCAAAGCTTTCATATATTGACAACAAACCTTATGTCATTCTCAACTAACAATAAAAGTCACTGGTCAAAAAGTGACACACCATTAAATCATGATACTTGTTGAGTTGAATTTTACTAGTACCCGTAGGTAGATTTATTCATTTTTTTTGTGTCTCACATCATCACAGACATCCCACAGAAAAACTCAGAATAATTATAATAATAAGTAAATAAATAAATAAGTACTTTATGAATCCTAAAATATTACAATTGTTTAAGAGCGACAATTGATGATAGGACAAAGCTGTAACTGTTTATGTAAGTAGTGATTATACACATAATTTTAAAGACTAAAATCATCTTAAAATGTCTTTAATTACTTATTATTATGAATTAATTACTTATTATTAAATAATTAAAAGTAATTAATTACTTATTACTATAATTACTTATTATTGTCTGATCCTTCCTTTAATATGGCTCTGACTATATTGTGCTTGGCCCATAATTATGCTTGCGGCTGTATTGGTGATTGGCCTTGTTTGTGTTTTACAGGGCATGACCCCTCTAATGTACGCATGTGTTCGCGGTGATGAAGCCATGGTTCAGATGCTGCTAGACGCAGGAGCTGACATCAACAGTGAGGTTTGTGCCAACATCTCTGCCATGTTTTTACATACACATTCTGTACACCCATCCTGCCCGCCATGGAGTCTCATGTGTAGTGTTTGTGTTTCCTGTGTTGTGGTACGACAGGAGAAAACTCAGACTGCGCTTGCTTGCCCATGAGGGATTTGACTTGGTAGAGTTTTGTTGGAAGTCACTGTCACTAGGTTCTGCTCTGCCAAAAACCCAGCCCTAGAATCTAGCGCAGACAGATTTCTCGCTAATACACGCTCACTGTTTGTCGCTATTTCTAGCTTGATAAAACATGTCTCAGAGATGATGTGAGTCAAGAGTTTCAGGGAAATAATGTTGTTTCGCGACGTGTGTCATAAAAATGTGATGCTCACTGACGTTTGCTATGAATCGGGTGCAGTTTTGGCACTCACAAACACCTTTAGAAACAGTATTACTCTATTTTCACTCTCTGTCACAATATATGTAAGCTAGAAGATAAGGCATCATGGATTTGAAAAGTTTAGAAGTAGAAATGGCAATGAAAAGACATTTTTAATGTGGTGAGGTACAATTTGTAGCTTTATTTTTAATAGTTTAATACTGATTTTATTACAGGATGGCAGTTCAATAATCTTATTAAGTCAACCACTAATTAGCAAATGATATTAACAGCATGATTTAGTCTTATGTTGAACAGAAATTTTCTTTTGTTTTGTTCTTGTAATAAAATGAATAATTAATGAATAGTGTTAATGAGTTTTATAATATCTATGTGTTCTGATTTTTTTATATCTTGTTTAGCTCACCAATGCTTTCCTGGTTTTAATGAACATAAATTAGAATATACACAGTGGTAATACATTTGAACCACACTGGATATACTAGGGCTGCAGAACATTTTATTTATATTAGAATAGAATAAAAATAAATAGAATATTATTTATATTTTATTTTTATATTTATATTTATATTTATATTTATATTGCAATACTGAATATATAATTTCATCTTTTATAAAAGATGAAATGAATATCTCTATTTGGAAAGAATTAATAATTTTCTGTACATTGTGATGATTTTGTAAGAGAGTGCATCTACATAAAATATAATAGACCAATCACAAACATTCAGAAATACAGTAAAGCAAAGATACTGTACAGCTAAAATTTACAGCGCTTTATGATTTTCTGGAAGTCTTGCAATATTCAGAATGATACACAAATTTAATAATCAAATGTAAAACGACACTATAGTCTTCATTCATATACAGTTGAAGTCAGAATTATTAGGCCCCCTTTGAATTTTTTTAAAATATTTCCCAAATGATGTTTAACAGAGCAAGGGAATTTTCACAGTATGTCTGATAATATTTTTTCTTCTGGAGAAAGTCTTATTTGTTTTATTTTGACTTGAAGTCATTTTTTTAAAAACCATTTTAAGATCGAAATTATTAGCCCCTTTAAGCTATATTTTTTTCGATAGTCTACAAAACAAACCATCGTTATACTATAACTTGCCTAATTACCCTTACCTGCCTAGTTAACCTAATTAACCTAGTTAAGCCTTTAAATGCCACTTTAAGCTGAATAAAAGTGTCTTGAAAAATATCTAGTAAAATATTATTTACTGTCATCATGGCAAAGATAAAATAAATCAGTTATTAGAAATGAGTTATTAAAACTATTATGTTTAGAAATGTGTTGAAAAAATCTTCTCTCCGTTAAACAGAAATTGGGGAAAAAAATGAACAGGATGGCTAATAATTCTGACTTCAACTGTATATATATACCAAAAATACAATTAATCTTTCTTAAAGTTAGAAACATTATTTCTTATGCATGAATATTTTAAATTGACTTAAATGATAAGAACACACATAAATAAACATAAATATGTTTTGGTTGCTTTATGGTTAAAGGTTACAATAACTCCACACAATAACTCCACACAATACTGGTTCGACATTGCAGATCCTGCGATGTGCGTATGCATATATTGCAATGTTGATGCTGAAACAATATATTGTGCAGCCCTATATACAGCTAGCTATCAAATGTTTTCAAAATCTTCATTTATTTTAAATTTTTACTTTGCTTTTGTTATATTATTCCTGTGATGAAAGCTGAATTATCAGCAAGATTACTCCAGTCTTTAGCATCTACACGATTATTCAAAAATCATTATGAAAAAAGAAAAATGTTTCAGACATGTTTACATTCATTTTTAGACATTACCAATGTTCTAACTTTAGAAGTGTTAGGAAATTTATATTTGGTGGAAAATCCTTATTTTCAATGTTTTTTTATTCTGACCGATTTTTTGAAAAATAACTATTATCAAATATTAACATTTTACTCAAATCCATTCCTAATAAATCCAGATAAACTGAGAAAATCTTTTAATTTTTGGTGTACAGTATACAGTTGAAGTCAGAATTATTAGACCTATTTTAGCCCTAATTATTAGGAATTTTTCACAGTATTTCCTATAATATTTTTTCCTCTGAAGAAATTTTTATTTTGACTAGAATTAAAGCAGTTTTTATTTTTCAAATAACCATTTAAGTGAATATTATTATATTACAATATTATATTTGATTGTCTACAGAATGAACCATGATTATACAATGATTTGCCTAATTAACCTAGTTAAGCCTTTAAATGTCACTAAGTATATTGAAAAATATCTAGTCAAATATTATTTACTGTCATCATGGCAAAGATAAAATAAATCAGTTATTTGAAATGAGTTATTAAAGCTATTATGTTTAGAAATGTGTTGAAAAATTCTCTCCGTTAAACAGAAATTGGGGAAAAAAATTAACGGGGGCTAATAATTCAGGGGGGCTAATACAGGGTGTCCGTGGGGTCTTAAAAAGTATTAAAAGTTGATAAATCAATGTAGAGACATTTAAGGCCTTTAAAAAGTCTTAAATTCTTTTTTGCAAGGTATTACATTTTATATCGTTTGTGATTATGCAATGTATGGTTGTATGCCAAAGTTTGCCTGAATTATCTGAATATCAGGATGCTGTGTAGTTTATGAAATCAATGAAATCCTGCTAGATTTAACATCCTGCTGCTTTGTTTACTGCAGTAACCAAGGAAACACCATTATTTCTGCAGTTCTATTGGCGCCAACCTGCTGGATTTGCTAGATTTAATAGATTTTTATTCAGTGTATGAATAATGTTTTAGTCTTTGATTTGTTTCTTACATTAATATTTCGTAAATATACTGCAAGTTAATCTCGCCAGTGTTTCTGGTTGAAACCTAAAGTGGTTATAAGGTCTTAAAATGTATGGAAAGAGTCTTAAAAATGTCTTAAAAGGTATTGAATTTTACTCTCTGTATATACCCTGTAATAATTCTGATTTCAACTGTATATGCAGCTTCTATAAAGATGCAAACAGGTCAAATCTCCTCTCCAATCTTCATATTTTCAGCTGAGCTCAGCCGTTCCCAGGACAGTTTTTAAAGGTCTCCGTCTCTCTCATCTGTGCCCTGCTCTGTCCCCTGTACCTCCCGTAGGTGCCAAACACTGTGCAAAAGTTCCCCTCAGTCTTCCCAGAGACCCGGCAGGCCACACCGCTCACCTTTGCCGTACTTCACCAGCACATCCCTGTGGTGCAGGTAGTGACTCTCTCTACCCGGGCTTTCAGCAGATTTACAGTCACAATAAAAGTCCTTTGCATCAGTTTTCTCCTGTAAACCTTGTCTGCATGAATTGTGTTTTTGGTGCTTGCTCATATTATCATTGACATGTAAAACCATTATGATTCATTGTGTTTGCTTATTTCGCTCTCGTTGTCTAGAGGTTGAGCGAATGCTTTGTGTTATGTCTTGCTCACGCCAAGGATGATATCTGTAAACATTTTATTGGCACTCACACCATCACATGATATTGTAATGAAAATGTTTGTGTTATTAAGCATGCAAATTTCATTGTGAAATTAAACATATATAATTTATGATGGGGCTGCACGGTGGCTCAATGGTTAGCACTGTTGCCTCACAGCAAGAAGGTCGGTTGTTTGAGTCCTGGATGGACCAGTTGGCATTTCTGAGTTTGCACGTTCTCCCCGCGTTCACATGGGTTTCCTCCGGGTGCTCTAGTTTCCCCCACAGTCCAAAAACATGCACTATAAGTGAATTGGGTAAACAAATTGTCTGTAGTTTATGTGTGTGAATGAGTGTGTATGGATATTTCCCAGTACTGGGTTACGCCTGTAAGGCCATCCCCTGCGTAAAACATATGCAAGAATAGTTTGATGTTCATTCTGCTGTGGCGACCCCTGATAGTCAGTGACTAAGCTGAAGGAAAATAAATGAATAATTTATGACGTGTTTATTTTGTCATCATTTGATGACACTATTCAACTCTTATGATGTCATCCTTCTGAATCATTATCAATGTAGTAGATTCATATTTAAAAATGTTAAGATTTGAACTCTGAGCATATTTAAGCATATTTGGAAGCAGACAAATGCAATTCAAGAGGTTACATAAAGAAGCTGGCTTTCATTTTGTAACATGTCTTAAATATTTGCAAACATTATGGATTATCAGACATATTTATATGAGTGAATTCCTATGTGGTGCTCGACAAGTACTGTAAAAATGGTACGTGAACGCTGCTTTGTTTATGATTTGTATGTGTGCAGACTAGTTTCCCTTTGTGGAATCACAATTCAGACTACTGCCATCTGCAGATATGGAAAGATATATCCTCTTATGCAGGTGGAGAACGTACATTCTCTTTCAGTTGGCTGTTGTCTATTTGGTGTGTTCACACACAGCTTTTTGGTCCAGATGCAGCTGACACATGGTGACAACCAGGGTGCGAATTACAGGGGGGTTTGATCCCTCCTGAAGGTCGTCAAAGCAAGATGTATGTGTCCTATTGAATCTGAGAAAAAGTTCACTTTTAACTGTATTTTAAATAATAATGTTAATAATTAAAATACTATATATAACTATTTGACCACCCCTATAACGGTTAATACTATTGTAAATGCATAATCGCTCTAATCAGTCTATGCAAGAAAAAAGTCATTCAACAGTCTGAAACCAGCAGATTTAGAGCACCGATAGACACCGTACGAGTTCACAAGACGGTTTTCTCATAAAATAGGTGTTTGTTTCTACATAAAGCCTAAAAGTAAAGTTAAATTAGATGAATAGTTTGTGTAAGTTGACCTAAAGTAAGACGAAAATAGCTAATCAGGTCAGAATGCACTAAGTGAAGTTTATTCATAAACTAATTTCGAGAGGATCACGTGCTTGTGATTTACCACAGCTGGTCTCGCATTAAACTAATCATGATCTCCCTATCATATGATTCCCTATTTACTATAAATAACCACAGTTTCAGTACACAGTTATCTTCGTATGGAAGAAACCCCCCCCTTTCCTCCCCCTTCTCCTCCTTTTCATAGATCGGGCGGCACGGCGGCCCAGTGGTTAGCACTGTTGCCCCACAGCAAGAACACTGCCAGCCCTGGTCCTCGCCAGGATGGTGGGTGTTTCTGTGCGGAGATTGTATATTCTCCCCGTGTCCGCGTGGGTTTCCCCCGGGTCCTCCAGTTTCCTCCCACCCGCAAAGATATACTTAATTCACAACAGACTTAGGCAATGGATACAACTGTCTAACTCCCTTTCTCCTCAAGAGTTTCCTTAGCTATTGAAGCTGGGGAGTTTGAGAGCTACCTAAGCTTAAGCTCTCCTCTCGCTCTACAAACGGAGGGGAGCCCTGGGCTCGAGGATCCCTTAAGCTCAGGGCTCTCTCCCGGGACAGCATGCCAAACAAGCTTATATTAAATCATCAGCTAAGTGTGAACTCTTAAAATAGCCTATCTCACAAAACACTGAATACTTAAATACATTTTATTAATAAATTAGATGTAATTGAAATAAATAAATACATTTGATTCACTGAAGCATGTATTACACAAACTAACATTACCGAAAAGTTGATCTCCCCCCCAAATCGTCAATGTATAATTCATTCATACACATCACCACTAGTTCTTTGCCGTTGGCTTGATGCTTCCGAAGTTTACTAAATAGTGAAAAAACTGTATACAAGTCGACTTCTAAGTACGAATTTACAGCATTCATAAAACTGTAGATGAAAAGTACCAGATGACCTACAGCATTCATTGAAACTTTGAAAGGATGCATTTGATGGCCACTTTACCCATGAGGCCAAAAGAAGGGATTTGTAAATGGTAGTGACACGACCCAACTGAAGCTGGAAGATTGTCATGTCACAACAAATTCATTCATCCAACACAAATTCATGCTTTACAGTACATGCTTATTTAACGATCGACTGCTGTCATTTTGTAAAGAATATAGGAATAATTATCGATGGGCTGTTTAGTCATTTATTCATTCATTTTTCTTCGGGCTTAGTCCCTTATTTATCAGGGGTTGCCAAAGCGGAATGAACCGTCAACTATTCCAACAAATGTTTTGCACAGCGAATGCCCTTCCAGTCACAACCCAGAATTGGGAAACACCCATACACTCTCACATTTACACACACATTACAGCCAATTTTGTTTACCCAGTTCACCTATAGCGCATGACTGTGGGGGAAATCAAAGCACCTGGAGGAAACCTACGCGAACACAGGGAGAACATGCAAACTCAGTGCTAACCACTGAGCCACTGTGCTGCCCATGGGCTGTTTAATTATTAGAAAATAATGCACACCCCTGGTGGTAAAACATTACACAACAATTAAACTAATAGGTTACCACTCCTAAAGACATTATACAGATTTGGTATTTCAAGACATTTGTCAGGTTTTTGTCCTAAAGCTGTTTTGTCCTCTCATCCAAAGCTTGATATTGCAATTTTTGACTATTCTAGGCTGTGAAATAACAAATAACTTACCATAGTTGGCTCAGTGGTTAGCACTGTTGCCTCACAGAAAGAAGATCACTGGTTCGAGTGAAGTTTGCATATCCTCCCCATGTTCACGTGGGTTTCCTCCGGTGCTCTGGTGTCCCCCACAGTCCAAAGACATGCACTATAGGTGAATTGGATCAACTAAATTGGCCTTAGTGTATGAGTGTGTGTGAATGTGAAAGTCTATGGGTGATTCCCAGCACTGGGGGTTCACAAGTTAGTGTACTCTCAGTGCTGGTTTGCGACATCCACTGCATAAAACATATGCTTGAGAAAATGACCGCTGTGGCGGCGACCCCTAATAATTCAGCGACCAGTGGTGGAAAGAGAACTGAAAAATCATACTCAAGTAAATTTATCATTACTTGCCTAAAATGTAGTGCAAGTAGAATAAAAATATCTAATTATTACTCAGAGTATGAGTAAAAAGTAGACCTTTTAAAAGTACGTAAAAGTAGTGAGTAATGAAAATTACACTGTAAAAAGCTGATGCATTTACATGTAATTTGTGGATGTGTGTAAACGAAACATTCTGTAGTGCATTTAGTTATTGCCCAGCAGGCACACAACATCATAAGACGTTTAATATTAGCTTAGATTTAGGTCGTGACGTCAGGTGACCAAAATTCTATGTCTAGCCAGCGTTATTTTATGTCCAATAGCGATGTCAAATGACATTGACATTGACATTTTGTTGATTTTAGGTTGTGTTCAAAACTGACCAAAATCCAATGTCAAGCCAACATCTTAAGCCACCGTCATACAGTATTGACGTCAAATACTGATATTTATTCGTCAGGTATGGCAACCAAAATCCAACATCTGATAGACGTCATAGTGGTAATGACCACACAACGTCATGCTGGAACATCATTAGACGTTGATATTCGGTTGATTTTAGGTTGGACGTTGGACATTGACGTCAGCCTGACGTTGAGTTCTGACGTCAATCCGATTTTCATTTCCAAACAAAATGTAACGTCCCCATGACATTGGAATACAATGTCAATCTGACATCATGTTGATGTCTTGTCATCATACAGTAAACATCTGTCATCTTCTCATCAGTGACACGCATCTAAACAGTCTCTGGGTCAATGCGCGTAAAGATTTTGGACATCTTCTTGGACACTTTTAATGCTTCCAAACAGTTTGCTGCAATTATAAATCGCCCATGTCTTGAGGTAGTTCATTATGATGCCATTTACCTTCTGTGTGCGATTTGTTTGGACAGGAATCACAGGACTGATTATTCCACTTCCCACAGACAAGAAAAAATAAAGTAGTTACTGCAGGTTGAAGGAAAGTAGTGGAGTTAAAGTACCAATACAGCACAAAAAATGTACTCAAGGGAACGTAAAAGTACACATTTTTAAAACTACTTTGTAAATTACAATTCCTGAGAAAAACTACTCAATTAGAGTAGTTTGAGTATTTGTAATTTGTTAATTTTAAAAGGAAAGTGATTGAACTCACCGTAGTGATCGGAAACTGTAATGCTGTGTGTTTATCTTACCTTAGACTTTTCTTATTGCTATAGTCATCATTCTTGGTGTGAGCAGGCATTTGCACAAATAGCTTTCATCATCTTTACACACTACAGCTCAAGTTCTCTGTTTTTTGGCTTCATCTCAGCTGCTTCTGGACGCTGGCGCTAACGTGGAGGGCTCTCTGCAGGACGGCATGGAGAATTACACTGAGACGCCTTTGCAGTTGGCTTCGGCCGCAGGTAAGAAAGCTCACGCTGCAGACTGGACAACAGTGCCACTTCCGTCTCCAATTACTCAGTTATATGCCAGCAAGAGGCCACAAGAGAGGACTCAGCAGTTTGTGTGCTGTAGGGAACTTTGAGCTGGTCAGTCTGCTTTTGGAGAGAGGAGCAGACCCCATGATCGGGACCATGTACCGCAACGGCATCTCTACCGCACCACACGGAGACATGAACTCCTACAGCCTGGCCGCTTCGCATGGACACAGGTAACACACGCACACAAGATGCATTAGTCAAATACACACTAGCAGCAGCTCGTAATTTATTAATAAAACCTGCAAAATCTCCTCCTCGTGCTGCAGGAACGTGTTCTGCAAGCTTCTGTCGCAGTCGGAAAAGGGGAAGGCAGACGTTTTGTCTCTGCAGGAGATCCTGGCTGAGGGATCTGACATGGAGGAGAGGAATTCCCTAAAGATGGAGGCGACCCGCACGGGGAAAGCCAAACTCAAAGCTCTGAGGGAGGCCATGTATCACAGCTCCGAACATGGATACGTCGACATCACGCTGGACATCAGAAGTCTAGGTCAGTTCCTGCTGTAGGATCCAGAGTTACATAATGTTGGTTTAAATTATTAGTATAATAAATGGCTTGTTGAAATTTGCATGAAGATGGTTTTCAGCTGAATGCAAGTTTTTGTGGAGTGGAATGTGTAGGGTTTTATTTGTGTGTGTGTGGCCAAACATATAATGACTATCAAATTTTTTGTGTCATTATTTAAAGAAAATTTTTTTAAAAAGTTGTTTAGTCTGATGGTTTACATACCAAAAAAGCTTGTCAAGTATGTTTAGAGCAAGAATCATTTGATTACATAATAAAAGACTCTATTTAAGGATCACACCGCAGCCTCCAAATACTCAGTAATTATTCATCTTAAATCTTTATACTTTGTCACGCTCCTTCAAGCCACTGGAGTTTGCTCATTACTCAGCAAAGAGGTTTTTAATCATTTACAATATAATAAAATCTAGAGTAATTGCATGTATTTTAATAAGAACAAGTCAGATTTAGTGTTTTGCTGCATTTTAGCTAAATATATGTGGTATGCTGAACGACGCATTAACAGTTCACTCATACTTTGACATTTACTTTCACAAAAGCTGTTTAAAACATTAAAGTAGACACTTTATCTGCATAATTATGCTATTATGTATATAAAATGACTTGTGTACATTTTATTTGATGCAAACACCAGAATGGAATACCATCTTTAAGACTTTATCAATTTCAGTTTACAGATCTAGTACCACTTAAAAATGAAAGTCTTTTATTAAAGACTTACCATTAAAGCCTTTATTATGTTACAAAATATTTACATTTCAAATATATGTCATTCTTTTGAACTTTATCTTCATAAGTAAATCCAAAAAATAGATCATTATTTTTTATTATGATGATAATAATAATATATAATTATTATTCTTGAGCGCTAAATGAGAATATTAGAAGGATTCCTGATGGATCATGTGACTCTGAAATAGAATATTTTACGTTTAATATATTACACAAATGTATTCTTTTGCTGTATTTCTGATAAAATAAAATAAAACTATAATTTTTTTTTACAATATTTTTTTTTTGTTAAAATGTAAGTGTTGTAAAATGCTGACTCCACACAGCTGACTGCATAACATTACAACATTAAGTAATAAAATAATTGTCAATTTCATGTGTGTGTCTGTGTGTGTGTGGGTGTGTCAGGGGTGCCCTGGACGCTGCACACGTGGCTGGAGTCTCTGCGAACCTGTTTCCTTCAGCACCGGCGGCCGCTGATCCAGGGTCTGCTGAAGGAGTTCAGCTCTATTGAAGAGGAGGAATATACAGAGGAGCTCATCACACATGGCCTCCCACTCATGTTCCAGATCCTGCGCGCCAGCAAGGTGAACTTAAACACAACATTTACACATCTGACATCATATACAGTCATACTGTACCGAAACATGGTTATTTCACTCACATATCACGAGCTTTTTAACTTTATTTTTTAACTTTTTAGTTTCTGCTGTTACAACCGGCTCGAAATTGCAACAGAAAAGTAATTTATTAGTAAAAAACATAGCTAACAAAATATGTTTAAAGCAAACAAAAAGAAAAAAAAAGAACGTAAAATTTAAAGCAGCAAGTACAACTAGCCAAGTTCTCCAGACCAAAAGCTCTCTAATGCATGAGCCTCAGGTGGGACACCCCACCAATCAGAAAATCACAAAAGTAAACAAACCACAACAAAACAGCATGGGACCTAACATCTCCCCCCTGTAAAACAAAACAAAACCCTGTAACCAATACAAAAGACTATTTTCTTTTAAAATTGTATTCAAATATCCTACTATATGGGCGATGCAGTGGCGCAGTAGGTAGTGCTGTCACCTCACAGCAAGAAGGTCGCTGGTTCGAGCCTCGGCTGGGTCAGTTGGAGTTTCTGTGTGGAGTTTGCATGTTCTCCCTGCGTTCACGTGGGTTTCCTCCGTGTGCTCCGGTTTCCCCCACAGTCCAAAGACATGCGATACAGGTAAATTGGGTAGGCTAAATTGTCCGTAGTGTATGAGTGTGATTGAGTGTGTATGGATGTTTCGCAGAGATGGGTTGCAGCTGGAAGGGCATCCACTGCGTAAAACAAGTGTTGGATAAGTTGGCGGTTCATTCCGCTGTGGCGACCCTGGATTAATAAAGGGACTAAGCCGAAAAGAAAATGAATGAATGAATATCTAATTATATATATTACACTGTGTTATGATGGAACATTATTTCACTCATATTTTTACTTGATAATAATTAAATTGAATGAATTACTTGGATTGTAAGATAAAATAACAATCAATTGAAGGACTAAATCTACTCAAATTAAAAAAAAAGATTTTTATAATCATTTTTATGATACAGATTTGTATAATTAGCTTAGTAAAGCTAAATAGATGAAGATAATATATTGTTTTAATTATGTGACAAAATTACTTAAATTAAAAAAATAAAAAGTAATTAAAATGATCATGTATATTAGGTCATTTTCAGGACATTCACTCCTTAATATATATATACATTGTATACAGTGCTTAGCATATTGAGTACGCCCCATTCTGAAATGAATATTTTTATCCATTTCTCAGTGAATATAGGCAATGTATTTTGTTGCATTTAAACAAAACAGATTAATTAAACATATATAATTATTAAATTATTATTTTAGTCACCAAACATATTTAGAAATTTTAAGATAATACAATTAAATTCAAGCAAAAAAAAACAAACAAACTACAAAATTTCAACAACATTTTTCATTATTTTTTGCTACTCTTGATTTTTCCTTTTTTTTTTTTTTTGTATTTATTATTTTTCTATAACATATACATTTGGCTGTACTAGTTTTTGGATATTTATCGTAAGTTATTTTGTTAGATAAGCTTCAGTTTTTAATTTTTTAAAAACTATTTTAAGGTCAAAATGATTTGCCCCTTTAAGCTATATATTTTTTTCGATAGTCTAAAGAACAAACTATCGTTATACAATAACTTGCCTAATTACCCTAACCTGCCTAGTTTACCTAATTAACCTAGTTAAGCCTTTAAATGTCACTTTAAGCTGTATAGAAGTGTATATAGACCTTTTTCTTAGAACGCAAAATTACCCAATATGCTTTGCGTGTATGCGCAAGGAGAATGCTAAGAACTTCCGGTCGACAGCTGATGCATATAAACAGTCACATTTGGACAGCTTTGAAACGATAGGTTTAATCTAATTTAACCTGCTTTTATCATCTTTGAACTAATACTGTTGTCGATCAGCGCCACCTCCTGGACGGATCATTTAAAAAAATGTGGTCTAATGGGATGGAAAACAACTGCTGTGAGGCATTTTCCCCTCGTTGTCAGACAGCGTCTTGTGGCGTTTAAATGAAGCCTTGTCACCGCTAAAGTCAAGTTTCTCTTTCTTTCAAATATATAACCAACCCAAACAAATGTAATTCACCATAAATGTTTGATACACACACGTAGCCTACTGTCCCACTAACACACTGATTTAATAACTGTGACAAAGTTAAAATAAAGTGACATTATGAAATGACAGAAAAACACAAACCGTGGTAAATACAACACACTAAATGAAACATAAACGGCTCGCGATTAGAATCAACATGCAAATCAGCCAGCAGAGTATCAGTAACGGACATTTATTGGTCATTTTTGTAAATTGCATGACTTACACACCTGTTAAGTTTCATGCCAGTAATCTGGTTTGCTCTATGATGCAGTGAAGTATTGTGTGCGTGTGTGAATGTTGAAGAGCCGCTGAGCTAACAGCTGACAGGCCGGGGAAAACACACACACACTGTATTTCTGACGGCAGACACATGAACTAGGAGAACGCTTTTCTCTCGCACATAAACCACAACTGACAGATTATAACAGCTTTAACACACACCTTTCAAAGTTGTGTGTCACAAAAACACCCCGTATTCCACTCAAAACGCTACTGAAACCCATTTCAGAGCGCAAATTACCAGTTGTAAACGCTGTAAACGGAAGTTCTAAACATTCTACCGGAAGACGCTGGTCGCTATGGCGCCCTCCATGCAGCTGAGAAAGAAAAAGGTCTAGAGAAGTGTCTTGAAAAATATCTAGTAAAATATTATTTATTGTCATCAAGGCAAGATAAAAAAAATCAGTTATTAGAGATAAGTTAATAAAACTATTGTGTTTAGAAATGTGTTAAAAAAATCTCTCCATTAAATAGAAATTGGAGAAAAAAATAAACAGGGGCTAATAATTCAGGGGGGCTAATAATTCTGACTTCAACTGTATATGCACAAATATAATGTTGTATAGCTTCCTATTAAAAGTAGGAGTTTAAAAGATAGATTTGTGGGGGGTGTACTTATATATACTGAGCACTGTATATTATTTAGAACTATTATTTATTTATTAAATAATTTTTGTGCAGAAACACACATTCTGAATTGCCCATTCTGTCAACATCACCCCCAGCCTTACATAATAGCTTCTCTTTAAAACCCAGTGTGCCAGAAAGCATCCTCAGATGCTGACCATCACAACCACATCAGCTTCCTCTTCTTTAGATCAGATGCTCCAGGAAGGAAGGATAAACGTGGACTCCTCCCATAGATGTGTGTGTGTGTGTGTGTGTGTGTGTGTGTGTGTGTGAGAGAGAGGTGTTTGTCAAGGCTGATGCATGAGGAAATCTCACTCTGAGCCCTACAGGGAAGACTGACAGTTTCCGCTCTCTGCTCAACCTTCACAAATAATGTGTGTCTGCTTGTTAGTACAAAGAGAGAGAGAGCCAGAGAATGAGGAAATAGCGACGCTGTGCTGACAGCAGGTGATTTGTGGAAGCAGAGTCAGGACGGGGCGAGGGAAATGTCAGCTTGATGAGGAACCTCTGAGAGAAACTGATGGTTCAGACTGCAGAGAGAGAGAGAGAAAGAGAGCGAGATCCGACAGGGATTTAAGGATCTTCCTGCACTTAGCGTACTCTTCTCAACTCTGGAGTAAAGCTGATCCTTAAACTCTCTGCATCGGTGCTTCTCAAGAGTAGTCGCTGTGATTTTGATATGCAAGCTTATGTATGTGATAGTAGTACAAAGATGTAGGAAAAATAGTAGGAAATTCAAGTGGTCCTTTTATTGATGTTACTCTTCCTGTACAGTCCCCACAGGATTTTTTCCTAATTTTTGTGGTGTAAAATTGAAATAAATGAAATCAGTTTTGTAAGAAATTTCTCAAAATTTCCAGAAACTGTGTTGCTTTGTTGTAAAAATATACAGAAATCTTGTGCCATTTTTGTGTCTTTTTTTGGTCCCACTTCATATTAGGTGGCCTTAAATAATATGTACTTATACTGAAGTAAATCATTACAATGTAATTATTGTGTAAATATATGTTTTTACATTGTATTTATATGATTGATTCAATGCATACATTTAATTACACTGTTGACCATCCCTTACACCCAGTGTACGAATTATACATTGACGATCGGGGGGTCAACTTTTTTGATAGTAGTTTGGTAATGCATGCTTCAGTGAATCAAATAAAAAAAATGTATTTAAATTACATCTAATTTATTAATAAAATGTATACATTAGTGTTTTGAGGAATATTAGGTGACTATTTTAGAAGTTACTGTAGGTCAAACTATAAAAAATTATTTGTTCTTTTTTTTGGCTACATGCAGATATAAACACTTATTTTACAAGGAACGTGTTTTGTGGATACTTAAGATGTGCTTCGGTGATCTAGAACTGCCAGTTTCAGACTGTTAAATTATATTTTTCATGGCATTGATTGGCACAATTATGGGGGTTAAATAAAATAAATAACTGATTTATTTTATCTTTGCCATGATGACAGTAAATAATATTTGACTAGATATTTTTCAAGACACTTCTATACAGCTTAAAGTGACATTTAAAGGCTTAACTAGGTTAATTAGGTTTACTACGCAGGTTAGGGTAATTAGGCAAGTTATTGTATAATGATGGTTTGTTCTGTATACTATCAAAAAAATAAATAGCTTAAAGGGGCTAATAATTTTGACCTTAAAATGGTTTTTAAAAAATTTAAAACTGCTTTTATTTTAGCCGAAATAAAACAAGAAGAAAAGAAGAAAAAATATTATCAGACATACTGTGAAAATTTCCTTGCTCTGTTAAACATCATTTGGGAAATATTTTAAAAAGAAAAAAAATTCAAAGGGGGTTTAATAATTCAGACTTCAACTGTAGATCAGCGATCAGAGAAAGCCATTTCTTACTATCATTGTTTTTCTACTATCATCTTGTTTTGATGTCCTTCAGGGGGAATCAAGTGTTAACTAGGGGGGTCCAATCCCCCCAAACCTCCCTGTAATTCGCACCATGCTTACACCTTAAACCTACTCATACCACTAAATCTGTCCCTAACCTCACCCATATCCCACCTCAATAGAAAGTGTTCTCCAATGCATTGTGAACACAGTAAGTACATTGCATTTTTTTTTATGCAAGTACATAGTAATTAAAGCCACTTAATATAAAGTAGGTCACTTTCTTTCTTTTTAAAGCTGACAAGAGCAGCAACTAAAAAAAGAAATAAACTTAAAGGGATATTTCACCATAGTCATCATTTACTCACTCTTCACTTGTACATTAAATGCTTACTTTTATGATAAAAGCTCTGTAATTGTAATCATGTGCAAAACACAGTGCAATGCGGTATTAGCTCCCAATGCTGACTGAACAAACAAATACATACAGTATACATTTATTTTAGATTTAGATTTTGTAGAGGAGATTTTTCAGCAAAATCTTTATTTATTTTGATCTTTTAGGCTCCTTTGTGTATCAAATATTACACAGTGCAGGCTTTAGATTTAAGAGGTAAACACTTGAAGAAATAGTTCACCCCAAAATACCAATTAATTCAGAATTTACTCATCCTCAAGTGGTTCCAAACATTTATGATTGTCTTTTTTCTGCTGAACAAAAAAGAAGATAGTCTGAAGAAAGGGGGAAACCTGCAACAACTGACTTCCACAGCATTCTGTTAACAATTTCCTGAATCTACAGTAGCTTACTGGCAGCAGTTTGCCAGTAACTTACTGTAAATCAATTACAGCAAAAATACCATATTTACATTTACAGCACCATTTATCTTGCTCTATATGTATTCACAGTATTGTATCTTTGCTTTAAAATATACAATAATTTTTACAATGCAACTTTCAAATACAGTAACATACAGCATAACTGTCATACAGTAAAATACAGTTCATATTACAGTTAAATACTGTGTAATTTAACATTTAACTTTAGCAGTGTAGTTGTTTTTTGCTATTATGGAAGTCAATGGTTACAAGTTTTCACCTTTCTTCAGAATATCTTCTTTAATAAAATGAAGTTTGCCGTATAAAATCTATACATTTCACTTTGAATTTAGTGGCATTGGCTTATATTTTCTGATTGCAGAATCACAATATCTTGTAGAGTTTCATGTATAGTTGTTTGTGAATATTTAAAAGCTGTAATAAAAATGCATAAATAAGTGCATGATAAGTAAAGGTATATTCTCTAAAAAGAAGAACTGATTTTTCTCGCACAAACCTGTCATTTTAGACTGCTGTTCATGTATATACATATTTCTTTTACCTCAAATGAAGAACAAAAAACAACTTTACAGTGGTTAAAGACGCTGTAACAAGGCAAGTCAGACTGTTGTTTAGTAATGGGGTTTGATGGCAGCGGTCTTACCTGTTACTCTTTCTCCTGCTTTGCAGAATGAAGTGATTAGTCAGCAGCTGGCTGTGATATTTACTCAGTGCTACGGCCCATATCCAATTCCAAAACTGACCGAGATCAAGAGGAAACAGACCTCAAGACTGGGTATGTACAGTAAAGAGATCAGCTTTCATCACCAGAACAAACTGAATGACTTGAATTAAACTGTGTTCTCTCTCTTTCTCTCTCTCTCTCTCTCTCTCTCTCTCTCTCTCTCTCTCTCTCTCTCTCTCTCTCTCTCTCTCTCTCTCTCTCTCAATTCAATTCAATAGTTGCTTTATTGGCATGACAAATGTTACAAATGTATTGCCAAAGCATTTAGCATTTATAGAGTTTACATTAAAAAAAGTAACATACATACATATAATAAAAAACAGTACACACAATAGATAGCAGTAGGAAAAAAAAAAGGAAACATATTATAAATATATATTATAATTAAATAAAATATGAATAATGTATCATATTATTCAATATATCATATTTATGGTGGTTTGAGAAAATCATAACTTTGCGCCAGACTGTCAGACTTTAGGTTGGGCTCATTTAACTCAGACTACCAATCTGCCAATCACTGATAACCTTTTAACTTACTAGCCACACCCTAGCAACCACTTACGACACCCTAGCAACTGTCCAACACACTTCCATTGTTAAAAAAAAAACTGCCATTGACTTTACATTGAACATACTAACAACATACCACTTCATACTAACAATATACTGATCCACACCAGAGACATACTAATCATACTAGCAACATGCAAATTCATACTATAAACATACTAGCAACATGCTAATTCATACTAACAATATACTAATCCATACTGGAAACATATTAACAAACATACTAATCATACTTGCAAACATGCTAATTCATACTAAATTCATGCTAACGGCAAGCTAGTTTATACTAGCAACATGCTATTGACTTGCTAATTCATAATCAATTCTAACCACATGCTAATTAATGCTAGAAACATGGTAATTTATGTTAGCAACTGGCTAGCAACTACTCAAAACACCTTAGCAACCGCCTAGCAACCACCCAGAACACATTAGCAATGGTCTAGCAATGCCTTAAAAAAATGACTTAGAACACCATAACAACCACCTAACAACGCCTTAATAACCACTCAGAACACCCTATCAACGCCTTAACAACCATTAGCAACCACTCAGAACACCTGAGCAACTGCCTAGCAACGCCTTAGGAACCATTCAGAACACCATAGCAACTGCCCAGCAACACCTTAGCAACCAGAAGATTCTAGCCACGGCCTAGCAAACATACAAAACCTAGCAACACCTTAGCAACGACCTAGAACATCTTGGCAACACCTCAGCAACCACCTAGCAGCCAATCAGAACATCTTAGCAACTGCCTAGCAACGCATTTGCAACCACGCAAAACACTCTCTCTCTCTCTCTCTCTCTCTCTTTGATGTCAAGTGAAAATGTAATTTGTGGGTGGTTCTGCCATTAAAAACATATTTTAAGAGATTTATGCTATTATTTACTTATTGGTATGACTTTAGATATCTTTATTATTTAGATGTTTTTACTGTTTTATCTTTTAACCTTTAGTTATCTTTTTCCTTTTTTTCAAGGAAACTAATTCTATAGAATGTGCTACAATTAAACGCAGTTTTTATTTCCACTGCTTATTTATCATCTGCAAATGAAGAGTTTATTATTGCAAAATTATAAATGTGCTACAATTAAACACAGTTTTTATTTCCACTGCTTATTATCATCTGCAAATGAAGAGTTTATTATTGCGAAATCATAAAAGTACAATTAAACGTAGTTTTTATTTTCACTGCTTATTACAGTACCATCTGCAAATGAAGAGTTTATTATTAAGATTATTATTATTATTAAGACTTCATCATTCATTTAGTTGTTCAAATGTAAAATGAGATGAAACGTCGTTTACATGCACGTGCTATCAGGATCAGCAGGCCAGCGCAGATACTAAAATAATGGAGTAAAATACATTTTCATAAATTTTAAAGACATGGTGCGGAAAAATGTAATTTAATGCAGTGCTTGTATATTCTGAGACCCACTTTATATTGTACAGGGTGGGCCATTAATATTGATACACTTTAAAAAAATGGGAATGGTTTCCTGAATACAGTTTCCTGAAAAGTGGATTGGTCGTCGTGGGCCAGTTGAATGGCCCCCAAGGTCTCCCGATCTGCCCCCCTTAGACTTTTATCTTTGGGGTCATCTAAAGACAATTGTCTATGTAATGTATTAAGGTGTATCCATATAAATGGCCCACCCTGTATATCAATCAGGGAGTGAAGATCACTGATTTTTAAAAGAAAACCGACCTTAAACGTGCCGATTTTGTAAGAGCATACAGTTCACCGGAAGCATTTAACCCAGGTTACTGAAAAATTAAGTCAAATTTTTACTGCTTATTATCATCTGCAAATGAAGAGTTTATTATTGCAAAATCATTTCATTTTTTACCATCCAATATTTTAACTCCATAATAAATAATTACTATGTAATTAAATTATGTTGTAATAATTAACTCAAGTTTTTTTTGTAATTTTCAGATTTCTTGTTGTTATGAAATTATGTTTTTACAAATTTTAAAGTACTGAAGAGTACACTTGCAAAAACTTGATTTATAGAAAAAAAACAATACATGGTTTATATTTATGATGTTAAATTCATTTTTAGACACAAAACCCTTTTTTTACTTTAGAAAGGTTAAGTAATTAATATTATGTAAATAATATATATATTATTATTTTATTTATTTATTTATTTTCCTAGAAACATGTTCTTCACTGTAAAAATATCTGTTAATTAACATGGTAACACTTCATTTTGATGGTCCATTTGAGTATTAGTAGACTGTCTACTTAATATCTGTTCATACTGCTCCTTCAACAGACATTTAACTGACTAGAAGAAACTTTGCATTTACATGTCAACTTGTAACCCCAACCCCAACCTAACAGTCTACTTAAAATCTAATGAGAATTAGTTGCAATGTAACTTAAATTCAACAAACGAACCATCAAAATAAAGTGTGACTATTAACAGTTTTCATATTTTGTGTGGTCCGTCTATTTATGCTTGTGAATTGCATTATGGGAGCACAATCTCTGCTCTGCAACTTTTGATGTTAAAAATTCAACTGACATTTTAATAGTTTGAAATAATGTAATGTATAAGAAATAATATATAAATAAATGAATCTGTAAAATATACTGACAGCTTATTGCAATTTTTTGCAGCATAAAATACACCAACCCAGACAATATATTACTTTACAAATGTTCATAAAAGTCACTTTTTCCAACTTTTTAAGGTTAAAAGTTGTCAGATTAAAGATCAAGGTCCCAATGTGATTCAAAAGTATAAATAATAAAAACAAGTAGAAACATGAATCACAAAATAAGGAACTCTTAATTTTTACAGTATAGTATATATAGTATAGTATAGGGGTGTCCAAACTCGGTCCTGGAGGGCCGGTTTCCTGGAGAGTTTAGCTCCAACCCTAATTAAACACACCTGAACCAGCTAATCAAACTCTTATTAGATATACTAGAAGCTTCCTGGCAGGTGTGTCGAAGCAAGTTGGAGATAAACTCTCCAGGACACCGGCCCTCCAGGACCAGATTTGGACACCCCTCGTATAGTATATTGTTAAATTTTTATCTGAAAATTTTAAAACATGTCATGAAACCTTTGTACGATTAAAGAAATATTATAATTTTACTAAAACCAATATCTATCAAATCTAGTAAATAAAAAAAATGGAGACTCAAGTGGTCTCTTTATTTTTCTGTTCTACTACAGTCATGGTGTTTTGCGACCTTGAAAGCTCCTCATTCTTTTCAAATGAATAGAACAACCAGAAGGCTGCAATCCTGAAAACATTCTCCTTTTATGTTTCACGGCGCAAAGAGAAACGTATAATGAGAAAGCGAAGTATATGACAGAATTGTCCTTTTTGGATTAACCTTTATAGAGCTCTATTGACAACAGCTGTGATTTCCAGAGATGGCAGCCGCAGCTAATGCATCTGTGATGTGTTTGTGTGTCAGATCCTCATTTTCTAAATAACAAGGAGATGTCAGACGTGACCTTTCTGGTGGAGGGAAAGCCATTCTACGCTCACAAAGTTTTGCTCTTCACCGCCTCCAACAGGTCAGATAGGTCACTGCATCACCCTGAAAGAAAACACTATTATTACTGCCATTACGTGATGTGACATGAGGTGTGCTTTTTTGTTGCAGTTACAATGCCTAATAGAGTGGAGGAACTATGACGTCACCTTGTAGGCTAATCGGCTGCTAGCCATAAAAATGGTTCCCTTGATAAAATCCCCATAGGATTTTCCTATAGGCTTTTCGAAGATTGCAAATAATAGCTGTGTTCAAACACAGTTCATTACATTTACATGTTTTGTCCAACCGGATAATCCTCACACGAAAATATAACTTTTAGCACTTTTGGATTTTAAATGCAAACATAAGTACTGAAAAGCTAACATTAGGCTATAAGCGGACTACAGTGCCTTCAGGGCGCTCGCTTGTGACGTCAGCTCCACCCTGCTACAGACAGCCTTTCAAGCTTGTTTTTAGAAATATGGTCCATGACAAAGATTTAATCTCTCTGTTTATTATATTATAATCCACACTATATATTATAAACAAATACATATCAAAAACACATCTGTATAGACCTATGTGTCTTTTGGATAGTTTTTTACGTGGGAAATACATTTCGTTTTGCTTTACAGTTGTTTTAAAACTGTATGTTAAAATGTGCCTACATAGTATTATCATAAGACATA
This sequence comes from Danio kyathit, assembly GCA_903798195.1. NCBI lineage: Eukaryota > Metazoa > Chordata > Actinopteri > Cypriniformes > Danionidae > Danio > Danio kyathit. The sequence goes on along the minus strand of LR812536.1, from coordinate 21,944,605 downwards.
TTTAAATAAGTGTACCACTCGCGTGGATACAGCCCGCTTACCTTAGTAACAGATGACAGAAATGAGACGTGAGGGACAAGTCTGTATGCCTGCAAGTTCCATCATGGATAGAGAACAACATTCAATATTCTTTTTTTTGTCATGAAGCACAGCAAAATGCAGCCCATACAGTCACATACAGTTGAAGTCAGAATTATTAGCCCCCCTGTTTATTTTTTTTCCCCAATTTCTGTTTAACGGAGAGAAGATTTTTTCAACACTTTTCTAAACATAATAGTTTTAATAACTCATCTCTAATAACTGATTTATTTTATCTTTGCCATGATGACAGTACATAATATTTTACTAGATATTTTTCAAGACACTTCTATACAGCTTAAAGTGACATTTAAAGGCTTAACTAGGTTAATTAGGTTTACTAGGCAGGTTAGGGTAATTAGGCAAGTTATTGTATAATGATGGTTTGTTCTGTAGACTATCAAAAAAATATATATAGCTTAACTGTTTGCTATAAATTTTAAGGAGGAGTGTAAATATTGCAGTTATTACAGAGTTAAATGTCTTTAGATGAAGAAAAAAACAGACGAAAAAGCAATTGGTCACGTTAAAATGACAATTAACATGTACAGTTGAAGTCAGAATTATTAGCCCCCCTTTGAATTTCTTTTCTTTTTTAAATATTTCCCAAATTATGTTTAACAGAGCAAGGACATTTTCACAGTATGTCTGATAATATTTTTTCTTCTAGAGAAAGTCTTATTTTTATGAACCATTTTATAGTCAAAATGATTAGCCCCTTTAAGCTATATATTTTTTTCGATAAGACTTCCACTGTATGTATTTTTTACACATTTATTCACACGTTTGCATTACTGAGAGCAGGAAAGAGACAGGCTGCACTGGTAAGCAGTATCTTCATAATATCGTTTAATTAAAATAAAGGATCAACGAAATAATCTGTCATGACAGTCTTTACAAGTGAAGGCATTGTCTGCACACAATATGAATTCCCAATTAGAAAAATACTACAAACTATAAAATACTATTCATGAAAATACTTAAATAACAGACAAATCCAAATGCCCAACGCAAGCAAGCTGCGCTCCAGACCAGTTCAGCTCGATGACGTATAATGTCTCCGACACCGCCTGTAGTGTCGTTTAGCAACTTGATAGCAACCGTCTTTTTAAAGAAGCGTAACCGATTTAAAAAATCAGGTGTGATGTAGCTGATGTGTTTTATGTCGTAGAATAGAACGTGAAAGTATCTTGAATGTGTGGTAGCCACGGACCTTATTTAAGCGATTTAACTGAAATCCCATTGAAAAAACCCATTGACTTTGGGGCGAGGGAACCGGAACTGCTAAAATGTTAACTCGCTTTCGGGTTTTTGCATACAAATTGGCGTCATAGTTCCTCCACTCTATTAAACACCATTAGGCCCAAGAAAAACTTAAAGTCATGGTTACATTTATTGGCACCCTTAGTAAATAAGAACAAATGCATACAGTTGAAGTCAGAATTGTTAGCCCTCCTGAATTATTAGCCACCCCTGTATATTTTTTCCCCAATTTCTGTTTAACGGAAAACTATTTTTTCAACACATTTCTAAACATAATAGTTTTAGTAACTAATTTCTAATAACTTATTTATTGTATCTTAGCCATGATGACAGTAAATAATATTTTACTAGATATTTTTCAAGACACTTCTATACAGCTAAAGTGACATTTAAAGGCTCATCTGGGTTAATTAGGCAAGTTAGGGTAATTATGCAAATCATTATATAAAAATGGTTTGTTCTAGAGGTTTGCATTACTGCGGGACTCGACCTGATTTCCCCGATGCGGGAATACATTTCAGAATAAAACGCGGTTACTCTGGTGTAATTTGAATGGGATCGGGCGGTCTAACAATATAGCGTTCTCGAGTCCTGACGTTTTTTCGCAACAGCACATCTGTGATTTCCTTATTGAGCACCAGTACAGCCAGTGCTCATGACTGTTACACATGATGAACGCATGACCAGTGCAGACTCTTTCGATAGTACCCAATTTAATCGTGAGATTTTGGAAACCAGATTTAAATTTAGCAGGAACGGTCGGGTCGAGTAGAAAATTATTCTAAGCGGGCAACAGGTGTACAAAGACTGGATATACTGCGGGAGCGGGCGGGTGCAGAATAAAACCTGGGGGAAGCGGGACTAAATAATTATCCGCACAGACCTCTAGTTTGTTCTGTAGACAAATGAAAAAATATATATTGCTTAAGGAAGCTAATAATATTGACCTTAAAATGTTTTCAAAAAAAAATAAAAACTACTTTTATTCTAGCCAATAGCAAATAAGACTTTCTCCAGAAGAAAAAAGATTATCGTAAATACTGTGAAAAATACCTTGCTCTGGAAAACATCATTTGGGAAATATTTAAAAAAAGAAAGAAAAAAAAAATCACAGTAAATAATTTTGTCCTCAACTATATATTGGAGGAAAATATGTATTTTCCTCCATTTTGAATAGTAAAATAGGATATAGCAGTTTTTTTCATATTCACAAAGGTTACCAATATGTTTGACCAATAATTTTGTGTTTTCATTCATAGTTACTTCTTATATTTATTGTTGCATCTTCTCTTCTTTTATACCCAAGGTTTAAACTACTTCTAGCAAACAGACCAGCTGCTGAAAACACCTGTATTGAAATCAGCCATGTCAAATACAATGTATTTCAGGTACAGTTTCATGCTCTGAGAAGATTTGAGTGTGTCTATTGTATCTGATTAATGCAAAAGTCATATTTAGCTTTCTCTTCTAGCTGGTGATGCAGTATCTGTACTGTGGTGGAACCGATGCTCTCCACATCAGAAACACTGAGGTTATGGATGTAAGGACTAATAATGCTGTTTAAGTGCTTTTGTTATACAATCTATACTTAAAGTTCTTATACAATGTAAAGCAATTAAATCAATAATAAGGGTTATGAAATAGCAGCAGCATGTTCAAATAACTATATTTTTTGTTCTAAAATATATATATATATATATATATATATATATATATATATATATATATATATATATATATATATATATATATATATATATATATATATATTTAATTATTGTGAATTTTTTTTAATGTACAAAATAAAACTATTTACTGTAACTTTTTATAAGTTTTATTCATCCCTATATTCCATTTAAGTGTAAATATTTATTGACATATTGCTTTAAGTTATTGACATTTTATTGATAACCAAGGAATCCTGTATGCAACAGTAGGTTTATATTGAGGTGTATTTGTTTTGTGCTCAGTTTTTGTCCTTCTCCATCTTCCAGCTTCTCTCTGCATCTAAGTTCTTCCAGCTGGAGGCATTACAGAGACACTGTGAGATCATCTGTGCCAAGAACATCAACACCGAAACTTGTGTGGAGATCTATAACCATGCTAAAGTAATGGCAATCTATTTCTGTTACAATCTTACATGTTCTTAGGTTTTAAAAGGTCACAAACTGCAATTTTTATTAGTATTCTGGGGTGTTATCAAATCCTAATTTAGAGGTAATAAGCTATTTTTGATCCTTTTTTTTTTTTTTACAAACTGTCTTAATAGGCTTCTCACATTCAAGAATTGGATTTAAACCAAGTCTGTGACTGGCTTACTGTTTTGCATATTAAAATAATAAACAGATGCTGTTGTGATGTTCACTACAATCAAAACAATATGTGATTTGGATTAAAAATGTAAAAATACTATCAAAAAATAACATTTTACTCACTCATCTTGCCACATTATTGTTGGATCCAAAATAGTCAGCAGTGCATCATCTACTGTTTTCAGTCTCTTTTAAAAAGCCTGTGTATGAACTGCCTGGCATATGTATAATGATCACATGATCAGTCTTTAAAGATATGGATGTGTGTTCATTTGTAAAAAGGGACTGTATAGACATGATTCATCAAGTGCTACAAATTTTATGTAACTGAAAAATCCACCAACAGTTAACTGGTGCACTGTTTGATTTATAATGTACTCCAAGTGTTCACACTGATTCTTAAATATGGTGTGAATACAAAGGCAAAGAAAATGCCAGAAGACAGCACAATGTTATAATTTTTAGAGAAATTGCTGTTTGTTTTGTTGTAATCATGCTTTTGTACCTCCTTTATTTCTACCACTACATGTCAGTGGGTGGGGCTAAAGTGATGTAAAAGTAGGCATTGGTCTTCTTCTGTAGAGGCAGCTTTTGTTGCGTCATACTAAGGCAAATTTGAAAAGGCTTGGGTTAAACGTACATGTTTTAAGTATACAATGACCTCTTATGCTGGGTTCACAAGTATTCACAAAAGAAAATTACATTCAAGTCAATGGAAGCATGCAAATAGAGTTGAATTTCCACTGGGAGGTGTGAAAGACAAAGAATGTCAAACTGCAAACGTGGAATCTGCGTCCACCACAATCAATTCATAATTATTGTAGTAGTAGTAGTAGTAGTAAACTTTATTGTCCTTGACAGGAAATTTGTTATGCTCATTACCATATTGCTGCAGACATACCATAAAAGCAAACAATAAAAACAATACAAAATACAGTAGTTACAAATTACAATAATTATAATGATAATTAAGATAAACTCTTGTTAAATAAACCCACTTAAACAGGTACTCTATATCTCCTACTAAAGGGAAGCAGTTCATAATGTGGAAACAAAAAATAAGTTGGATCATTCAGAATCATTTCCACCTGATTAAAGACAATTCTCATATAAAACTTGAGGATTAAAATATTCATCATGCCCAACAATTTTTTTAATCATTAAGAGATGTATCAACTTAGATTTACACTCTACAGATAGGTTGCCAAACCACACTGATACCATATCTAACAATGCTTTCAAGAACAGCTTTATAAAACAACATCATAAGCTTCTTGTTAACTCCAAAGAGACGTAACCTCCATAAACAATACAATCTTTGGTGTAAATGAGAACAAAACCATTCTATGCGTGTTTTTTTTATGTGAAGGAACTGTCAATGTACTGTAAATTCCCAAGTACTTATAGGTCTCTGACTGAGTCACAGGTCTAAAATTGTTATACTCTGAGGGCCTAGCCATCTTAGGAACAGGTACGCTAGCTCTCTGCAACTCTTACATCGTCGCCCACTGAAGCTAAGCAGGGCTGCTCCTGGTCAGTATCTGGTTGGGAGACCACATGGGAAAGCTAGATTGCTGCCGGAAGTGGTGTTAGTGAGGCCAAAGTGGTCGTTAAAAATCCCAGGATGTCCTTCGAAAAAAAGAGTAGGGGTTTAACCCCGGCATCCTGGCCAAATTTGCCCACAGGCCTCTGTCCATCATGACCTCCTAACCATCCCTATATCATAATTGGCTTTTTCACTCTGTCTCCTCTCCACCAATCAGCTGGTGTGTGGTGTGCGGTCTGGAGCAATATGGCTGCTGCTGCATCATCTAGGTGAATGCTGCACACTTGTGGTGGATGAGGAGATCCCCCCCCAATGTGTAAAGCGCTTTGAGTGTCCAGAAAAGCGCTATATAAATGTTAGGAATTATTATTATTATTATTATTATTATTACAATCAATGATTTTTTTCCACAAACTGGGAACAATACCTAAGTCTAAGGATTTAGTAAGTTCAAAATATTAAACTCGAGTGGAAAATTTGTGTGTGGTGAAAAACATCCCGTGAGTAAACTAGAGCAAGTGATGCAGTGCTCCATGTTTGGTGTGAACCCAGTATTAGAGGCGATTCACACGGAACACATTTTTTCCATTCCAATGCACTGATTCTCCATTGTTTATCTATATTAACACATTCTTGACAAACGTGCATGATCACTACAATCTTTTGCAGTGCCGCAATTGAAACTGTAAGGTAACGGAAAGATAAAAGAATTTCAGATTTTTAAATGCAGTGCTGCTCATCAACTTGGATGCGGGGCAAGTGTTGCGAGCTTCTGTTTACAGTAGCAAGTTGGTATGACAACTGTTTAACTTTTCAGTAACATGACAGTTTTTTAAAAAACATTCCTGAGTGTCTCGATTTTTGTAAATGCAAAGCCTTATTCTATGTGATGACCACTTATATTCCAAAAGATCAAGGGAAATGAGCTTTTTTCAATTCATGAACTCTTTAATTTTCCATCCTAAATTTCCTTGCATGTGAAACATTCTTTAAATTAGTTTTTTCCTGTGTTCTTTAGTTCCTGGAGGTACCTGAACTGTCAGCCTACATTGAAGGCTACTTCCTGAAGAATATGGCGGTTCTCATAGAGCTTGAGCCATTTAAACAGTTGCTGTATAACACCCCGTTGGAGAACTGCTGTCCTGATGTGTTGCATGACCTGGAGAAGACGCTGGCCACACGCATTCGCTCCATTCATCTGTCCTCCTCGAAGGGCTCCATCGTCTAAAACTGCCTCCAGACCTCATCAAGCATGCTGAGATCCCAACACATTCACTTCCTCCAGGACTAAATGTGCTCATTCAGTGGCGGTAGCAATGCACTCATCGTTCTCCATCTAGGACTGTGGACGATCTCTTCTCAATAGACTCGATCTGTGCTTTAGGTTACAGCCATAAAGGAAACAATGCCATTTTAGATTTTGACTCAAAGTTTAATAACACCTGTGACAGATTGGGGTTTTGTTGCTAATCTTGGAATAGTGCAATTCCAGTAAAAGGTGTGGACGCATAAGTGAAACTTCAATGGAATTTTGTGGGCCAAAAAAGTCTATCGTCAATAGTGTAAAGATGTATTATATAATGCTTACAAAAAGCTTTTAATTGTGGCAACTTTGTGTGACCACATTGAACATTTAGCAAATTCTGCGGACGAAACATTTTCCAACCCAGGCTCATTCTGAAAACGTACCTGTATATACATTTCTGGAGATAGCAAAATACGTCCCAGGAGCTACGTTTTTTTGCAGTTTTTGTTTTTGCCAGTCCACCAGAGGCCACTGTGTACGCTTTTTCAGATCTCAAATTTCTCTCGTGAGTGCCATTCGTGCCTGCTTGTTCTCGCCTAAATCCACCAGAGGCCACTGTCGACTGACTGATTTACTAACTGACCAATACCCCCACCCTCCCCCTTCCCTAAACTCAACCAATAGTGTTTTTAAAAAGCACTGATTGACCCACCCACCCTTTCCCTAATTATGGTGGCTGGGAAGTGCAAAACAACAATACAAAGTGTGAAACACTTTTACGAAGATCGAGACATATTTAGATTTTGGAAAACATTTTTACCTATCATAAGACACAATTACATAGGAAAAACAAGTTTACCATGGACGAAACAAATTTACACTTTAGAAAAAAAATTAACAAGACGTAAAAAACACTTCTACCAGTCCCAAAACAAATTTACAATGACAGATTCTTTACGGAAAGGGAATGTACCACACACCGGAAAATATCAGCTTGTGTGTTACTTTGTAGACACAGGTTAACAGGAGTCCAAAGGCACAGGTTAACATGAGTCTACAACTATAAAAAAACATGGTTTGACCAACTGCGATAAAACATCGTTTTGTCATTTAGAGCTATTCTGAGAAAATATCAGCGTGAGACTATGTAGAAACATGTAATTGCGAGTACATGGAAACAAGTTAACACGAGTCCACGACCAAAGCACAACATATGTTGACTGAATAAAAAAATATCAAAACTGATAGATAGGTCGACTGATACTCATGCTAAACTTGTTGATAAAATGTAAATTATAATTATTTCTTTACATTAATTTTGGTTATATACTGTTCTGCCACACAAATATTAAAATCAATAATGTTTACAATGACACTGACACCAAGTAATAAGAATATTTATTTGGTATGGGCCGGTTTTGTTGCTGTGAAAAAGTGACGAATCTGTCAATCTGCAAACGTGAATAGTTTCATACCTGTCAACCCTCCTGTTTTTCCCGGGATTCTCCCGTATTTTACAGTTCTATCCCGCTGTCATCCCGTAAAGGTATTTTCCCATATTTCTCCCGTATTATCTTTCTGAGAAGAGCCGATCCTCCCTATATGCAACCCATACCGCCGAACCACCAGGGGTCGCCCTTGCTCTTAAATGTGATTCGGTTTTGTGCTTTCATTTTATTTAGGCATGGAAACACTTTGGAATAAACATAAAAACGCGATTCATTTGCTTTTCATTACAGCCGCCATTGCCCCTATGCAATCCTCAAAACAGTCAGTTCATATAAAGATGTATGACTGTCAGCTGATGCGCTCCATAGTGACAATAGACGCTGTTTCCCAAGCGGATTCTGTACGTACGCGATTTGATGCTGAGCTCAAGTGGACACTGGGTTTTGGGTGCGTGTTTAAACAGACATATACACATAATAATAATAATATTATCATTAATAATAATGGCGGTTAATTCCGCTATGGCGACCCCAGATTAATAAAGGGACTAAGCCGAAAATAAAATAAATGAATGAATAATAATAATGACAAAATCTAGACATGTCGATCTTGTTGTGTTTTCTTTTAAACACAACAAATTTTTACTTAAATGAGCATAAACAGAAAACTGTCAAATGCTTTCAATATAGATATATGCAGTTTTAAAGTGACAGCTCTGTTATTTAATGTAATCAAACCAAAGAAATCTAAATGAGAGATTCATTCGCTGCTCTTTAATCAGAATGTTTAAATTATACAGTGAAGAAAAGATGAGATTTGATAACTTGATTCTATTTCTTTATAATAGCTAATAGTATTAATGAGCTAAACTGTTTGCTAATTTATTTGCAGCTTTTTCTAATGTATACTAATTATTATATCCTTTGTAAATAATAATAAAAATGTATTACTGATCATTTCAGAAGTTTATTTACAACGAAACAGCTCCAGATGAACATTTTTTTTTTTTGGGGGGGGGGGGGGGGGGGGGGGGGGGTTCCTTATTTTCACATCCCAATGTTGACAGGTATGTAGTTTACATCTGGAAAGGGGCGCCAGTTAACACGGACACCAGTTAAACAGTAACACCAGCTTCATTCAGTTTACTTTTAAGAGTCCTCAAGCTGATGTTTACACCGTGTAGACTTGACGTTATGTCCATGTACAAGTGGCTCTTGTTAAAATATTGAACACATTGATGCAGTATGTCTGGTCTTTCCGTCTGGTCCACGTCCTTTAGAAAGTCCGAACACCGACCACACGTAAAGCAAAACCGCGTTAAGCTGTTCATGTGTTTGCCACAAAACGGGCAAAACATCCCTCGACCGCTGTCCATGTTTGGTCACCATAAACTTTATTTACGCCATGCACTGCACAACACGAATTTACAGCGATCACCACCAACGACAACAACACTTGTCAAACCGCGTCACTTCCAGTGTGTGATACATTCCCTTTCCGTAAAAAATCTGTCATTGTAAATTTGTTTTGGGACTGATAAAAGTGTTTTTCGTCTTGTTAATTTTTTTCTAAATTGTAAATTTGTTTCGTCCATGGTAAAATTGTTTTTCCTATGTAATTAATTCTTATGATAGGCAAAAATGTTTTCCAAAATGTAAATTTGTCTCAAGCTTTGTAAAAGTGTTTCACACAGTGTAATGTTGTTTTGCACTTCCTGGCCACCATACCTAATCCCAATCAACAGTTTTAAAAAGAAATCCAGAAAAAGAAAAGTCCTCGCCTGATTTTTACCATGTTTTCAGATTTTACCACATTCTCACCCTGTTATTTACTTCTTTATTTTATTTTTTGGCTTCTGTTTTGGTCTTACCCCCTTTCTGGAACAGTTCTTCACTGGACTCGAACCCTGTTGTTGTGGTCAACTCCGCTCTGCGTCTCAAGTCCGCCAACTTACGTGTTGAGCTACCGGACAAACTGGTAACAGCCGTCCATATGGAGCTAAGCGGTCAGCTGGTAAGCGTGAAAAGGAACGGCATCATACCACCCCATATCGTTCGTTTTAAAGATGAAATGCAGCCATACGTACCTCTGGCTACATAATTCGCGATCTCCAGAAACGTATATAGAGCTATGTTTTCAAAATGAGCCTATGTTGACATTTTCTCTTAGTGTAAAATGTGCAGATTGCTATTAGAATGACTGGATTTTGATGGAGCAAAAAGTGACTTAAAGGCTTCATTCATCCTTAGAATGAAAATTCAGTCATCATTAACTCACCCTTGTGTCATATCAAATGCATAAAACGTTTGTTCATCTTCAGAGCATAAATTAAGATATTTCTTTAATTAAATATAAGAGTTAATTCACCCCAAACTCTTCAAATTGTTAACAAAGAAGAAATCAAAACAATAATCCATACTTATGAAAAAACACAATAACATTCACATATAACCATTCATTTGTTCTTGCGAAACATCCAACCATACATGTAGCAATATATAAGCATAACCATATGTTTATTGCATCTATATCTGCAATACGGCAAGAATAAGGTGTTAGCTAACACAACATTAAAATGTGACCTTAGTTTAATTTAAATGTTCATGTTTTTTATAAACAGAGGCTGTTATGTTATGATGGTCCTCCCAAAACTCTCATGACAATTCATAATTTTTTGTTCAAGTGGCTAAATTTATACAAACATTTTTTTGGTAACTTTTAGTATGATTTACTCAATAACTCAAAAAAGGTTGGTCTGTTCATCTGGAAATTTAATCCATAGTTTCTCTGAAATCTCAGGTGTTCCTTATTTTTGGTCCTTCCAAGTATGAAGGGCTTTCTTTAGATGACATGTCAGATATACATAAACCTACCAGCCGATTTGAATGTCATCTCTCGATTGAATGGGCGCTATGAGTGGTTATCAGCTGATAGATATGGGCCAGTAGGGGCCTTCTGCGCCTACTGGTAGGCTTAGAAGGCTGTTATCATTCATTCACATGGTTCATCAGTTATATATATCACATACAGCTGCAGCCGGAAGTTAACGAGAATTATTTATACAGTATTATTTATTACATTTGCCATTAATTGTTTTTTATTAACGTCTACCCCTACCTCAACCCTAAACCCAACCATCACAGTAATGTAAAAACACATCTGGATCTGGAGTCTTCTCTATTAGTATAGATCAGGGGTGCTCAACCCTGTTCCTGGCGATCGACCTTCCAGCTGATTTCAGCTCCAACCCTGATCAAACACACCTGAACCAATTATATAGAACGTGAGGAGCACTTGATAATTACAGGCAGGTGTGTTTGATAAGGGCTGCAACTGAAAACTGCAGGACGGTCGATCGCCAGGAATAGGGTTGAGCACCCCTGGTATAGCTGATTAACCATGTGGATGGGTGATAACAGCCTTCTGAGCCTACAAGAAGGTGCAGAAGGCCCCTACTGGCCCAAATCTATCAGCTGATAACCACTGATAATGGCCATTCAATCGAGTGATAACATTTGAAGCGGGTGCATCTACAAAGATCTGTTTTTTAAGTGACTTACTGAAAAAAAGGAAAATATATACTTTTTAATTGTAAAATACTGGTTAAAGGAAAGCTTATCTATTATTAATAGTGTTTTAAATCAACATTTAAAAGTGATAATTCACCCCAAAGTGAAAATCTTTTCATCATTACCTCACCCTCTAATTGTTCCAAACTGGTTAGATTTTTTTCTGTTGAACACAAAGGAAAATTTACTAAAGAATTTTGGGGAAAAAACAGCCATTAATCCCAAAGATTTCTTGGTTACTATGTATGTCAGGGATGTCCAAACTCGGTTCTGGAGGGCTGGTGTCCTGCAACGTTTAGTTCCAACCCCAATTAAACACACCTGCACCAGCTAATCAAGCTCTTTCCAGGTATATTAGAAACTTTCAGGCAGGTGTGTTGAAGGAAGTTGGAACTTGGACACCAGCCCTCCATGACCGAGCTTGGACATCCCTGACTTGTTTTGCGTTCAACAGACGAAAGAAACATTATTTCATTTTCATTTTTGGTTGAACAATCCCTTTAAAAAATATGTTTGAAGCTTCATAGTGTTTGAAGAACAGATACAGAAATCTCTCTGATTTCATTAGAAATATCAACACTTTTCTTTTGAGTCTGGAGCGACACGAGAGTGAGTGAAGATGACAGAATTTTAATCTTGTGGCGAAATAATCCTTTAACTCAGTTTAAAGCAGAATGATGAAACACAGCAGACAATGCCATGACCCAAAAAGCGACATTATTATGATCGTTACTGAAAGCAGGTCACACTTTTTTCTTTCTTTTCTATTTTTTTTTTTTTTTTTTTGGAACGACACATTTTAGCTTAGGGGTACGAGAGTTCAAACAACTCAACCATTGTCAGCACTGATAATAGATGTGACTAAATATGCTTCCTAGATTTGTATTTTCGAGCATTGAAGCGATGCCTCTTGTACAGATACCGCTTGTTATCAGCAACCATTTGTGGGCAGAGAACGTGGCTGCCAATGTAAATATCTGACGGAAATCCCTCGATGATCTCCAGCTGTAAGTAGATGTACATAATAAAAACATTGTCATCTTACAACTTCCACAATAATGTATAATAGAAGTGTTCTTGAAGTATTGTTAACTGTTGTAAATGTAGATGAGCATGTAAGTATTTTCATGCTTGGGGTTCGTTGCTGTCGTCGTGTCTTGCATTGACTTTATGTGTGTGTGCGCGTGTGTGTGTCTGTGTGTGTGCGGGGGTATGTTTTGTCTGGAAAAATGAATAATTATCAGCATGGAGTTGCAGAATTGTAGCTGTGAATCCCCTGACTGAAACGACTGATTCAGAATGTGCCTGCAATATGTTCTGATGTGCTGTGTCTCTAATGACATTTGTGTATAAAGCCTCTCGGTGACTCGATCAGTGTTCTTTATAAAGATTACTACAAAATACTCGTGCTTCTTGTCATATTTCAGAGCTGGGATTTTATTATATTTATTTTTTTGATGGACTGAAGGTCTGTCGTTTCTGTTTGTTTGTATTTCAGAAGCAATTACATGCAGTAGTTCTTGACCTGCTTTCCATTTACAATTGAGTGCTGGACATCGAGTGGTCGCCTAGACCAAAACCTTTTATAGCACACAACAGGCTGAAGAGAAAAGCTGGCAGTTTTCAGTGTTTTGATGCTCTAGTCTAGCAATTATACAGGGAGTGCAGAATTATTAGGCAAGTTGTATTTTTGAGGATTAATTTTATTATTGAACAACAACCATGTTCTCAATGAACCCAAAAAACTCATTAATATCAAAGCTGAATATTTCTGGAAGTAGTTTTTAGTTTATTTTTAGTTTTAGCTATTTTAGGAGGATATCTGTGTGTGCAGGTGACTATTACTGTGCATAATTATTAGGCAACTTAACAAAAAACAAATATATACCCATTTCAATGATTTATTTTCACCAGTGAAACCAACAGAACATCTCAACATTCACAAAGATACATTTCTGACATTCAAAAACAAAACAAAAACAAATCAGTGACCAATATAGCCACCTTTCTTTGCAAGGACACTCAAAAGCCTGCCATCCATGGTGAATGGATTAAAACACTGACAGAATCCATCAACATTGCGTGCAGCAGCAACCACAGCCTCCCAGACACTGTTGAGAGAGGTGTACTGTTTTCACTCCTTGTAAATCTCACATTTGATGATGGACCACAGGTTCTCTATGGGGTTCAGATCAGGGGAACAAGGAAGCCATGTCAATTGTTTTTCTTCTTTTAGACCCTTTCTTGCCAGCCACGCTGTGGAGTACTTGGACGCATGTGATGGAGCATTGTCCTGCATGAAAATCATGTTTTTCTTGAAGGATGCAGACTTCTTCCTGTACTACTGCTTGAAGGTGTCTTCCAGAAACTGGCAGTAGGACTGGGAGTTGAGCTTGACTCCATCCTCAACCCGAAAAGGCCCCACAAGCTCATCTTTGATGATACCAGCCCAAACCAGTACTCTACCTTCACCTTGCTGGCGTCTGAGTCGGACTGGAGCTCTCTGCCCTTTACGGATCCAGCCACGGGCCCATCAAGACTCACTCTCATTTCATCAGTCCATAAAACCTTAGAAAAATCAGACTTGAGATATTTCTTGGCCCAGTCTTGACGTTTCAGCTTGTGTGTCTTGTTCAGTGGTGGTCGTTTTTCAGCCTTTCTTACTTTGGCCATGTCTCTGAGTATTGCACACCTTGTGCGTTTGGGCACTCCAGTGATGTTGCAGCTCTGAAATATGGCAAAACTGGTAGCAAGTGACATCTTGACATCTTGGCAGCTGTACGCTTGACTTTTCTCAGTTCATGCGCAGTTTATTTTGCGCCTTGGTTTTTCCAGACGCTTCTTGCGACCCTGTTGACTATTTTGAATGAAACGCTTGATTGTTCGATGATCATGCTTCAGAAGCTTGGCAATTTTAAGAGTGCTGCATCCCTCTGCAAGATATCTCACTATTTTTTACTTTTCAGAGCCTGTCAAGTCCTTCTTTTGACCTATTTTGCCAAAGGAAAGGAAGTTGCCTAATAATTATGCACACCTGATATAGGGTGTTGATGTCATTAGACCACACCCCTTCTCATTACAGAGATGCACATCACCTAATATGCTTAATTGGTAGTAGGCTTTCGAGCTTATACAGCTTGGAGTAAAGCAACATGCATAAAGAGGATGATGTGGTCAAAATACTCATTTGCCTAATAATTCTGCACTGCCTGTAAATATAGTTTATATGCTTTTTAATATTGTATAAACATTATTTGTTTTTAATAAATCAGCAATAATTGAATTTATTTAAATAGACAGTGATTAATTATATTAATTTAAATTAAATAAAAAATAAATTTTATATATATATATATATATATATATATATATATATATATATATATATATATATATATATATATATATATATATATATATATATATATATATATATACATGCATACATATATGCAACAGTTCTGTCTGGTTCTTGAATCTGATTGGCTGAGCACTGAGCAGTGCGATAATTTTGCAAATAAAGCTCCAGTCACACTAGAGCTTGTGTGTGCGAAATTCTGTCTACTCTGTGAAAAGGGGCGGGATTAAACAAGATGATTAGACATTAATAAAGAGAGCGATTGGTCCATATTTAACATTTTACATTACATTTTTTGTAAGGTCATGTTTTGATCCTCAATTGGTTTCACGCAGTCAAGCGATGCAAAACTTGACGCATGAGTTTGCGTTTCTGGTCTGACGCATTCGCGTGGTATGAATGGAAGTCTATGGGGGAAAAAGTCCAGTGTGACCGCAGTCCAGTGTGACCGCACTCCTACAGCCTCTTCATTAGTGTTGCCAGATTGGGCGGTTTCCTGTCCAATTGGGCGGTATTGAATTGATTGTGCAGGTAAAAAATGGCATGAAAACTAAACGTAATCGGTCTTTGTCAAGTGACATGACGCTTGTAAACACCGAGTTGCATTATGACACATAGCCGCCATTGGTGTTGTATCCGAGTTATAGCGTCTTTCGCAGAGTAAATACAGTGTTATGTTCTTGTTGTGTTAAGGCTGTAATAGTAAATCACATGATCGAAAAGGTAAAAAAATATCACAACGACAGATATTTTACATTTCCCTCGCTGAAGAAAGGATATTGACAGACTGTAGCGGTAATAACAGATGCATCGCGTGTCCTGGCCTGCTGCATTGAGACGCAAAATATATCAACATGCAGAGAAGGAGACACGCGAGGTTGAAGATGGTGAGAGACACTGATGAGGAGACACACAACACTAAGGAGGTTGCCGAGACAAACTGATTGTAAATTGTGTATGGACAGATGTGTAGAAGTAAACCACCTGTTGGAGGAGAACTGACAGCTGCTGTGTGAACTTGAGGAATACAGGATGTCTGATGGATTTTGCAACAAGAATGATGCTAAAAAGTACTTATCGGTAAAAAAACAATCTTAACAAGCACTGACCCATCAACATGATACTCCCTTTTGAAGGTGAAGATGTCACATTACAGCATAGGATTGTAATTATGTAGTGCACAAACAAACCAATGTCCAACTGTAGTGTAGAAAAGCTGTAGTTGTCAATAAGAGTAAAAAGCCCAGGTGTATAAATTCATTCTGTGCTTAACTGATACCTTCTTTGCTAATTCCTTACATTTCTGTAACTTTGGTTCTTCCACAGTGTGTGTGTGTGTATTGCTGATGTTTCATCCTGTCTTATGTAAATGATATGATGCATTGCTTGACTTTTCCCCCAGTGCCTGAATAAAAATATCATTTGTATAAATGTAAATAAATGGAGGATTACATAAAATTTGTTGTTTACTCATTTATTGTTTGTTCTTCTCAATAACAAAACTGGTACATCAGAACCAAACACAAGGTAAGCAGTTATTACTGAACTAAATAACCCTTTAAAGAACTGAGACAAGCACTTTTGCTCTAAGTTAAACATTATTAGGTCAATCAGTAGTTTGAACTGAATAGATAGTTTAAAGTGACTCACTGTTTTTTGTTCTGTTGCTTTAAAGTACATTTATTGTTCATGTTTGTAAAATGCTTAGGATACAAACATCTGTCCAACAGTTTGTAAATGTAAATATTGGATGTAACTAACGAAATAAAACTAAAAGCTGCAATGCATAATTAGAAATAGTTTAATGGTGTTCAAACTAAAACAATGTATATTAAGACATTGATGATATACAGTATGAAATGAGGAGTCGGCGGCAGCGCACTCCGTAGGTTTGCAGTTAATTCAAACGGATCTATATCCTGAATATAAGATCAGTTTATCGAAATGACGATCCCTGGCATCTTTGTTTAGTTTATTGCGGTATTTGCGTACTCTCGATTTTCTTGTACTTTTCCAGCTTGACCCTTGTATGGCATGTACCTCTCTTGCGTTAAGTGTCTCGGGAAGCGATACCACAAAAATGGCGCAGGTGTTGACGTCACACACAACAAACGGACGTGACTGACAAAGACCGATTGAAACGTAACTTTTTTTTGCAACTTATTTAACAAAACATAACTGTGTGCTCCTACTCCAATCTGTTAGTAGTGACCAGCGTGGGCCCATCCGCAAGAGGAGGTGAAGGAAAGCTGTATCAAAATCTTACTCCCTGGACAAATCTGACTCCCCTTCCTGTGTACGCGCATGCAGTTAAACTCACAGCGGTTTATCATGACACTTTTATTAAGAATTTTTTCCACAATTGACAGCAAGAACAAACAGAAGCGTTGTCTGATTGACAAGCAGCACCTAATTATGTTTAAAAGAATTTAAAACGCCAAATAGGACGAATGTATACCCTATTTCAAAAGTAAAACATACTCTTAACATTAAGTGCAATAAGAGGGGGCAGTGTTTCGATCTTCTGTGACTGCTGATGTGGTGGGTTGCTGTATGGTTAAAAATTATGACAGTTAAAGTAACTAGGTTAATTTCGTTTGGGTTAATTTTTTGTGCATTTTGGACAGCTTTTGGGCTGGAAAAAGTCAGCTATATCTGGCAACACTGCTCTTCACCCTTGTGTATTACTCCGCCCACATACAGCGACAAGCGGACACTCTACAGTTTGACAAATATTGCTGCTGTTGGGCAGCATAATGTACTTTTGAGGCTTTTTAGTGGAGAATCTAGGTGCTTAGATTGCAACGATGCAGTTTATTTATAGGGATAGTGCTTATTTTTAAAATATTTATAATTTCAGAGATTCCGTGCATCGACTGCCATCAGCCTGAGCAGAGAAAGTGACTGTTGGCGTTCCACCACAAGATGGCGGCAGAGACAGCATAATAAGTCCTCAGCGTTTTCTCAACGTAAGTTTCAAACTACAGCTGTACAAATCATTATAAATCAGGTAAGTTACATTTTAAGTCGATCTCTCTCTTTTATATTTTGTAGTGCTGTATTTATACCATAGAAACTGGTAGTGTTTGCTTTGGTTTGGCTTTTTTCAGGGTTAATTACTTTGATATCCTGATTGCAACAGAGAAATACTGGGAAATCTCTGTAGATCGATGGTATTTTGTGCCGTTCAGCCTTATAATCTTAAAATGTCAGCAAAAATGACCTGTTTTGTCATCACTTCAGACTATGCTAGAGAATCATTCAAATACTAGCTCTAAACTGACGTTGGTGAAGAAGCAATTGTTTCATTGCTTTTTTAATACACACGATTATGCTGTCGAACTGTTGTATAAACAGTATCACACTCGTAGCAGTGCGATGTGGCTGTATATCGGCGCCAGTGAGCAGGCACTAAGGCACATTTATTATATTAATATTTATAATTATTATGATATCTAATTTCTTAAAGACATAAGATACGTGTCAAAACAATAAAACTGTGTAACGTTACACAGTACACCGTGTAAAATTTCTTTAAGATATGATAATACATTTAAATGTATATTTAAATGATTTTTTAATTTTTATTAAATGTCAAAGGCATTTTTTCATATTAATAGTTATAATTTAATTATCAAAGGTGTAAAATAAATCACATACTTACTGAAATATAACCCTTTAATTAATTTAATTACTTCTACTTTAAAGAGTCAATTGTATTATAATTTCTTTAATAAATATACAATACATACATTTCTTACATTCATTAAGATATCAATAAAACATCAAAACACTGCATAATTTTTTCTATTAAATTAAAACATTAATGATTGTAATCCTTTAACAAAATGTTAAATAGAAATGAAACATCAATAATTTTCTCAACATGCTGTACCTTTAAATAAGCCTGTTTATTTTGTTATTACACGCATGGCTATATAACTGGTTGCATTTTATCATCTGCCTTTAGCGTTTGGCCGTGCTGTCAGAACAGACCTGTGACCCACAGATGCACCATTGAGTTTAATAACTGTAATCCTGGTTGTTGAATTTTAATGCTGACTCGGCAGCTCTGAGATTTATCTTCCTTTCTTGAGAAAACCTTTTTTTTTTTTTTTGCAACTTTGCAGTGCAACTCAGCCCTCAAGTTGTTTGCACTGTGTTAAAAAAAGACTTCATCTCTGCAAACCAGACAATGTTTACAGGCACAACAGATGTGATTGAGAGAAATGCTGTGAAGAAGACAGGGATATACGAGTCAGAAAAGTGAAAAAAGGGGGGAATATCAAGGAAAAGGAACAAGAGAAGCATTGTTCTTTTATGTGGGAAGTGCTTGGCTAAAGGGTCTGAGCTGATAAAACGATGTTTGCTGGCTAATATATCTCGAATCGGTGGCTGATTACACTTTAAAAATGCAGGGTTCCACACAATTCATTAATGTTGTCCAACACAAACTGATTAAGTTAACTTAACACTTTTAACAAATTTATGTGGATTGAACATAAAAAAATTAAGTTGTCATATGATGACATGATGCAAACTCAGCTGATAACACTTCACTTTATACTAAGGTTGTACTAGTTCATGAATTTACTAACATAAACAAAAAGTGAACAAAACAATTATTAAAGTATTTGTTAATGTTATTTAACCTCAGTTAAGGGTATTAAAGTTATTTATTGTGAGTCCATGTTAACTCACAGTGCATTAATTAATGTTAACAAGTTTAAATTTAGATGTTAATAATGCATTAATAAATGTTGAACTATTAATAAATGGGTAGTGCTGTCGCCTCACAGCAAGAAAGTCGCTGGTTCGAGCCTCAGCTGGGTCAGTTGGCATTTCTGTGTGGAGTTTGGCATCCGCTGCGTAAAACATATGCTGGATAAGTTGGCGGTTCATTCTGCTGTGGCGACCCCTGATTAATAAGGGGACTAAGCCGAAATGAATGAATGAATAAATGCTGTACAAGTATTGTTCATAATTAGTTTATTAAAGGGCAGCTAGTGTTGTAAACAAATAAATGACGGATAGAAGAGAACCCAGTCCAGGAGACTCGAAACAAGCAGAATTTTTTATTGAGACGTGTTGGTTAATCTGCAGTCATACTGCGTCTGCAGAAGCCTACTGGAGGTCTGCAGCCTGCTAGTTTTATCACAAGTCTGCATTGAAACAAAGATGTCCTGTCTATATTGTCTTCTTAGGAAGAGGGGAGATGGCTAAACAAAGCATGCATATTAGGTATTGGGTTAACCAGCATATATGTGTTAGAAAACCTGCCACACAAGTTAATCAACAAAGGGGGGTTCTTTGGCCTGAAAGTATCACCCCAAGACAAAGGCTGAGTGGTTAAGAACCTGCCCATAGCATTTAGCTCAGCCAAAAGTCAGAAAGACAAAGGTTAATGTCTCTCATAGCTGGGCTGTTAATGAAATGATGCAATTAAAACCAAAGTATATAACTTTTCAGTTAAATGTAGATTATTGTTCACTTGAAACTAGATTATATAAATGTATTATTTCCACAGTTCCCCCTTTGGGAGTTATTAAAAAACTCTTACACAAATCTACATTTTATAGCCTTCATAAATCCCTTCATTGGCTTCTGTTTGATAACATAGGCCCCATCTTCCAGTCATGTAGCTTGAAAAAGTTACAGGCACATTTTACTTATTCTGTGTCATTTTCAATATCTACATAGATGTAATTGTAGATTTCAAAACTGTTCACATGTTTATGACAATCGATGGGAATGTCATAAATTCTACATGATGACACAAAAAACCATGTAGGTAAACTGTAGATCTTCTGAAAGGCCATGGCTTGTGAATAGTGTGCAGTCTTTTGTGAGGTCAGTTTCTTGTAGTTCTTCTCCAGCGCCGAGTTGATCTGATGACTTCCTGTCATTCATGGATCGCTGTAGTGATGCTCTGGATCAGAGTGCTTCTTGAGAAGATGCAGTGATTATGTGTTTACCTGCACACAAGAAAACAAGGAAACAGCAGACCAGCAATATTCATGCATAGACTGGTATAATCAGTTCATGTGTCTAGTTATTCAGGTGATTGTATAGTGGTTGTGTTAAGTTGGTGATCGTATAGTGATATGTATTTTCTGTCTCCTAATCTTAAAGTTATGACACCTATAAAACAGTGAGGTGAGGATGGACTAATTGATGGGAAAAATAGGAAGTCTTCACCACAGGGTGCGGCCCCTGAAGCCTGTTGCTTTCAGTTCTGCCCTGGGCTCCTCACTGGTTTGTGTGTCCTGTTCTGTCCCTGAGTGTGGTGGGCAAAACTTTAAAATGTGAGACACAAACTATCATTCAATAAACTTTTGATGGTCCATTTGAGTATTAGTAGACTGTTCTGTTTATCTGCTGATACTGCTCCCTCATCAGACATTTAACAGACTATAAGAAACTTAGCAAGTACATGTCAACTTACACTAACCCTAACCTCAACCTAACAGTCTACTTATAATCTAATGGGAATTAGTTGGCATGTAGATGCAATGTAACTTAAATTCAACAAACCGACTATCAAAATAAAGTGTGACCAGCAAATTTACTACGCTTTCGTTATGCTAGTGATTGCAATCAAACAATGTGGTTAAAATGGAGGTCAATGGGGCAAAAACATAACGAAAGGGTAGTACATTTGAACAATACACAAGGGTTAAAGGCACAGTTCATTCTTAAATAAAAGTTCTGTAATCATATACTCACCCGTTACTAATTTAAAACCTTTATGAGATTCTTTCTTCTGTTAAACACAAAAGAAGTTATTTTAAAAAAGTCAATGGTTACAGGTTTTACAGCCTTCTCTGAAATATATTCTTGTGTTGAACTGACGAAAGAAATTGCTAAAGGTTTGAAAACACTCGAGGGTAAGTAAATAGTGAGTAAATGTTGATTTTTGGGTGAACTATCACTATCAGTACCTTACCTATCTTACCAACTTTATAATCTTTTTGCATTTAAACACAATACAGCATTATACAAACAGAATATACAGTTCTTTCTGTTATTAAACCTGCTAAAGAATCCTTTTTTGCAGCTTATGTGAAAAATAGTGATACTGTAATAGCACATATCTTGATAAAAGTTTTGGGTTAATATGAGATCATACCCAGCAAACAATTTTGTGTTTAATAGACGTCTAGTAGACATCTAAACATAGACAGCTTGGCTAAAACAAGGCTAAACTTGGGCTGTCAGTGAAAATCTAATAGACATCTAAGAATAGCCCAAAACTAGACTAGTCGTCAAATAGACAGACTTTATATGTGTAGTCATTCATTTCTGTTTATTTGATGACTAGTCTAGATTTGGCCTAGAAGTCTATTAGATTTTCACTGACAGCCCAAATTTAATCCTGTTTTAGCCAAGACGACTATGTTCAGACATCTATTAGACATCTTTTAAAAACATAAAATGCTTGCTGGGTATTTGGACACTAATGATTTAGGTAAAAAATAATAGTTTCTCTTTGCTACAGCTCACAAACTTTACACTCTTTCTGTCTTTGCCTCGTAAACCCTTTGGAATGACTACTGAAAGCTGCTTTATAGTGAATCAATAATGCTTCTGCAGGGATTTCAGTGGTTTGGCTTGCCTGCGGTGTGTGTGTACGTGTCCACATGAGCGTGTGATCTCTGTGTAGAGCATATTCAGAGGGCACTGAAGTGTGGTGACTAGCCAGTGGAAGGGGGGCTGTTTAAAAGGTATCCATGGATACTGCCTTTCAAGGACACTTTTGAACAGTTGCATTGCTGTGAACAAATATGTCCATGAGCATTTTCACTCTGCTCTTATTCATCTCTTTTATACAGGAGGATGGTCATCCACACTTTTGCATTTGTGATTCTGAAATGGTCTGGGTTGTATCTTTTCAAAAGATGTAATGAACGTGGGTAGAACTGAAGAGCTTGTGTTTATGAGCACACTGGTTGCAAACTTCAGAAGCCCGGTGGGACGTCCCAAATTTCTGGTGTGTTTTGTTCACCCCAGTAAAACGGGGGCCCTGGAGGGAGGAGCCCAGAGTGAAGTGCAGGATTGCACAGCTTTGAACTTGTTATGCAAGAAATGGGTGTTTGTATCTTGTTTGTTGCTTCATACAGCCCCAGTTCAAAAGACCAGAAGCAGATCGGAATTTTGAATGTTTTTAGTTGTTTGATGCTCGCTAATCGTCCATGTATTTGATTAATATGCTACTAAAACAGCAATATTTTCAAAATATTACAATTTAAATGCATTTTTTTATAATCACAGGATTCTTCAGAAATAATTCTTATACAGCTCATTTGGTGCATGTAAAAACATTTAATGTTATTATCAATTGGTGTAAACAGTTATTCTGCTGGTGAACTATTAAAGTTAACCCAGGCTCATTCTAAAAACCTACCACTATATACATTTCTGGAAGAACGGCAACTACATCCAAGGAGCAAATTTTTTTTTGCAGTTTTTGTTTCCTCAAGTCCACCAGAGGCCGCTGTGTACTCTTTTTCAGATCTCAAATTTCTTGCGAGTGCCATTCACACCTGCTGACAGACTGACTGACTGAATGACTCACCGACTGACTGATCGACTGACCCACCCTCCTCTTTCCCTAAACCCAACTGATAGTGTTTTCAAAAGCACAGATTGACCCACCCACCCACTTCCCTAAACCCAACCAACAGTTTTAAAAAGCAATCAAGAAAATGAAAAGCCCTCACCTGATTTTTACCACGTTTTCAGATTTTACCACATTCTCATCCTGTTATTTACTTGTTTATTTTATTTTTTGCCTTTTGTTTTTGTCTTACCTGCTTTCTGGAACTGTTCTTTGCCGGAATCGAACTCTGTAGCTGTTGTCAACTCCTCTCTGTGTCTCAAGTCCACTGACGTACATGACGAGCTACTGGACAAACTGATAACAGCGGGAAAGCCGTGCATACGGAAGTAAGCGGTCAGCTGGTAAGCGCAAAAAGAAATAGCATCATACCACCCCGTAGAGTTCATTTTAAAAACGAAATGCCGCCATACGTACTTCTGGCTACATAATTTGTGATCTCCAGAAATGTATATAGGGCTACGTTTTCAGAATGAGCCTATGTTGCTTAAAGTATAAATGCATACCTTGAATGCAGTGTAAGCTGAATTGACTGTAGATTATTAAAAGGTATTTTACAACCAAGTACTAAAAAACATGTCATGTTTATGATAATAAAGGTTTAATGAAAGGTCTTATATGCACACCCCTTCAAGTAAATTGTTACCAACATTTTTAAAGTCTTGAATTACATATGTGTGAACAACAGTGGTTCATTTTGACAGAAGTGTTGTCTGTAAAGTACAGTATACATAACCTTTTGAAAATGCAAAATATTTTTTTCATTTTTAAATACATGGTTGTTTGTATTGTGCAGCTAAAATAATTAAATAGAGAACAAAAATATGATGGAAATAAAGAGAATTATAAATATAACTTGAACTAAAATTAAAATGTTGAGAGAAAATATTTAAAAAACCTAATAATAATAATAATAGCAGTAACAACAAAAGCAACTAATATAAAAAAAATTATGTAAACGAATGAATTACTCAGTATTATAATAACACTAAATAAAAGTGTTGAGCAAATGCATAATAATGTACTGTAAATGCAAATGCAGCAATATGTAATATCAATATTTTAGTAAAAACCCTTGTATTTGATTATTTTGAAGTCTTAACATTTTATTTTTATGTCATTTTTATAACCAAATGTTGTTGTTTTTTTATGAATTGAAACAATATTTTTGTGCAAGAGTCATAATTAGCTTGCTGTCATGTCATATCATTATTTTTTATTTACATTTTTTACATTTTAAAATGTTGAAAAAATCTTCCTCATAAAAAATCATATGTGTTTTTCACAGTTTCCACAAATATTAAAACAGAAACCAGTTACTACCCTGTATTTGAAACTGTAATAAAGCTTTTAGAACTGTATTTACTCTACTGCATCTCCAATAAATCCATTCTTGGAGTGCATTTCCTTAACAAACATTAAAAATTCTTAAATATTCTTCAAGTACAAGAACTCCTATGAAGAAAAAAATCATTTGTCTGATTGAATAAAAGTGTCAAATCACTTTTATTTTCACATCAGCAGCAGCACGTGTGCTATGATGAGTGAAAAGCTTAGTTGTGCAAATGCATAATAATGCCCTGTAAATGCAAATGCAGTATAGCAATATGTAATATCAATGTCTTTGTAGAAACCTTTGTATGGCTTTAGCTGTGGAAAGATGTATTAATATCTTATTTTTATGACATTTATATAGCCAAATTATTTATAATTTTTACACAAATAATGTTGAACAAAACTTCCTCATAAAAATAAAAAAATGTATTTTTCACAGTTTCCACAAATATTAAAATTGAAAACAGTTACTACCCTGTATTTAAAACTGTAATAAAGTTTTTAGAACTGGATTTACTGTACTGCATCTCCAATAAATCCATCCTTGTAGTGCTCTTCCGTGACAAACATTTCAAAATCTTAAATATTCTTCAAATACAAAAACTCCTATGAAGCAAATGATCATTTGTGGGTGTCTGTTAGTGTGTGCACATGGGAATCCTCCTCCTAGGTTGTGTGCATTCTTTCTCTGTGTGCGTTTTTGTGTGTATGGCAGCGAGGGGGTGTTGATTTATGTGTGAGTTCTCTCATTGAGTAAGAGCCCCTGATCTGAGCCCCATCTCTCCGCTCCATTTGCATTCACTGGCTAAAACTGGCTGGCAGGGCAACACGCTCAACTTTCTGTTCCAGGCTTTCGAAACGATCCAAAAAGTTTTTTATTGACTTGGAGAGAAGGGGACAGAGAGAAAGGAGGAGAACAAGAGGAAGAAGACAAAGTACAACTAAAACCTTAGACTTCCTCAGGAGCAGGGGAACAGGTGGGCTAAACTGAAATAAATGGTGTGTTGAAGCTGGAGGCAGGTGAGTGGGTAGAGGAGATTAAGATAAAGAGGACTGGAGAGATAAGATGAATGAATGGAGGAAAGGAATTGGGGCTCAGAATAAAGTTGCGGAGTAGAGGATGAGGGAGGACCCGGTGCCTTTCTGAACTTTTTATGAATCATTGCCTCCATGCATTATTTGCGCACTGCATCCTCTTTATTGCATTGTGTTCCTGTGGCTGTTTACGTAATACACTGAAAGTGCTTTATATTCATTGTGTGTGGGGGTTTTCACAAGGGAGCTGTTTGATTGCGTTTTATTTTTTATAGTGTTGACCAGAAATATTTTCTTTTCTTTTCTTTTTTTTTTTTTTTATCCTGGAGAGTAATACACTTATTATAGCACTGAGGTTTTAATCTAGCCTCATTTTGTCATTTTTGGCCATGCAAAGGAGAAAACAGTATGTTTGTAGTACACTTACAGGGCTGTGATGTACAACCCCAAATCAGAAAAATTTGGGACCGTACGGAAAACGCAAATAAAAAAAAGAAAGTAGTGATTTCTAGATTTAATTACTTGTATTTCATTTCAGACAATACAGCAAACATTATTTAATGTGTTCCTCATGATTTTTATTGTTTTTTTATTTGTTTTGTTTCAAAATAAACACACTGTAAAAAAAATTTGCTTTTTCTTGTTCACTCAACTTTTGAAAACATCAGCTGCACTGACCTAAAAATGTTTGTCAGTAACACAAAAAACATTTAGTTGGGTTAACATAAGATTATTAGTTTTCTGGAGAGGTGAACTACTCTGTAACAAAACTTTTTAAGTTGTGCCAACTGATTTTTCTTGTCTGCAGAACTGGAATGCTTAAGTAAAAAAAAAAAAAAACATAATCCTTATTTTGAAAACATCAGTTGTACTGACCTAAAATGTCTGAAGTTGAGTGAACAAAAAAACTCTTGGAAATTTCTACTAAGAAAAAATACATTATCAGAACAAATAAACAGTTTAATTGAAAACAAGAATAACAATAAAACAGAGACAAATGTTAAAAAAGCATTTATTAGACAGAATTAGAAACAGGACAGGAGGCAAAACAACAATAACAGTAAACAAGACAAGAATCAAAACATGGCAGGACAATCAGGGAAAATGCTTTGTAATGCTTCACAGGGAAAAACAAGACTCAGCAAAGAGTCTGTGTGGATGAGGTGCCTTTATAGTCCTAGTAACCAGTCCATCATGAGCTTCCAGCTTTCTTTGTATAATCAGGGGGAACCAGAAACTAGTTTCTCCATTTGAATTATAGTTTAAACATTTGATTTGTCATTTAATTATTACAGGATTTACTGGGTTGTTCATGAAAATTACCTATCAAATACATTTGATTTCTCATATGAGAATGCATTTTGAATTATTATTTGATTGTTTTATTTCTCATTTGAGCAGTTGTTTTGAAAGTTCAAGTTATTACTTGATCTTTTTTTTGTCGTTGTTGTTGGGGTTAGAAATATATTTTTTTTAGTGATGATGTCTGAGATTAACTCATCTTAAAGTAACAAGTTGGCAGAAGCTTTTTTGGGTGAACTTGCAAAGTTTTGCTCACAAAACTAATCTTTTTAACTTGATGAAGAAACTTTTGATTTAGGTTAAGTAAACATGTTAAATGCAGTTTTACAGACATTTTTACTGATTTTTGCCAAACCAACAACAAAAAAAAAAAAGTAATTTAAACTTTTTTTAAGTTGGATTTTTTACAGTGCACGTATTCCAATTTTGGTTCTTGCAACAAATTTGAAAAGTTGGGACAGAGCAATTTAGGGCTAGTAATCTTTTAAATTGGTTAATAAGGATGTAACTTTAAAAATAGTGATGTCAACAGGTGATTGTAATTGTGATTTAGTAAAAAAGTAGCATCCAAAAAGATCTAGTCCTTTAGGAGCAAATATGGGCAGAGGATTGCCAATTTGAAAAAAAAAGAATACGTGAGAATTATTGAAATGTTTAAAAACAATGCTCCTCAAAAAAACATAAGAAGACATTTATATATTTCACCTTCAACAGTGCATAACATAATTAAAAGATTCAAGGAATCTAGTGGAATTCAGTGTGTAAAGGACAAGGGTGAATGCCTAAACTGAACTACCATGATCTCTGATCCCTTAGGTGGCACTGCATCAAGAATCCTCCTTTATCTATAAGCGATATCATCACATGGGCTCAGGACTACTTTGGCAAACCTTTTTCATGTACCACAATACAGTTATATCCACAAATGCCAGTTAAAACTACTGTACATGACGCCCTATGATAACAGTGTGCAGAAGTGAGAAGTCTCTGGGCTCGTAGGCATCTGGGATGGACCATCACACTGTAGAAACATGTACTGTGACCAGATTAATCAGTATTTCAGGTATTTTTTGGGGAGAAACGGACGCCGTGTGCTCTGGACCAAAGAAGATACAGGTACTTGACTGACTTGTCTGCAGTCCCGACCTGTCTCCAATAGAGAAAGTGTGGTGCATTTTGAAGCACAAAATGTGACAACGAAGACCCCAATCCCTCAGGCGGCACTGCATCAAGAATCCTCATTCATCTATAAGCGATATCACCACATGGGCTCCGGACTACTTTGGCAAACCTTTTTCATATACCACAATACATGTACTGTGCCAAAACTGTGCCAAAAAAACGCCCTACGTTAACAGTGTCCAGAAGTGCTGTCGACTTCTCTGGGCCCATAGGCATCTGGGATGGACCATCACACAGTGGAAACATGTACTATGGACAGATAAATCAACATTTCAGGTATTTTTGGGGAGAAATGGATGCTGGATGCAGTCAGGGTCTGTCATGGTATGGGGTTGTGTCAGTGCCCTTGGCAAAGGTAACTGGCACATCTGTGAAAGCACCATTAATGCTGAAAAGTACATAGAGATTTTGGAGCACAATATCCTGCCTTCTTTTCCAGGGACAACCATGCATATTTTAACAAGACAATGCAAAACCACATTCTGCACACATTAAAACGTCCTGGCTGCGGAGGAAGAGGATACAGGTACTTGACTGGCCTGCTTACAGTCCCGACCTGTCCCCGATAGAGAATGTGTGGCACATTTTAAAATGCAAAATGCGACAACGAAGATCCTGTACTGTTGCCCACCTGAAGACTTGTTTGTAAGAAGAATGGGACAAAATTACATCAGAAACACTTCATCACTTGGTGTCTCCATTCTCTAAACGTCTTTTAAGGGTTGTGAAAATGAATGGCGACATCACAAAGTGGTAAATGTTTGGCTGTTCCAACTTTTTTGAAATGTGTTGCAAGAACCAAAATTGGAATGTGTGTTAATTTTAAAACAAACAAACAAAAAACAACAATAGAAAAAGCATAAGGAACACATTAAATAATGTTTGTTGTTTTGTCTGCAATGAAAAACAAATTAAAGTAAATTCAGAAATCACTACTTAATTTTTTTTATTTGCGTTTTCCATATTGTCCAAACCTTTTCTGATTTGGGGTTGTTTATCATATGGACAAAATAAAAAGTCTGTCGTTTCTTAATATGCTCTATCATGTATTTTGTTATGTTGTGAAATATATTTTTATGGTAATACTGTTTCATAATTTACACGAGCGCAATATTTTTGATCCCATTACAGGGATGCAGACAGAAACATGAAAAACAACATTGTGATGAAATTTGCAATCTTGAAAGCACAATTTTGCATCTTACTTGGCAATATTATATGTTTGGCCTGTAATCATCAGTTTAATATGAGTTTCAGATTTATTTTTTAAATATTAAACTTGTCATGAAGTTCTAAATAAAGTGAGAAAATAGTCACATATGAAAAAAAAGAAATAGTCTATTCCATGTGACCAATATAAACTATTAATTTATTGAATTGACAGAAAACTAAAACTATATCAGAATATATTGTTATCAGGTTATGTGGTCTGTGTGAGTCCTAATGGCCCAGTATAGTGAAGGGGATACTATACTGTTAGTGAGCGCCGTCTTACGAATGAGACGTTAAACTGAGGTCTCTGTGGTCATTAAAAATCCCATGGCACTTCTTGTAAAGAGTAGGGGTGTAGCCCCGGTGCCCTGGCAAAATTCCCTCCATTGGCTTTTACCCATCATTGCCTCCAAATCATCCCCATCCACTGAATTGGCTCTATCACTGTCTCTTCACTCCACCAACAGCTAGTGTGTGGTTAGCACACTGGCGCCATTGTCCTGTGGCTGCCGTCGCACCATCCAACTGGATGTTGCACACTGGTGGAGGTGTGGAGAGACCCCCCTCATGATTGTGAAGCGCTTTGGGTGTACTTCCATACACAATAAATGCGCTATATAAATACACATTACATTACATTTTATTTCTTTATAGTTGACCAGAAATATTCTCCTTTTTGTGCCCTGAAGAGAAAGATATTGGTAGTTATTATGGCACTGTGAGGTTATATTAAAGGCTTCATTTTTGTGAGTGCAAAGAAGAAAACGTTGTGTTTTAGCACACTTATTGTATGTGTTTTCAGAGATTTTTCAAGGCCCTGCTCTAATTGAAAACATATATTTTGCAAAAGCTTGTCAAAGAGCGTAAACACAGTGGGTTGTGGTTATGTCACAGTAAAGCCAATGTTTTATGCTCCATATGCTTTATTTTTGATTGCATTTTATTTCTTATTTGTTGACCAAAAGGGCAGCGATATAAGCAATTTACTGAGCACCTTTTGGTTAACCATTGTGGATGCTAATGTTGAAGCTTGGCAATGACAATAGTTAATGTATGCAAAACATCTGACTTTTTTTAGTAAATTACTCATGCTCATCTTGCTTGTGTGCTTTTGATTTTTGAGAGTGTGCAGACCTTTTCAGTTGCTTTATTCTATTTGGAATGTTTTTGGTCTTTGCACCTGACTAGATTGTTTTGAAAGTGCAGCGAGTCTTTAGTTGCTTAATTGTGGACCAGAAATAATCTTTTTTTTTTACCTGGAGAGAGCGATATTAGCCCCTTTCACACAGTGATACCGGAAAATATCCGGAAAATTTCTGGAACGACTTTATCGGTAAATTCATAAAAAAGGTGTTCACACAGGCACAGACGTTCTGTAATTTTTCCGGAAAAGACCATACACACATCCATTCCAAAATACCGATAAATTCTGCGCTTGTATTTGTAAACATAAAAGGGGTCGCCTTTTCTTGATGGTTTCACTTTTATGTAAAGCTTTAGCATTCATGCAGCTGATTTGTGAGACATCCAAAGGCAGAAACGTGAACCGCAGCTAAATGTTTACACATTTGACGACATCAAAATACTTATTTTTAAACAACTTATATGAAAACATATGAAGAAACACTTTCACATGTTGTGTGAATAAGTTGCTCACCGACTCCTTCACGTGCACACACATCAAGCAACTGAAGCAGAGCTTGAAAGTAAACAAACTGGGGTTTACCATAAGCATTTTATCGATAATTTTTTACACAGTTGGCATTAACAAGGAACATAGAGACGTTATCTGATTAACATCTAACAGCTAAATGTGTCTGGAAAAAATATTGAAAGGCTTTTATTTTCATAAACCAAGCGGATGTGAATGTGTCTGAGTGTTCTGATTGGCTAAAGTAGACGTCTCACGACAGCGTGTTCTAAGCGTGAATGCGCTCTTTCCGGCAATCTTCCTTCTGCGTTCACACAGCGCAGCATTCCGGCAAATTACCAGTAATGTTACAACTTCTCTTTCCGTAAAATTGCCGGAACGAATTTACCAGTATTTTCAAAAAGGGCCAGTCCACACATACAGACCTTTCCGGAAAATTGCCGGTAATTTTTTGGAAAGGTCTGTACAGTATGTGTGAAAGGGGCTATTGATAGTTATAACTGAAATTAAGAGCTCATATCATACTGTAGGTCTAGTTTGGTGATTTTTATCAGTGCAAAGAAAAATCTGTGTGTTTTCTATACACATATGTGTTTTTGGAGCCCTTTCAATGCCCCGCTTTCTTCAAGTTGCAAAAAAAAGCTCTTTTCAAAAGCTTGTCATGGAGTGTTAACTCAGCGGGTTGATGTTATGTCACTGTTTTATGGTCCATATGTTTTCTCAACTATGCCTAATTAAGGGCATTTTATGTAAATGTATGTATTGAGTGAAGCAAGATGCTAAAATTCAATCTGTTCAGTCTGGTGTTTTTAATGTTAGTAGCATATTAAATATTATCGGGGCGAATATTAACCATATGTACACTGAAAGGTGTGACACGATGGCTCAGTGGTTAGCACTGTCACCTCCTAATAAGAAAGTCGCTGGTTCGAGTCTCGGCTGGGTCATTTGGCATTTCTGTGTAGAGTTTGCATGTTCCTCCCCATGTTGGCGTGGGTTTCCTCCGAGTGCTCCGGTTTCCCCCACAGTCCAAAGACATGTGCTATAGGTGAATTGAAAAAAGTAAATTGGCCATGTTTGTGTGTGAATGAGTGTGTATGGATGTTTCCCTGTAAGGACATCTGCTTTGTAAAACAAATGCTGGATAAGTTGGCGAATCATTCCGCTGTGGTGACCCCTGATGAATAAAGGGACTAAGCCAAAGGAAAATTAATGAATAAATGAATGTACACTGAAAAAAAAACATTCATTGGATTTAAAAATTCTTCAAAGGTAACTGGTTGCAAACAATTTATGTCGGCTGAAAAAATTGTTTATTTAAATTCAGCCCATATAAATTGTTTGCAACCACTTGCAATGAATCATTTTTTTAGTCTATGATTATTTTCAGTTTTTTTTTAAATAATTTGTCAGAAAGACTGAATTATTAATTTTGATCAATAAAGGAAGATGTGTTACAAAGCAAGGTTATTAATATGGACATGAGCATGATCAGTTAGTTAGATAGTAACTTTTATTTAACCATGTTTAAGGGTGACTCAATGATCGCCTCACAGCAAGAAGGTCGCTGGTTCGAATCCCGGCTGGACCAGTTGGCATTTCTGTGTGGAGTTTGCATGTTCTCCATGTGTTCGCATGGGTTTCCTCCACATGCTCCGGGTTCCCCCACAGTTCAAAGACGTGTGCTATAAGTGAATTGAATAAACTAAATTGGCCGTAGTGTATGAGTGTGTGTGTGTGAATGTGAGAGTGTATGGAAGTTTCCCAGTACTGGGTTGCGGCTGGAAGGGTATCTGCTGCGAAAAACATATGCCAGAATAGTAGGCGGTTCATTCTGCTGTGGCGATCCCTGATAGATAAGGGACTAAGCCAAAAGAAAATGAATGAATGAATGTATGATACAGAGTAAAGTATCACCAGAAGCATTATATTCACTGTAAAAAATGCAGGGTTAAGTTAGCTTATTTGATTTTACTAATTTAAGTGTATTTAACATAAAACTATTAAGTTGTCCCCAAAAAAATCTCAAGAATTGTGTTGTTTCAGCTCGTTTTGAATAAGTAGTTTGAACAAACAGCAAAAATATTTAGTTTTGAGTGCTGTTTGTGTATTTTGCACATCATTTACAAGTGCAGTAAATTCAATATTCCATTGCAAAGACTGAAGGTTGCAACATAGGCTCATTCTAAAAACGTAGCCATATATACATTTCTGGAGATCGTGAATTATGTAGCCAGAGGTATGTATGGCTGCATTTTGTCTTTAAAACGAACGCTACTGGGTGGTATGAATGCGTTCCTTTTCGCGATTACTAGCTGACCGCTTACTTCTGTATGGATGGCTTTCCCGCTGTTACCAGTTTGTCCTGTGGCTGGCAGTGTACGTCAGCAGACTTGTAACGTGGAGCGGAGTTGACCGCGATGACAGGGTTCGAGTTTGACGAAGAACGGTTCCAGAAGGCAGGTTAGACAAAAACAGAGGCCAAAAAATAAAATAAACAAGTAAATAACAGGGTGAAATTGTGGTAACATCTGAAAATGGGGTAAAAATAAGGCTGCTGCTAGGGCTTTTCTTTTTCTGGATTGCTTTTGAAAACACTGTCGGTTGGGTTTAGAGAAGTGGGTGGGCGGGTCAATTGGTGCTTTTGAAAACACTATCAGTTGGGTTTAGGGAAGGAGGAGGGTGGGTCAGTCAATCTGTCAGTCAGTAAGTCAGTCGACAGTGACCTCAGGTGGATTTAAGCAAGGAAAAACACGCACAGGTGGCACTCACAAGAGAAATTTGAGTTCTCAAGAAGCATAAACAGTGGCCTCTGGTGGGATCACGAAAACAAACAAATTTACCTCCTGGGACGTATTTAGTGTTTTGAAATGTATATAGGGGTGCATTTTCAGAATGAGGCTGGGCTGGAATTATTCTTGAACACTAGGATGCTTTAAGTGAGCTTTTTGACAAATAATACCAATATCAATTTATATATTTTCATTTATGCATTTGGCAGATGGTTATTCAAAATTACTTGCATTCCCTTTCACTCAAACAAGTTATTTCATTCCCAGGGATTCAAACCCATGACATCGTTGTTGCAAGGCCGAAATGCAAATCAACACATGTAATAAGAAATAATTGCATTAAAGTAGCTACACTGTAAATAAATGATGGGACAACATGATGGAATTGAGTTACCTATTAGTTTTTCCAAATTTAAGTAGATTAAACTTAAAACAATTAAGTTGTCACAGCAAACATTATTTTTTGAGTGTACATTGTAAAAAATGCTGGGTGCCACACAATTCCTTCATGTTGTCCCAACACAAATTGATTAAGTTAACTTGATTGTTTTTAAAAATGTAAGTGAACTGACCATAAAACAATTAAGTTATCCCAAAACTATTTCATAAATTGTGTTGCTTCAGCTCATTTTAAATAAACCATTTGAACAAACAGCAAACGTCATTTTTTTGAGTGTATAGATATCGGTCTGTTACGGGATGACCTTCAAATGTTGACCTTGTAAAGTCAAATGTGTTTAATGTCAATTTAAGGCTTAGATGCTGAGGTGAGTTTCATTAAAAGATCACGTCAAGTCTGTCAATACTTTGTAAGCCATACGCATTACCTCCTTCGTAAATGTTTGCCTTCAGTGAGTTTTTCTCACCAAGTCGATACATGCGATTTAAACAGATCGTGTCTCTAGGGTGCCTCATGGATTTGAGGATGCAGCGAGAGGAGGCATCAGCTCAGGAAGTGTTCAACTACGCCCAGATGTCCACCCTGGAGAGAAACAGCGGTGTAGGAACGCTGAGTCGGCATCTGGAGCGCGAGCGATTGGAGAGAGACGGCTACACTGTGGATGTCAGAGCCAGTGACCTCCAGCTGGATCAACCCGGCCCGTTACATCCCTGCTTCAGCTACAGAGTCTGGCTTTACAGCGTGGTTGTAGGGGTAAGCAGATTTGCACCACCTTGACTGAGAGACTTAGCACACTGATTTTCTCAGTTGTCTGAATGTGTCCATCTGTATCTGACCCTCAGAGCAGCTTGCTGATAGCGTCGGCTTTCTCGCTCTACATGGGTAATGTGTTCCCTGCTGCAATGGATTACCTGCGCTGTACTGCTGGATCTGTGAGTGTTTCACCTTGGGTTTGTTCAGAAAGAATTCATGGGGCCATTTGTCAGACTGACATTCGTGTATGTGTTTGCTTTTGGCTTGCAGAGTATACCAGCAGCAGTGGTGAGCTTCGCCATTGCCAAGAACAGACAAGTCGCAGTAAGTAAACAATGTTTTTTTTTCAGTAAGTAAGGAATTGAAAATCCCGGTGAAAAACAGACCAATCGGAACAAAACGGAAACTCTGATGATTAATTATATGCACGCCCCCAGGCTGTGTTTTATTGGCCACAACATTTTCTAGTGAGATTACAACAATGGTAGTTTTTTCCTTATTCTCGACTTTGTCTAAGCTTGTATTGAACATGTAGGACTCTTATTTTGAAAACAGGGAAGGCAGGGAGACTAAGGCCCAATCCCAATTCTACCCCTTAGCCCAACATAGGCTTATTCTGCAAACGTATCCCTATATACGTTTCTGGAGATCACAAATTATGTAGCCAGAAGTACATATGGCTGCATTCAATTTTTAAAATGAACGCTGTTGCCGAATGACGCCATTCCTTTTCGCACTTACTAGCTGACCGCTTACCTCCGTATGGACTGCTTGTTACCAGTTTGTCTCGTTAGCTCGCCATGTATGTCGGCGGAGTTGAGACGCAGAGAGGAGTTGATCGTGACAATGGGGTTCCAGTCCGGCAAAGATCGGTTCCAGAAAGCGGGTAAGACAAAAACAAAAGCCAAAAAATAAAAAAAACAAGTAAGGTCAATCAATGCAATTGGTTGGGTTTAGGGAAGGGGGAGGGTGGGTCAGTCAAACAGTCAGTCAACAGCAGCCTCTGCTTGGTTTACGTGAGAACAGCAGGTGCGAATGGCACTCGTGAGAGAAATTTAAGATCTCAAAAAGCTTGCACAGTGGCCTCTAGTGGATTTGTGAAAACAAAAACAGCAAAAAAATGTAGCTCCTGGGACGTATTTGGCGCTCTCCAGAAATGTATATAAAGGTACGTTTTCAGAATGAGCCTGGGTTGCCTTAGCCCTTCCCCTTACCCCTCGTTTCACGCATTCCCGTGAAGGGGTAGGAGTGTCCTAATTCTCTATAGCTTGTAGGCATAGGGGTAAGGGGAAGGGACGTATAGCTCTTCAAACTGAGATTTTTTAGGACCACGCTACAAACGAAGAAGTATGATAGTAAAAAAATGGGTGTTTTAATAAGATAAACAAGCATCTGATTTGTTACATTCACATGTGTTAATGTGTTACAGTCATGATCTTCAAATAAACTCAATTTTGCAAACAACAGTGCCTTAATAACCCACATAGGCTCATTCTGAAAACGTAGCCCTATATACATTTCTGGAGATTGCAAACTATAGCCAGAAGTACGTATGGCTGCATTTCGTCTTTAAAACGAACGCTACGGGGCTATATGACGCCATTCCATTTCTCACTTATCAGCTGACCGCTTACCTCTATGTGGACGGCTTTCCCCACTGTTACTAGTTTGTCCAGTTAGTTCACCATGTACGTCGGTGGACTTGAAATGCATAGAGGAGTTGACCATGATGATAGGGTTTGAGTCCGGTTCCAGAAATCAGGTAAGACAAAAACAGAAGCCAAAAATAAAATAAACAAGTAAATAACAGGGTGAGGATGTGGTAAAATCTGAAAACGTGGTAAAAATCAGGTGAGGGCTTTTCTTTTTCTGGATTGCGTTTTAAAACTGTTAGTTGGGTTTAGGGAAGTGGGCGGGCGGGTCAATCGATGCTTTTGAAAACACTATTGGTTGGGTTTAGGAAAGGGGGGTGGGTCATTCGATCAGTCAGTCAGTCAATCACTCAGTAAGTCATCAGACAGTAGCGGCCTCTGGTGAATTTACGCAAGAAGAGCAGGCACGAATGGCACTCGCGAGAGAAATTTGAGATCTCAAAAAGCGTACACAGCGACCTTTGGTGGATTCGCGAAAACAAAAACTGCAAAAAAACATACCTCCTGTGACGTATTTGGCGCTTTCCAGAAATGTATATAGAGGTACGTTTTCAGAATGAGCCTGGGTTATACTGTAAATAACTGCTGCAAAATATTAGAAAACATATTTTAAATTTTGATAACCTTACCCAATGACCTGACAGAATTGTTGACAGATAATAAATATGAATGCTTTGTATCTAAAATTGTCTTTTCAAAAACAGAGAAATATAAAATGCATAACACAAAGTCAGTTCAATGTTGTATGTCTTCATTTTCAGTGTTTCTTAAAAAAAAGATTGTTTAATATAGTGAAAATAATACATTTTTAAGAATTTACATTAATGCAGTTTTACATTTTACATGAATTGTGTGAAACAAATTAATATTCATTAAAACACTGTTCATCAATTACTGTATATCTTCAGTTGATAGAGCTTAAAATAATGCAGTTTCCTACTTCTATATTTAGTGAAGATGTAGGTATCTTTCTGTAGATATCTGTTTATATCTAGCAGATAAATGCAGAATGACTTTTCTACACATACTGTATGAAAGCTGTATTGTGTTTCCAGGTCTCAGACTTTCAGCTGGTCTACGTGTCTTCGTTTGCTGTGACAACCACATGTCTGGTGTGGTTCGGCTGTAAACTGGCCATCAGTCCTTCAGCCATCAATGTGAGAACATCACACACAGCTCTCATACCCCTAAAATGTGTGTCAGGTAACCTAAAAAGTGTGGTAACATCTAAATAAAATGGCTCAAGTGGCTTGTATTTTGCTTATGTTAACATCAATGCAATTTTTAAGGTGAATTGATAAGGTGCATGTTTTATACTTGTTCTGATCTGTTGAGCTAAATATGAGCTGTTATAACAGTTACTGCTGTCTGATCCTTTAAAGATTAACTTTAACCTGCTCCTGCTTATTGTGCTGGAAGTGCTCACCGCCAGTACTGTTATTCTGTCAGCGCGTTCAGTGGACGACTGCTGCAGTCACAGCAAGGTCTGTATTTATGGATTATTTACAGTATATAATGTACTGATTAATCCATTTTCTGACTATTGTTATGAGTGTAGACTGCAGTGCTATTCTAATTTTGACCTGTGGTTACAAATCTGGAAAAAAAACAATATTTTAACTGAAGTAATAATGAATTTTGGTTGTGAAAATTGTTGATACATATCTGCGATATTTGTTTTTGTAAGATCCTGCTTTTCTTAATCTAACATGATACAGTAAATGTGATTTTATACAAATATTGGACATTAATTACACTGAAACAGCTGTGAGATGCAAAGCATGGTGGTAGGTGTGGTCTGGTTGAATCAAGTGTATCTGTCTGTGGACTGCAAGACGGGGCGTAAGATGAAGGGGGTGTAACTTGCAGTTATCGAGATTCCATTGAACCATGCGAGATGTCACATCAAGATGTTGTTGGGAAGATGGCAGAAATACTTACCAGAGAACATTTTCAGCAAATGTTTTCATGAGTTTTCTCCAAATTTATCCACAACCAATTCATTGATATATTGTTATATTCATTCATTTAGCAACTCTACTTGCTGACTTCTTCGTCCGTTTTTTTCGTGACAGTTAGCCTACTCTGCGTCGCCCCCTGTGGTTACAAATAACAGTA
The DNA here is from genome assembly GCA_903798195.1 of Danio kyathit. Taxonomy (NCBI): domain Eukaryota; kingdom Metazoa; phylum Chordata; class Actinopteri; order Cypriniformes; family Danionidae; genus Danio; species Danio kyathit. Next base: position 21,905,735 of record LR812536.1, on the reverse strand, counting down.
CAATGGCGAGCATGTCAAACATGAAAGCCTCTGTTAAAAAGTGTGATGGTTGGGTTTAGGGTTGGGGAAGATGTAGACGTTAATAACTGTGATGGTTGGGTTTAGGTGTGGAGTAGGTGTAAATGTTAATAATTGATGTGCAGCGCCATCTTGCAGACAACATAGTTTTGACATGTCTTTGACAAACTTCAAGTTACGTCTCTAACATACTACAAGTTATGCCCCTAAAGCCCCTTTCTTTTATGTCCCTGTCTTGCAGTCCACAGACAGACCCTACTCAGTTGAATGAAGTGTTCATCTAGCTGGAGTGCCCTCTATTGAGTCTGGTGGGTACTCCATATCATGACTCCATATAATGACTCGTTTTATTGACAAGTGTGCTTCACACACACAAGGAATTTGTTTTGGCTACAGAAGCTTCCAGTGTACATAAAGTGACAAGTGACAACACAAAATAAATGTGAAAAAAGGACGATAAAAATTAAACAGAGATGCAGTTAGTCAAAAAGATCTGGATGTTGAATTGTATGTACAGATTTATTATAAATATACAGGTTATAAGGTGCTTTGTACAAGTGCGTGTGAGAAAGTATTGTGTTGTATATTGTAATAATGTGCTGTGCACAAGTGCGTATGAGAAAGTATTGCACATGTTTATTGCACAGTAGGGGAATGTTTAACTGTTCATGAGGTAGATGGCCTGAGGAAAGAAACTTTTCCTGTGTCTGGCTGTTTTTGTGCTCTATGCTCTGTAGCGCCGACCAGATGGTAACAGTTCAAACAGGTAGTGTGCAGGGTGCGAGGCGTCCAGAGTGATTTTGCGAGCCTTTTTACTCACTCTGGAAGAGTACAGTTCCTGAAATGTAGGAAGGGTAGTGCCAATGATTCGTTCAGCAGTCCGGACTATTCGCTGTATATATTTATATGCTAGAATTGTAAATACATTTAATTTTATATGAAATATTTTAGTTTAGTGTTATGTATCAGTGTGTCAGTGTATTTATTGTTTTGCTATTTTAGCATATTAACTTAAGCTGATTTATTTTGGTTATCATTTAAATATTTTAAACTGATTTTTTTTATTTGGGCTCTAAAGTTTTGCCTTCTTTTTTGATATTTTACATTGGATGTAATAAATGTTCTTTTGTCAATGAATTAATTTGTTTTATTTTAGCAATTGTAGTAGTTCAACTTAAACTAATTTAGTTGTTTAACTAAGTTAACTAAGTTAATTTAGTTGCCACTAACGTTAGTTTCTTATTTTCTAAATTTATTTTGTGTTTTTTTTTTGTTGTAGATAACTGATTCTGCATGAAACATACACTAATTTGTGATTTTGCGGGGGAAATCATTATGCTAAATGTTATTTTGTCATTTTTATATTTCTCTTTAGTTTATTTGGTTTCGTGTTTTAATAAATTCCCTTTAGCCTTAAATATTTTAAAGATTCCTCAGATTTATATATGAATATTTATATTACAAGTTATGTCAGCTTCAATGTACAATTTGTCTAATAATTGCACAATATTTTAATGCTGCTTCCTAGACTCCCAGTAAAGCAAGATATCATCACCATGCGATATGTCTATGAATTACAATAATTGTCTGCAGCTTATGCAGTTTGTATTTGACATGCTCTCCCTTGCTCTTTTCCTCGTTGCTCTCATCCATCTTTTCCTCCAGCTGGTGTCTGAAGGCCCTATGATTGTGACCCAAACATCGTTCCCCGCTCGTCTTCTCAAGGCCTTCGCCGTGAGTCGCCTGCAAATGAGATCACGTGTGTGTGTGTGTGTGTGTGTTTCTGCACTGTATATACACGCTGTTTCTCCAACATAGGTGATTGAGCTCATAGTGGGCATCGCCGCAGTTTTTGGAGGAATTATTGCTCTCAATTTGGGTGCTCTTCTCCCAGAGCCTTACCTTTCTGTCACCTTCTTCTGGATTTTGGCAGCGGTGAGATCAGTTAATTATATTAAATATTAGAATCAATTATTAGAACCAGCGTGATTCATTTTTTCTTTCTTATGTGATACAGTGTTTCCCCAGTGCCATTGCCAGCCATGTGGTGGCAGAAAATCCCAGCAAAAGTCTGGTGAGTCTCCATCAGGATCTCTCTCCAGCAATAATAAGCAGGGCAACTGAACGTCCCTGGAGTGTGTTCACCTTTCTCATTCATTTACAGTTGAAGTCTAAATTATTAGCCCTCCTGTGATTTTTTTTTTCTTTTTCAAATATTTCTTAAATTTGGTTTTGCCCAAATCTGGGGAGGTTTCGAAAATATATTTTTCAATTGTTTAGTTTATGCAGTGGAGCAAAGCATACTGAAAAATCATACTTAAGTAAAAGTACCATTACTTGCTTAAAAATGCAATGCAAGTAGAGTAAAAGTATCGGTGGTAAATATTACTCAAAGTATGAGTAAAAAGACCTTTTAAAAGTACTCAAGAGTAGTGAGTAGTGAGTATTACACTGTAAAAAGCTGATGCATTTACATCTAATTTGTCGATGTCTGTAAACGTAACATTCTGTAATGCCTTTAGTTATTGCCCAGGCACACACTGTCATAAGACGTTAATATTAGGTTAGATTTAGGTTGTGATATCAGGTGACCAAAATTCAATGTTCAGCCAGCGTCTAAGGACAACATTATTTTGATCACCAATAACAATTTCAAATGACGTTGATATTTGGTTGATTTTAGGTTGTGTTGGAAAGTGACCAAAATCCAACGTCAAGCCAACATCTTAAATCATATTGACGTCAAAAACTGAAATTTGTTTGTCAGTTATGGCAACCAAAAGCCAACGTTTGATAGACGTCATAGTGGTAACGTCCACACAGCGTCAGCTGTACATTCAATTCAATTCAATTCACCTTTATTTGTATAGCGCTTTTACAATGTAAATTGTGTCAAAGCAGCTTCACATAGAAGATTATAGTAAATTGAAAAAGTGTCAGTCCAGTTTTCAGTGTTTAGGTTCAGTTAAGTTTAGCTCAGTTCAGTGTGGTTTAATAATCACTACTGAGAGTCCAAACACTGAGGAGCAATTCCATCGATGCGCACATCATTAGTCGTTAATATTTGGTTGATTTTAGATTGGACGTTGGACATTGACATCGGCCTGACGTTGGGTTCTGACGTCAAACAGATTTTCATTTCCAAAGAAAACACAACGTTCCCACGACGTTGAGGTACAACGTCAATCTAGCGTCATGTTGATGCCCTGTGTCTGCTGGGTGTTTAAGGCCATTTCGGTCATCATACAGTAAACATCTGTCATCTTCTCATCAGTGACGTGCATCTAAACAGTCTCTGAGTCATTGCGTGTAAAGATTTTGGACATCTTCTTGGACACTTTTAATGCTTCCAAACAGTTTGCCGCAATTATAAATCGTCCATGTCTTGAGGTTGTTCATTATGATGCGATTTACCTTATATGTGTGATTTGATTGGACAGGAATCAGGGGACTGATTATTCTAATCCCCATAGACAAGAAAAAATAAAGTAGTGACTGCAGGTTGATTGCACTAAAAATGTACTCAAGGGGAAGTAAAAGTTCAAATACATGATGTATTTTATTTAGCTTGAAAAGAGATTCAAAAAGTTATTAATTTTATATATAATATAAAATTTAATTTCCCTTTTTTACATATGTTGACAATTTACAATTCTTAGAGTATGAGGATATTTAATCCCATAGAATCTCAAAAGGTTCCCCTGCACCCACTTCTTTTTTTCCTTCCTCTTTCCTCTCACTGTAACGCTGTAATGCCTTTCACAATGGGCTTGCTTGTGATAAAGGTATACAAATGTTTCCAACTATTACACATTGAATGGTTTACTTTTTATGTGTATCATATATCTTTTAGTATTTTCCTTTTTATTTATTTATTTATTTATTTATTTCATTACTGTATAGCTGTTGTTGTGTATGCACCCTATACATACACTTGCTGTGCATTTGTATGATGCTTGAGGAATTTGTTGTTTGCAGACTGTTAGCTATGTGTCTCTTCCGTTAAAGCCACAAAAGGTAAATTAGTGTTGGGTCTGTTTGTTTGTATATTTGTTTGGGGTTTGTTTGGTTTTTTTTTTTTTTTTTTTTTTTTTTCTGTTTTGTGCAGATTTATAAAAACATTCCTATAAATAAAGCATTAAAGAAATTCCCAAATTATGTTTAACAGAGCAAGGATTTTTTCAGTATTTCCTATAATATTTTTTCTTATGCAGAAAGTCTTATTTGTTTTATTTTGGCTAGAATAAAAACAGTTTAAATTTTTTTGAATCCGTTTTAAGGTCAATCTTAGCCCCCTTAAGCATTTTTTTTCCGATTGTCTACAGAACAAACCACTGTTAGACAATGACTTGTCTATTTACCCTAACTTGCCTATTTACCCTAGTCTTTAAATTTCACTTTAAGCTGAATACTAGTATCTTGAAAAATATCTAGCAAAATATTATGTACTGTCGTCATGGCAAAGATAAAAGAAATCAGTTATTAAACATGAGTTATTAAAACTATTATGTTGAGAAATGTGAAAAAGAAATTGGAGGGGAAAATATACAGGGGGCTAATAATTCTGACTCAACTAGCTTTCTCTATTCTTCCTATTGATGGTCTGCCTTCTTGTTTTTGTCTGCTGTAGGTGGAAATGCTGATTGCTATAAGTAGTGTGACTTCGCCACTGCTCTTCTCAGCCTCTGCATTCTTGTCCAGCAGTGTGATTAGTTTTATTGAGATCTTTCTGCATGAAGTAGCATTAGCCAAGGTGAGTCATTTCTGTGCACCAAATCAAATTAGTTCAAATATGACAGAGTTTGACCTTTCCTGACTGACACCTTAAAGGAATAGTGCATAGAAAAACGAGAATTTTGTCATTACTTATATATGTTTTCAAACACGAATCAATTGTTGGGTCTATTTTTTATTGTTTTGGCAAATATGAACATGGCAATCATGCTCAAGTCTGCAAAATAAAAATCAATTGAAAGCAAACTCATCAGCAGTTTATGTTAGGTGAGAAATTAAATTCATCACTTGGATCAGTGAAACAAATGGTTTCATGATTCATAACGGAAACATAAAATGCATCAAGGTCTGATTCTATGACTGAGTGAGCACATTTGTTTGAATGATCTAAAATAGAATCATGCAGAATAAGGTGTTTACATTTAGCAAACGCTTTTATCCAGAGCAACTCACTCAGTTCCAGTTCACTCCCTCCAACTACAATCCCTGCTGGTGCCGTACTCAAACCCTTTGTAGTCCAATTCTTTAACCATTAGGCCATGCCTCCCCCATTAATACGGCATTAACATGCACTTTTAAAGTACTAATAAACAGCCAATAATCGAGTAATATGCATCCTAATGAGCAACCTGTTAATTGTTAGAATTGGTCTCCAAGCTGTGATATCAAAATTATTTACGTACTTACTTGCTTATAAAATTATTTAAAAAAAATTCTAACATTGTAATACGTGATGTTTTAATGTGATATATTAATTGGCTCTAATAAGCTTTTAGAAGGGCGGTTGAGGAGGGCGATCTGTAAAATGAGGTGCGGATCCGGCGTGTTCCGGCACAAAATAAGCCCTTGGTATAAATACAGCACTGCAAAAAACTGTATTGTATACTGTACTGAGAGAGATCGACTTAGAATGTCATTTACCTGATTTATAATGATTTGATCAGCTGTAGTTTGACATTTACACTGAGAAAATGCTGTTTTTCTTATTATGCATCTCTGTCGCCATCTTGTGGCGGTTAACCGTCACTTTCTTTGGTCTGCTTATAGGCAGATGGCAGCCGATGCACTGAATCCGATGCTCAAAAATAATAAATATTTAAAATAGGCACTATCCTTATAAATAAACAGCATAGTTGCAATCTAAACTACTACATTCTCGACTAAAAAAGCCTCAAGGTGCATTATATTGTCCAACAGCAGCAATATTTGTCAAACTGTAGTGTCCTCTTCTTGTCGCTGTATGTGGGTGGAGTAATACACAAGGGTGAAGGGTCAGTACTAGTGCTGTTATTTTCAGAATATGGCACGGCTATCAGCCAAATCAGACTCAAAAACCAGGCAGAACTGTTGTATAAAATGTTAATAAAATGTGATTATTTTATTGACTTGCGCTTTTTAACAATATAATATACGTTATTAAGTAAAATATCAAAAGTCTTACAAAATGAACTTATATCATTAAAAAATAATTTATTATTATTACAACGCAGTTTTGGTTTTCAGCCAAGCTCATATAGAATTTTCATTTTTTTTGTTTTTTACCCAGAATTTTTATTTTGGTGCATCCCTAATTTTTAATATAATTTTTGTATTACTATTTTTAATTGTTTTAATTTTAGTTATTACAAATATGCTCGTGCAGTTCCACAAAATAAAAAAAATAGAATTATGCCTTTAAATAACAAATTTAGATACTTTATTGACCTTTACATCAATCTTTGATGTATATTAAGTTTTTGAATGTATGTTGTGCATGCAGCAGTCTTATGACATCCTGCTGTTGGTCCTGATGCTGCTGCTGCTGGTGCCAGCAGTGCTGACTTTAGCCACTGTTGTACAGTGTGCTTCCTACAAGAGCCAGATCCGCACAGGTGCTAACGAATGGGACACACTGCGCAAAAAACACTGTGAGGTAAACACCCAAACATAGAGCCCAGTAAATGACTGACAAGTCAAGTTAAAAGTACAGGAAGTGTATATACAGTACTATGTGTGTTATAGACCACTTTGAGGGATGTAAACAAAAACAATGGTCCCAATGTATTTTTACATTTTTAATTTCGATAGCTTCAGTGAGTCCAAAAAGAGCCACATATTAATAAATAATGTTATTATAGCTGTTTTAACATTAAGTTATGATTTAATTGCCTCTGGTTACAGTTATGAAACAATTTGATAACAAGAAGGAAATGTTCATGGGCCAATGACATGACCACATTGAAATGGTCTATATGCGCATGTGTGAGATTAATCAATTGAGAACTGTATAGTGATTTGCTGCTTTGATTCTGTGAAATTGTGGGATTGTGACATTGTGACATTGTGGGATTCTCAAAGAAAGACTACAGGGTGATTATTGGGTCATTTGTTTGATATCCTCTCATTTTTTTCTTGTAGCAACTGGCATCAAATGGCACATTAAGGGATTTCGACAAAGAAAAGGCCTGGAAGGCGGTGGTGGTCCAGATGGCCCAGTGACCAAAGTTGCTTGAAGGAAAAGCAGAGAGAAAGAATGTGAATGTACAAATATAGAAGATGAGAATGTCTGTTGGAAAAGAAGCATCTTCTTTTTTTTTGGTATGAAACATAAAGTTCTATGTTAGCTGTCAGCTCTTGTATTTATGAGCAATTTACCACCGTTCTAAAGTTTGGGGTCAAAACGCTTTTAATTTTTACTTTGTTTCAAAAATAAAATAAAGTTTATTCTTGTATTTGACAAAGGTGCATCAAATATATCAAAATTAAAAGGAAGGACTTGTTTACATTGTTAAGAAAAGTTACAATTCTGAAAATATCCTGTCCTTTTGAGCTACTGAGTTTCTACACTACATAAAAAGAAAAAAGAAGCAGCAGCATGGCTTGCATGGTTTGGGACTCATGGAGCTGCGCATCTATGGATTTGCTCTTCAGTGTTTGGACTTTCAGCAGTGAAAATTAAACCACACTGAAATGAACTAAACTGAACTTAAACTCTGGACTGACACAGTTTGAATCTACTTCTATGTATAGCTACTTTGACACAATCTACATTGTAAAAGCGCTATAGAAATAAAGATGAGATGAATTGAATTATTGTTGAAGGTTGGAAAACGCTGGACGTCCATCGTAGAGAAGCTGCAGGTGGGAGAGGTCAGTGGCTGGTGTACAGGCTGGACCTTCAGGATCAATGCGAAGATTAATCTGTCACTGAGGTTTTTCAGGAATCAGTCTCATGCTCTCCACTCCTCTATGACCACCACTGCAGCTGCTGAGGATATGGACTGGTCCAGGATTATGGAGACCTCGGGAATAATGAAAAACAGACTAACATAAGCGTAAATTCTGTTCAAATTATAATGTCTTTAGGGAAGTGTTCCCCACTCCGGTAATAGTAAGAATTGTAGTAAGAATTTTTTCTTAGAGTAATGTTGCAGAAATTTCAGCTTTGCATCACAGGAATAAATTAGGTTTTTACATATATTACAATAAAAAAGTTTATACTGATTTTTCACAATTTTAAAGTTTATTTGTACTGTATTTTTAATCAAATAAATGCAACTTTGGTCAGATTTCATTCAAAACCATAAAAATCACAGACTCCAGACTTCTGAACGGTGTTAAATGTCTATCAAATTTATTTCTGAATCACAGTCTAGCAAAGAAGAGAGCAAACAAGTGGATTTTAAAACATCTTTAGTAATCTTTTTGTAAACTTGTGTCTCACAATCATGAATTTAGTCTGAAATGATAGAATGAATGGCTGAGCAAGTTAATATGCAAATCAATATTGATCACGCCATGCATGTACAATCCACAGCACTTTTAATGCATTATCAAGAGGTTGGAACAGTAGGGGACCTAATATAATATTTGATGCATATAATAATTCTAACCCACTTTTAATGGACCATATTGCTGTTCACTACCTTGCTGTATGCAACCATTTTTACTTTCTTAGATTTTTATTTTTGTATAAATTTATATGCGTCTTGTGATGTTTTTGTAGATCAATAAAGTTGAGGAGTGTTTATGTGGAATGTGAAATACTACTTATTCTGGATAAAGACCTAAACAGCTGAGTTTGTTTGATTAGCATTTCAAAAGATTAAGCAGTCTGAGCCTTATAAATACTGCAAAATAGAGATTAAAAAATAACTGGATTAATTTCCAAGACCCCAAAATGGGATTTGTTTAATAATTTACTCACCTTGTTCTTTTTCTGTGGAATACGTTTCTATAAAATATTGATAACCAACAAGAGAAGAGATGTTTCTCACAAACAAACAAATGAATAAATAAAACTTATTTTGTGTTCCACAGAAGAAACTCAGTCAAGAAAGTCATTCATACAGATTTGAAAGAACATGAAGGTGAAAGTTGCATTTTTGGGTGAGCAATTCTTTTCAAAACAAAAAATAATAATATAGGAGTTTTGTTTAAACACTCTGTTAAGACGTTATCCATTTAAAGGGATTTAATAGACAATTAATGTATTTAATCTATAATTATTTTCAGATTTCTGTGAATTTATTATTATGTTCAAGATATTTGTAAAAAACATTTAACGTTCAGTATTTTGGTCATTTTGGAACCATGTATCATAAAGATGTCAAAAATACATTCTGTGATATACTCTGAAGTAAATTTATTCTGAAGTTATTAATTTAAAACAACCCAGTAAAAAATCCCCCATATCTCTTTTGGGACTGAATTTTGTTGATAAACATAATTATACAACAGTTCTGTCTGGTTCTTGAATCTGATTGGCTGATAGCTGATATTCTGCCAGTAACAGCACTTGTCCAGCCTCTTAACCCTTCACCCTTGTGTATTACTCCACCCACATACAGCGACAAGCAGAGGACACTCTACAGTTTGACAAATATTGCAGCTGTTGAACAACATAATGCACTTTTTAGTCGCGAATGTAGTTGTTTAGATTGCAACTATGCAGTTTATTTATAAGGATAGTGGCTATTTTAAAATATTTATAATTTCCGAGAGACAGTGCGTCGACGGCCATTAGCCTGTCTTTGAGCAAAGACGGTTGACGATGTTCATCCACTAGATGGCGACAGAGACGGCATTATAAGCCCTAAGAGAAAAACAGCATAATTTCAAATTACAGCTGATCAAATCATTATTAAACAGGTAAATTACTTTCTAAGTCGATCTCTCTCTTGTATATCTTGTAGTGCTGTATTTATTCTGTAGTAATATTGTGATATCTCGATCGCAACAGAGAAACACTGCAAAATCTCTGTAGACTGATGGCATTTCATGCCGTTCAGGCTATAATCTTAAAATGTCAGCAAAATCACCTGTTTTGTCATCACTTCAGACATTACGCTAGAGAATTATTCACATACCAGCTCTAAAGTAACCTTAGTGAATGAGCAACAGTTTCTGCTGTTCTGACGTCAGCTGCAGATGTAAAGGAATGGCGGAAGAAAGTAGTTCCTCTTACAAAAGGGTTTTTAGAATCTCCGTGTTTGATTTAGTTTTTATATACATGATTGTGCCATCGAACTGTTGTATAAACGTAGACTCTCCGTGTTTGATTTTGTTTTTATATACATGATTGTGCCATCGAACTGTTGTATAAACGCAATATCACACTCGTAGCAGCAGTGCGATGTGGCTGTATATCATCGCTGATAAGGCACGCCTCCCACCAGTGCCGATATACAGCGACATCGCACTGCTATGAGTGTGATATTGCTCATATATGTACACTTACTGACAAACCATTGCAGCATTAAAAACTGATCACTTTTTATCTATAGTGAAAAATCTCTCACTTCTCAAAGTAATATTTTTAAATGTGTTAGAAATAAATAAACACACACACTGCATGAAATTTATAAAATAACATAACGTGTGTAAGAGATAGAGAGATTATTATTAATTATTGCCGTTTTATCTTAAAATGTTTATTGTTAAAAGTAGTTTATTCTTATTTATTATTTTTAATACTACTCTTTACTGTGGTTACTATGTTTTATGTGTTATTTTTTGTGGGAACTTTATAAGTGCTTTGGCAATACATTTGTCATGCCAATAAAGCATTTTTTTAATTTGAGAGAGAGAAATGCAACCAGGGTAAAACATGGTAAATAACTTTGAAGTGTTTTAACGTTCACTTAGCTGTGATTGGCTATTTGGTTAAGACTATTTTAGTAGCCTAAACAACAATCTTTCATCTTTAAATATCCCATGAGGGTTTAGCCTAATGCCAGTATGGTGAATTTTCTGTGCAAGATACATCCAAAACTACAAATAAACGACAGAAAGGGTAAACGTTGAATCTAACTCATTTCACAATGTCATTTTTATTCCCGACATTTCTGTCGCTTTCATTTACGATGTAGTCTCGTGTGAGGCACACAAGCGCCGGTGGTAGTGAATCTCCTTGAGTGTGTGTCTGTGGAGCCGGCGATGGTGTAAACCGAAGAAGCGTGTGAGGTTTGTCAGGGGAGGGCGAGAGGATGGCGAGAGGCGGAACAAACCGGTGTGTGTGCCCGGATACACGCTGAAACGGCTCGCCCGCACTGCAGATTAACCCTTCAGACGCCGGGGATGCTCAACACCAAAGCACAAGTCCCTGCATCCGTGTCCCTTTGTGTGTTTGTGGATCTGTTTGGTCGTGTTGTTTGTTGTGAGGAGATTTCCCCCTGATGTTGAGGCACAACACCGGCTCTCCGCGATCTTCGGTGTAATCGAGTAATCTGACAGGTATGTGACATCATGAAGATGCGAGTTAATGCAGCCCGGTACACTCCGTCTCTCATGCTGAATTTAGTCTCATATATTTAAACACATTTCTGTGCTGATTTGTGTCCTTCTAGGCAGCGATATAGCCTGATGATCCAGTGATGGACAGCTCCTCGACTGAGGGTAAGTGATGTGCACTGCATGACCTTTATTGATCTTAAACGTTTCACTGTCACAATGTCTATTTGTGTCGGACAGTGTTGTTACATATCGTCGATAAAGCTAAATTATGTCTCGGGGTGTTTTTGTATATGCTGTTGCTTTAAGTTTGCACGAGACGTTCATAATCTCTATCAACTTGTTTGAGAGTTTGATCAAACCTGTAAAGAGTTTTTCAGTCTTCTTTCTGGTGTCTCGTTGTCTCTAGCCAGGCCTGGGTTATAAATGCTGACTGACATTAGCTAAATTCTCATTCAAATTTCAGATTGACACCATTAGTTTTAAGAAGAATATTAAAAACACACACACATGGCCTGTTGATCAAACACTAATGAAGTAAAATTGTTGAAAGCTGTCTTTCATATCTACTTCAGCAGTGCAAAGAGTATTTTTCAAGCAAACTAAAAACTAATTTGAACCTTATTTATCCAATCCCTAATGCAGATGGATATTTGTCAACTTATTCAGGCTGTTTTTAGATGCAGATATTTAGCATATTATGATGGAAACAATGATTTAATTTTGAGAACTTAATATATATATATTTTTTAAACACATGGACTTTAAACTGATTTTTTTGCATTTATATATATATATATATATATATATATATATATATATATATATATATATATATATATATATATATATATATATATATATATATATATATATATATATATATATATCATATAATGTACAGTTGAGGTCAGAATTATTAGCCCCCCTGAATTGTTAGCCCCCCTGTTTATTTTTTTCCCCAATTTCTGTTTAACGGAGAGAATAATATTTTTAAACACATTTCTAAACATAACAGTTTTAATAACTGATTTCTAATAACTGATTTATTTTATCTTTGCCATGATGACAGTAAACAATATTTTACTAGATATCTTTCAAGACACTTCATTATTTAAAAATAAAAATCAATTCCGATACAATTATTGATTTATTTGCATAAATAAAACCAAATCAATCACAAACACAACAGTTCTTTATGCCGAGAGTATGATGCTGCCCTATATGCCAGCAATTCAGTAGAAAATCTTTAAAATGACGTATTTTTTATTTCTAAAATAAGTTACAATGATTGAAATAGTAAATATAAAGAAATATTAAAGAAACATTTTATTATAAATAAAACAACCAACCAAAAAAGTGTTTAAAGGGCACCTATGATGAAAATCAACTTTTGTAAGCTGTTTAGACAGAACTGTGTGTAGGTGTCCACAGTCATATTCGGGTGATATAAACACAATAAGTCTCTTTTAATTTTCTGACATTAAAATAGGATCCAAATCCCGCCCATTTTGAGGCCCACCGCTACGGTTCATTCGCATTAAAGGCACAGGCAACAAAAACAGCTACAATGTTTTAACAGCTCAAATTTCCCAGATTTAAAAAGATACAATAAATAATCTTATGGGTGTTTTGAGCTGAAACTTTACAGACACATTCTAGAGACACAAAAGACTTATCTTAAATCTTGAAAAAGGTTCAAGTTAAAATAGGTGCCCTTTAAATCAAATTTTTACAATTATTATAAAGTAATAATTAATAAAAACATTTCATTTTTAGGATGGGTGATTGACCATATTTGTGGGTCTGTACCATCTAAAAGACTGAAAACCCCTATTTCATGCCACAGCTCTGACAACTAGTTTACATTTTATCATAAAATAAAGCATCTTTGAAGTGTGTTCAGGTGGGAAAATATGATTTACTTCCATGCACATCCTGAAAATAAATCCATATTTAAGGTAACCTACAAACGCGGAGTGCCTGCCATTTTGTTGCTGTTTCCATTTGTTAGAAAGCTGCTCCTTATCGATTTCCTGGGCTCAAAGCGAGATGTATTGATTTCAAAATGAACAACGGCTATTTTCTGGTGTCTTTTTATACCGTTGGCAAAGACACTTCAACATATCAAGCTCCATCTGTAGTTCAGAAATATGCAATACAATTTCCAATGAGTTAAAGGTCAACTGTGCGCCATGCTTATACTCTAATCTAGACTGACTTGAATGATGAAGCCTGTAGTAGGGAAGTGATTGTGTCCTTTTGTCCTTGTCACTAGTACACACTCTTAAAGGACTCTGCGGATAGACACACTCCGCTGGTTAATGAATTAAAGGAACGTGCACTTTCATAGTGTCATGTGTAGTTGTCACATTTTATGTTTAGATACCACATTTTCTCCTTCAGTAAAAGGCACAGTTCAGCTAAAAATGAAAATACTGCATTTACTCATTTACGTCGTTCCAGACATTAATCTTCAAAACACAAGCAAGGAATAGCAGTCACACTTTATTTTAAAGTACAATTCTTGCTATTGACAAACCATTTACTATATGACATTTAACAACAATCAACTCCCTTTTGCTGCTTAGTTATTAATTTAGTTTAGATATTGGTACGATTGTGGATGTGGAATAAGATTGTGCAGAATATGTACAGTACTTTATAAGTACTAATATACATCCACTATCATAATAATAGACAGGTAATAAGCCAGTAGTTAGTTACTAGTGAAAATTGGTCCTTAAACTAAAGTGCTTCTGAAATAGTTCACCAAAATTTGAATATTAGCCCATAAAGCCAGGTGTTAACGTCTTTCTACTTTCAGATGAATGCAATCAGAGTTAGATTAAATAATATCCCCTCTGCTCTAGGATTTTGTTTTTAAAGTTCCAATAAGCACATCCATCCACCCTAAAAGTGATCTACACAACTCCAGGGAGTAAATGAATATTTTTTACACAGCGAAATTGACAGTGTTAATTCAACTTTACTGGTGTATATACAGTTGAAGTCAGAATTATTAGCCCCCCTGAATTATTAGGCCCCTGTTTACTATTTTCCCAATTTCTGTTTAACGGAGAGAAGATTTTTTCAACATATTTCTAAACATAATAGTTTTAATAACTCATCTCTAATAACTGATTTATTTTATCTTTGCAATGATGACAACAAATAATATGCTACTACATATTTTTCAAGACACTTCTATACAGCTTAAAGTGACATTTAAAGGCTTAACTAGGTTAATTAGGTTAACTAGGCAGGTTAGGGTAATTAGGCAAGTTATTGTATAACAATGGTTTGTTCTGTAGACTATCAAAAAAAAATTAGCTTAAAGGGGCTAATAATTTGGACCTTAAAATGGGTTTTAAAAAAATTAAAAACTGCTTTTATTCTAGCCAAATAAAACAAATAAGACTTTCTCTAGAAGAAAAAATATTATCAGACATACTGTGAAAATTGCCTTGCTCTGTTAAACATCATTTGGGAAATATTTAAAAAAGAAATACAAATTCAAAGGGGGGCTAATAATTCTGACTTCAACTGTATATAATCCACACCGGCCAGAGTTAAATTAACATTTTCAAAAGTGTTAACAATTTAACACTGGCTCAAGAGTTAAATATTTTTATCTTGTTTTATCAGTAATTATTCACTTTCTTTATAAATGCAATACATACTATGCTAGTCATGCATTATAAAACATTAAAACTTAATTATTGTTGGTTCAGAGCTAATTAGTTGCATAATAAACCAATACAAAACATAGTTTCACAATGAAAATGAAATGAAAGTTTTAATGAAAAACTAAATTCCATGCATGTTGAAGTGTTAACATGTAAAGCGTTAGCCCTTGTAGTCATACAGAAATGTTTTGTTTTAAAAAAAAAATAATTAAAACACTGCCTAAAACAGAGAAAAAGCATAAAAACACGTTTGGTCCATATGCATTTTGAATGTTACAAGGTTTAATGTTTAAGATCATCAGCATCACACTCATTTCCAATAGCCTGAATGCATCCCAATGCACATTTAACAGCACTATAACAAGTTTTTCCCAAACACAAAATAAACATTTTCACCCAATACAAGAAAATTGATGATTTTACAGAACACTGGCAGCTCATCTTTGATCTTTGTGCTTACTGCAAGTTTATATTCTGTACCATCAAGTATAGTCCAACGGGTAGAGCAAATGTCTTTTTCTATTGTGATTTGCAAAGCATTGGTCAAGTCTTCACTCAAGACAGAAAAAAAAAAAGTTCATTAGCCCAAATCATTTTCGCTGGTTCCCAAAGCAATGTCATAGGATATTTTTTAAATATTTTTAAATATAAAGCACCTCGAACTTGATATCCACAGCAATGTAGTACCAGTCAGTTTTGTCTTGACTCCTCCCCATGGCTAGAATATTTAGTTGGTGACTTTGGCTTTTCCTGAGATGCTCATCAATGCTGAAACACAACTGCAAGGTGAAAAACCAAAACAAGTTACTCTTTTGATTTTAGTCTTTTAAAACATTTTACAGGTAAAAAAGTTTGGTAAATTGTATTTAACGTGTGACCAATATTCCAAAGCAATGTTATTTAACAATGTTTCCAATGTAACACTAAACTGAACTACACTACTCATTCATATGTGATCATTTGTCACTTTGTTAAAATACTTCAGGGCAAATGTTTGATTAAGAATGTATAATAATAAATAAGGCAAATATGTACAAATGTTGATATTATTTTTTTTGAGCCTGAAAATGTACAACTAAACGTATAGAAACAGTGGAGAACTGATTTTATTTCAAAATGTTACCTGGAGAAAACAAGGAAAGAAAGCTCTAGGTCCTTTTCCCCAAAACCATGTACAAATTCCAGTTCTTCCACACCGACATCTTCTAAAGCAGTTACAGGTCTTTCAGTCTCTGCTAATGAGCTGATAATCTGAGTCTGGTGTGTTTGGTTAAGGAGACATGAAAATGTGCAGAGCTGGTGGTCCTCCAGGAACGTGGTTGAGAAACACTGTTCTAGAGCATCTTCTAAATGTATAAATCAATAATTGATTGTCTTATTAAGTTTATTTTAGATAATGGTAAAATTAAGGTGGTCATGAATTGAGAAACCTAAATTTCCTTGATCTTTTGACATAAAGAAGGTCATGGTACTATAAAAACATCCTGTTTCGGAGCTCAAACCTTTGTTGTTACTCTAATAACAGCTTATGAAGGCAGTCTGCCAAAATGACAGCAAATGGAATGTTCTATTCTATGATGTAATATGGTGGATAAATCCCGCCTCCGCAGAAGATCAATCAATGGAATTTCTACTTCACTGCCTGTTCAGCACTGTTAATCGGACCCCCCAGTTTTTTGCGATTCCGCGATCACTGAATCCAACGTGATTACGTGACTTATAAATGTTGCATATGCAGCGCACGTGATGTATTTATGTCTCTCAAAAAATAAGACGTCTCACCTGCGCCCTCACAATCATTACATTACATTACATGAAATAGGGGGCGGGGGTGAGTTTTCAGCCTGTGCAGTAAGCAGATGCAGATGAAGCGCAAGTGATTTACATGTGAAGTCATAGCAAAGATGAGATATAGACATCATGTGGAGCGAATTGGGCATTTTGTGCATTCGACGTGCTTTAGACTGCAAAAGAAAGTTGGAGCAATCGGAGTAATGAAACAGATAGAAATTGGTTCACGAATGACGGCCGCTGGACGTGACCGAATTAAAGGATAGCCTATTATTTGTGCTTTACATGTATGGCTGGTATTATGATGTGCGTCAAATCGATAAATATTTTCATTTAACTCTTTCCCTGCAGTTAACGAGAGAAAACGCTTCCCTGCCATTGAAGAGTTATACGGCAATTCGTGTTTTAGGTGTATTACGATAGGGGAAGCCCTAACGCATGTCCTATGTGTGATGTCAGATGCTCCGGGGAGTAAAATCTGAGAGAAAGTAAGATCGTGGATAAAAATAAGAGTTATACAAACTTCCTTTGGCTTAATCCCTACTGTTTTAGATCTTGTTTTGACAAAAGACCAAAATAAAGAAGCTTTATTTTTATAATTTGTGTACTTGTCATTGTTTCAGATTGCACACCTAACAAAGCCTAATGCTGCGTTCACACCAGACGCGGAACGCGCGGATAAATCGTGCTATTCGCGCGTAAATTGACGCATGAACATTTGAGTTTACTCGCTTCATTCCCGCGTCAACCTCCGCTTCATTCGCACGTCAAATTCACTTCAGAACAGACGTGGATTCGCGTCATGGGCAGAGCTTCTGTCTGCCCGGTAACTGTAGCTTTGTTGCTAAATGGCTAACATGGATTTTATAGATAAAATAACAGTGTTTATGTGCTTTATGAGAGCTGACAAACAGCGTTGATACGTTTGGAGCAGTGTCTGAGTCCACTAGATACTTTCAGAGGTGCACCCAGCTCTGTGAGCTCATAAACTCCTCCAGAAACTTAACCTGGATGACGGAGGCTTACAGCAGTGCTTCTGACTGAGCCAAGCCCAGTTTGATGAACTGTTGTCTGTGTCGGCTGGAGGATTTCCCCCGGGACACCAACAACAGGTGCTAATGTCACAATTATGCCCCCACAAGAGCAAGCTCCTGATTGGTTAACGTGGCGCGAATGTCCGCAGAAGTTCAGAAGTTCAGAGCCGCAGGATGTCTATTCGCACGCTTGCATTGACTTAACATGTAAATCACTCGCGCTTGACGCTTCTTCCGCGTCTGGTGTGAACGCAGCATAATACTACTTAATATGGTAAATGTTATATATTTATATGTAGAATTTTCTTTTTAAATCGTTACATTGTCTGCAAATGTCTGGGAATTACCGCCACAAAATCAGTAATTTTTATCGCAAAAAAATCACAAAATAAAAGTCATGAAAAACTAGGCGGTCTGGGTAATATGCAAAGCCAATCACAGCAGTGTGCACTTACTTCTGAGTCTACAGTCCACCACACCCATTCAAACAAAGCATTCTGATGAACGTCAAAAATAATCAAACATTCTGTTAACAGATATTGTTGCATATTATGAAAACATTTAAGGGGGTGGGGGGGTAATAAACAACGTACGTCCAGTTCGCATATGTGCTTTGAATTGTATTTGAACTACTGAGAAAATGTGTTCAAAAGGTGTTAACATCTTAACTACTGTATACATTGGGTTTAGGAATAATTAGTTGTTTGATTAAGTAGTTTTTCTTGATAGTCTATATTTGTTAACTCCTATTCTGATTGAATTATCTTGTTTTATTTTGCAGGTTTTTTGCGGAAGTGAATTATTTAAGAAGACAATATAAGCGACAACAACAAATCATCAATCTACCTCTGACAAGATCAGCCATCAGTAACCTATCAACTCCGTTTGACCACAAATCTTTCTTTGTGACTGTCTGAAGATCCACTTTTCTCAACCAAGTCTACACCTTTTACATATAGCCCATTATATTGCTGCAGGGAAAAGCCCTCAGCCAATCCAGTGGCTGACGGGTTTGGAGGAGGAGGAGCTTGAAGTGTCATCAGGAGTGTTGTGAAGTTGGTGGCGAGCAGCAGGCTGCTGGGGCCCGAATGCAGAATATCCTCGAGCAGAACTTGGACATGGCCACGGCTCTGCTTGCGGGTGAGAAGTTGAAGGAGTTGATCATGCCGGGATCCACACAGGATGAGAAAGGCGGAGCACTCGCGAGTCTCATGGTGCAACTCAAACTAGAGCTGCCCTTTGACCGGGTCGTCACCATTGGGACTGTCATCATCCCCATACTGCTGGTCACATTAGTTTTCACACGGAACTTTGCAGGTTAGTGGTGGGCACTTTTTTTTGCAGTGATGTAATGTTATGGTTATGTAATCTTTGGTTCCCCAAAGAACTTTTTTAGATAACACCTCATTTCTATAAAAGCCCCCAGAAATGGTATTTCACAGTAATGCTGTTGAAGAACCATTTGTGGTTCCCCAAAAACCTTCTCAATTTACAGTTGGTCAAAAAAACAATATTTTAAAGAACATTTTAATTACATATTTCAACCACAGATTCTTTAGGACACTGTAAAAATGATTTGTTCATTCAATTGAACTTAGTTAAGTCATATTGTTGCATTGACTCAGTTAAGTTGTATTGACTTAATACTCTTAAGACAAAATGTTTAGTTGACAGTTGTTTAAAGTTAACTGGACTTGAAAAGTTTAGTTTTAATAGGTTAACTTACATTATCAAGTTAGCAGAACTTGCCAAGTTTAGTTGAAATACATTAACTTACATTTTCAAGTTAAATTAACTAATAAGTCAGTCTGCTTTCTGAGAACAACCTTTAAAATAAGAAAAGTACATTTAAATAAATTACCATAATATCTTCTACTGTAATTAAACGGGATATCCATTAAAAATATCTGTAGTAGATTAGTCAGGGAACTAGAAAAGTACTATTTTATACACATATTGAGATATTGCAAATTCAAACCTAAAACAAACTTTACTAAGCTTTATAAATGTGGCCAAACTCCATCTGTATTAGCAAAGGTCTAATCTGCTCTAGAAACAGTTATACTGGGAACAATACATTAACAATCAGTTCATATATTTCATTTTACAAGTTATAACACAAATTTGAAAAAGCATTACCAAATGTGATGACTGAACCATTAAAAAGTCTGGTAAAAAATATCCCAATATCCCTGACTTCTTCTGGTGTTTAACTGGCATTTGGCAAACTGACTTAATGGTGCAAACTCCACCACCTTTTGGATTGGAAGTATGGGGCGCAACTTAAAAAATGCTGGTTCTGCATGTTTTTAAGTTGAGTTGACAAACACTCTATTACAGACTAGTTGGGACAGTGAAAACTTACCAGGTTAAGTTGAATGACCAACTTTGTTGTTTCAACTTACAAAATCATGTCGAAAATATAAAATGCAGAATAATATTTTACAGTGTATAGTCGAGAGGTTTCGTGTATGGTAAAAGTTCTTCATGCCAGTTTAGAGCTAGTGCTAATTTCATCAACAAAACAAGAGTTCAGATGCAAAAACCTCTAAGTGCCATCTGAAATTTCCATCGAAAATTTGCATTTTTCTCAGCCTCCTTTGTTTATGTTTGGTTATTTCACTTTAAAGACCATGAAAAGAACTTAATCTTTGCCATGAAGATAAAACTACTGAACCTACACACAGGAGCTTGATAAAAATGCAAATTTTAAAAGAAAATTTAAGATGGTTTTTGCATCCGAACTCTTCAAAAATAAGGGAGAAAAAATGTTAGTTGCTATAGCTTGCATCAAACAGAAACTTGACGGGTCCTCTGCATGAGTATTGTGACTGAAAACTATGGATGCCTGTTCTTGGATCCTCTAATCTAATGAATCAACATCACATTATAAAAAGACGAGATTAAAATGTAGTCAAAAGTATAAAAACTAATGAGTGTGTCAGAGGTCAAGCATGTGAGGTTTCTGTATGCATCAGGAACCTTGTATTGTCTTATTTCGTTGACTAAATGACCCCTATTTATAAACTTTATTTTTAATGAGAGTGTTCAAAACATTAATTTTTAAAAGAAATTTTGATGCAATGAAATGTTTTTGGAGATGTTAAATGTTCTTCATGTAATCACTGCCCAGCAGGCACAGGATGTCAACATGACGTTAGATTGACATTGTACCCCAACGTCAGGCCAACATCAATGTCCAACATCCAGCCTAAAATCAACCAAATATCAACATCTAATAATGTTACAGCTTGACGTTGTGTAAACGTTACCATTATGACGTCTATCAGACGGTGGATTTTGGTTGCCATACCTGATGAATCAATGTCAGTATTTGACGTCAATATGACGTTGGTTCAAGATGTTGGTTGGATGTTGGATTTTGGTCATTTTCTAACACAACCTAAAATCAACCAAATATCAACGTCATTTGACGTCGTTATTGGATGTAAAAATAACATTGTCCTTAGATGCTGGCTAGACATTGAATTTTAATCACCTGACATCACAACCTAAATCTAACCTAATATGACATTGTGTGCCTCCTGGGTGATGCCAATACAACTATATTTTAGAGATATTGCTGATATAGCATACACATAAATCAGAAATTGTTTTAGATTTACACAACTTGGCACTAATAAGAGAGTGCCAGATTTATTAAGTTGTTCAGCTCTATCAGACATTCTGTCACCCTACAGTCCACTGCTGTCCAGCACTGGAGTGGTTAAATTATTTTTGCCAGAGAGATTGTAGAGTGATTAAGTAGGAAAGAGAGAGAAAGAGAGTTAAAGAGAGGTTGTGGTGGTAGGGAGGGGGTTTACTCTAAATGCTGAGTCAGTCTTACTGCATAGCAGCACCAACTGGCTGTGACTGAACATTGAGAACCCTGTTGGGCAGAAACATGCAGTATAGTTTAAATCTGCAAAACTGTTGGAAACATACTATACTAATATTTATGCTTAGGAAAGCTGTAGTGGGAATACCTGGGAGACTGCAGCTAATCTGCATGTTCATACAATTTTAGGGCTACTACTTTAACATTGCACTATTTTAAACAGAACCACTTATTTGAATATTAATGAAGGTCAAACTCTCGTTGTTGTGTTGGATGAGGCTGTTTCTTGAATTAAATGCATTGACAACAGTTGGAATCGATAAAATAGCAGATCCTATAATCATATAGGTCTACTCCCTTGACACACCAAATATTATGTACATTT
The DNA here is from genome assembly GCA_903798195.1 of Danio kyathit. Lineage (NCBI taxonomy): Eukaryota > Metazoa > Chordata > Actinopteri > Cypriniformes > Danionidae > Danio > Danio kyathit. Next base: position 21,883,535 of record LR812536.1, on the reverse strand, counting down.
TCATTCTAAAATAATGGCTTATGACCACATTATCTTGCTTAACTTACATTATTGATTCAGTGCAGGAGTGTAATCCTCTGAGACCCAGAATAATGTGGAGGTGTCTATAGGAGTTACAGCAGCTGTGGAAGAATTATACCTCTATCTTTTTCCAGCTGGCGCAGATAAATGTAGCATTAGTTTTATCACTAATTCATCATTAGTTTAACCTGTAGTGCCTTACACAGTAAACCCAGTCCACCTAATAGAAAGCTGATGACAGCTCATTACTAGAAACAAATCGGCCAGATTTTCCAGGACAGAGACAGTTGTGATGTCCTGTGTTCATTATTACAAAATTTAGGTTCATTCATTCATTCATTTTTGGCTTAGTCCCTTTATTAATCTGGGGTCGCCACAGCGGAATGAACCGCCAACTTATCCAGCATATGTTTTACGCAACGGATGCCCTTCCAACTGAAACCCATCTCTGGGAAACATCCACACACACTCACTCACACGCATGCACTACAGACAATTTAGCCTACCCAATTTACCTGTACCGCATGTCTTTGGACTGTGGGGGAAACCGGAGCACCCGGAGGAAACCCACTCGAACGCGGGGAGAACATGCAAACTCCACACAGAAATGCCAACTGACCCCGCCGAGGCTCGAACTAGAGACCTTCTTGCTGTGAGTTCACAAGGCTGCACAAAGTGCTTTACAGAGAGAGAGAGAAAATAAAAAATAAAAATAAATAAAATAAAATAAGATAAATAAACAAACGGTAAGAGCATAAAAACAGTAACAGCAATAGGCACATAATAGGAAAAAAGCATAAAAGTGTAAAGTATACATGTACATACACACATGTACATTTCCTTCCTCTCCACCCTTCTGCCTAATTAAAAGATGCTACCACAGTTGACTACAGTGACAGGATTAAGAACAAGACCGTTTTGATCCCCCATCCCACCACTGACCCCCACCCCGGGAAAGGGGGGACTTATGCTTCTAAAACTCACAGAGTGCGAAGTAGTAGCCATAATTACCTCTTTTATGGCAAGAAGGGCACCACGGTCATAAGTAAAAACGGTACAACTGGTGATAGGCGATAAAAACAATGGTAAAATATATGGATAACAGAGCGGCAGACGGCATGCCAAACAGCCTGGCGCCATCTTTGCAACTAAGTTAATGAACCGCCAACGTATCCAGCATATGTTTTACGCATTACTGGGAAACACCCATACACTCTCATTCACACACACACTACAGGCAATTTATCTTATCCAATTCACCTATAGCGCATGTCCTTGGACTGTGGGGGAAACCGGAGCACCCGGAGGAAACCCACGCAAACATGGGGAGAACATACAAACTCCACACAGAAATTTCAACTGACCCAGCCAAGGCTCGAACCAGCGACCTTCTTGCTGTGAGGTGACAGTGCTAATCAGTGAGCCACCGTGTCACCTGTTATAGTTTTTGTATTAGAGAAAAAAATAGAAGATATGTTTGTTTATGAACATTTTACAAGCAAAATAAAATCATGTATTAACATTAGCTATAACTACAACTATATAACCTTTATTTGAATTCAGATTTATTTTAATGAACAATTAACACAATTGTGTTATGAAATGATAATAACTCTGATTAGCATCATTAGGGGATGATGATAAAAACAAGTCAGCTGTTTTTTATAGCTTGTTCACATTCAATCACTTGCAGGTGAAAAAATTAAGGAAGAAAAAATCTCAAATGCAGACTGTTCTCTTACAAGTGCTGATTCGAACACAAATGTACTATACAACATTCTATATCGTTTTTCTGCTATCAGAGCACAAAGAAAAGCTTCTGTCATTTTCTGTTGTCTACTTACATTTAATGTGTAAGTGCAATTCAAGAGTTCCAATTTAGATATGCTTGGCATTAATAGCAGGTTTGGCATGCTGTCCTGGGAGAGAACCCTGAGCTCGGAGAAAATTGAGCCCAAGGCTCCCACCCGGTCAATAAGCATATAAGGGTATCCGAGATAAGGTAGGTCTTGAGAGCTTCCTTAGATAAGGGAGAAAAGGCAGGAGGTGGGGTGGAAGGGGGGATTCTTCCAAAACGAAATAGAGCAGTAGGGACAAATCAGTCTATTTTTTGTAAGCTTGGATCAATCTGATTGGATTAATATTGATTACAGGTGAGCAGCCAGTCATGCTCAATCATATCATGTGCTCCTCTCGAAATTAGTTTACTAAACTTCACTTAAAATAATTGACCAGGTGTGCTTTATTTTCTATTATTTTCATTATTTTATTTATATCAGCCCGTCAGAATTAAGCAATCAAAAGCCCTGTAGTATAATTAGAAATTGTAAATCAAAACTCCACTAAAAGATATCAGGAAAGTCAAAGTGAACAGTCAAGTGGATGGATTCAAACAAAACAGAAATCAGTGCCTTAGTTACTGTATAGTTATTTTTTGATGTGACTTGGTTTTGGCACTGGTGGTATCTACTTGATTAGTATGGAATACTTTTGATTATTTTGTAAAGTGATTTTCTATCACTTTCTCTTTCAGAGGAATCTATATATTGTTACACCCCACACAACTTCACACGAGACCAGGCCCTGTATGCCAGAGGTTACTGCTGGACAGAACTGCGGGATGCAGTGCCTGGAGTCGACCCTGAACTTCGCCCGTCATTGTTCGAGCACAAGTTTCTACCCTACGCTCTGCTGGCCTTCGCAGGCATTATGTACATACCTGCCCTGGGATGGGAGTTCTTGGCCTCCACTCGCCTCACCTCTGAGCTCAACTTTCTCCTTCAAGAGATCGACAACTGCTACCACAGGGCAGCGGAGGGCAGGGCACCCAAAATTGAGAAGCAGATCCAGTCCAAAGGGCCAGGAATTACAGAGCGCGAGCGGCGGGAGATCATTGAAAATGCTGAGAAGGAGAAAAGTCCCGAGCAGAACCTGTTTGAGAAGTACCTTGAGCGCCGAGGGCAGAGTAACTTTCTTGCTAAGCTATACCTGGCGAGACATTTAGCCATCATCTGCCTCAGCTCAATACCTATAACGTACCTGAGCGCCTATTATGCCCGTCAGAGGCAGAATGAGTTTACTTGTGCACTTGGCGAGCCGCCAGACACAAGCAGCATTCCTGAACTGAGGCTGAATGTAAACTGCAAGCTACCAGCCGTGCAACTCCAGCGCATCATGGCTGCGGTGGACATTTCTTTGCTGTGCACCATGAACCTCATAATCCTTTTGAACTTGCTGCATTTGTTTGTAGTGCGCAAGTCCAATTTTGTCTTTGACAAGCTACACAAAGTCGGCATTAAAACACGCCGGCGCTGGCAGAAGTCACAGTTTTGTGACATTAACATTCTGGCCATGTTCTGTAATGAGAATCGAGACCACATTAAGTCTCTCAACAGACTGGATTTTATCACCAACGAGAGCGACCTCATGTATGATAATGTGGTGCGGCAGCTGCTGGCAGCGCTGGCTCAATCAAACCACGATGCCACTCCAACCGTGAGAGACTCTGGTATCCAGACTATTGACCCCAGTATGGACCCTTCAGTGCTCGGTGTGGGAGAGCTGGGAGGAGAGCCCTCAGTAATCAAAAGACCTCGCAAAAAGATGAAGTGGATCCCCACATCTAACCCTTTGCCGCAGTCTTTTAAAGTAAGACTTGGCTTCAGATTCTTGTTCATTGTTATGTGTTTGATGAATAGCTTATTATGATTTTCTACTGCTGAAATGCAATGCACCTTTTGTTTCTATACAGGAACCCTTGACTCTAACCAGACTGGAACATAGCATAAAGGCAGAGAAACCTAAACCAGTCCGAAGGAAGAATGTAGCAGATAGCATTATTGCTCCACTTCTGGACAGCAAGAGCACGCAGTATCCTCCTACTAGCAAAGGTATTGTTGGAGTAATGGCTGGTTGCTAACCTATCCTATCTTCGATAAACAAAATAATGACCTTTTAAAAGAGATTACTGTAATTTGACCTGTTGGAATTTCAACATAGGCTCATTCTGAAAACGTAGCCCTATATACATTTTTAGAGATCACGAATGATGTAGCCAGAAGTATGTGTGGCTTTTAAAACGAATGCTACAGGACGGTATGATGCCGTTCCTTTTCTCGCTTACTAGCTGACTACTTACCTCTGTATGGACGGCTTTCCCGATGCTACCAGTTTGTCCAGTTAGCTCACCATGTGCGTCGATGGACTTGAGACGCAGAGAGGAGCTGACCATGACGATGGGGTTCGAGTCCGATGAAGAACGGTTCCAGAAAGTGGGTAAAACAAAAACAGAATCCAAAAAATAAAATAAACAAGTCAGTGTGTGCTTTTGAAAATAGTATTGGTTGGATTTAGGGAAGGAGGAGGGTGGGTCAGTCGATCGGTCAGCCAGTCAGTCAACAGTGGCCACTGGTGGATTTACGCAAGAACAGCAGGTACGAATGGCACTCGCGAGAGAAATTTGAGATCTCAAAAAGCATACACAGCGGCCTCTGGTGGATTCCTGAAAACAAAAACTGCAAAAAAACCATACCTCCTGGGACGTATTTGGTCTCCAGAAATGTATATAGGGGTACATATTCAGAATGAGCATGTGTTGTGGGAATTGCTTAATTTGAATCACTAATATGTTTGGAATCATTCTCTAGTGTTTTTTTCTCATTGTATTTTTCAGATACATATAATATAGAAAAGAAACACTCTCTTAACCTCTCGCTGGATGTTCATCCCTACATGCTGACTATCCAGAAAGCAGAAACAGTCCACCCTGAGCCTCCCCCCGTTGAGCACTCTATCAGTAGTGTGTATATTGAGGGTCCACATACAGTTGTCCATGTCTCGTCTACTCTTACTGGTACAGTATGCTTGGATTGTCTTCAATGATGCACAATTTATCAAAACATAAGTTGTTTTATTTTTTATTTTATCAATATAGAACATTTTATAGTGTGGGTGCAGTGATCACATATTCCCTGCAGGCACATGATGTCATATTTACATTGTACCCCAACGTTGGATTTTGTTTGGAAATGAAAATCAGGTTGACGTCAAAACCCAACGTCAGACCGACATCAATGTCCAATGTCCAACCTAAAATCAACCAAATGTCAACATCTAATCATGTTACACCTTGATGTTGTGTGAACATTACCACTATGGCATCAATCAGATGTTGAATTTTGGTCACTTTCCAACACAAACTAAAATCAACCAGATATCAATGTAATTTGACCTGACGTCATGACCTAAATTTAACCTAATATTAACGTTATGATGTTGTGTGCCTTCTGGGTTCTGACTGTAGGCAAGCACAGAAGTTGGGTTTTCTTAACAAAAAGCCAGTAGGTATTTTCAATTGGCTTTTTGAATCACAAATTAACGCAATATTTATGAATTTTGAACTCAAAATATGGTAGATTCTAGAACAAAGATGGGCAAACTGGGTCCTGGAGGGCTGGTGTCCTGCAGAGTTTTCCTCCAACGCTAATCAAACACACCTGAGCATGCTAATCATTGGCTTTGTCTAAAATTGCATACTTCCATACTATATAGTACATTAAAAACAGTATGCAAGCTGAGTGGTATGTTCGAATTCATAGTATGTGGAAAACATTATGCGAGAAGTACCTGGATGACCTATTATTTTCGGCGAGATTCTGAAGTGCGCATTTGAAGGATGCTACGCTATCCCATTCGTAGTCCATTCGTAGTACTAACATGCATACTATAGAACATACTTTTCTAAAAGGTCGTGTAGTAAATTCAAATTCAAATATAATACCTACTCGAGTAGTAGGCGATTTCAGATGCAGCCATTCCCAGCAGGCACACAACATCATAAGATGTTAATATTAGGTCATGACGTCAGGTGACCAAAATTCAATGTTTAGCCAGCCCCTATGGACAACGTTATTTTGACGTCCAGTAATGACGTCAAATTGCATTGATATTTGGTTGATTTTAGGTTGTGTTGGAAAGTGACCAAAATCCAACGTCTGATAGATGTCATAGTGGTAACGTCTACAGAAGGTCAAGGTGTAACATGATTAGACATCGTTGACGTCGGCCGGACGTTGAGTTCCAAACAAATTTCCAAACAAAATCCAACATCCCCATGACGTTGGGGTACATTGGGGTACAATGTCAATATTACGTCATGTTGACGTCCCGTGCCTGCAGAGTTGTCTTCAAAATTCACTATAAATCTACAGGCAGGTGTGTTTGCTTGGGGTTGGAGCCAAATTCTGCAGGACACTGGACCTCCAGGACCAAGTGTGCTCATCCCTGTTCTAGAATATACAATACTATGCAAAAGTCTTAGGCCAACAACAGCTTGGTTGTTTTAACAAAGTTTCATTGACCATGCATATGTATGTTTTGGTCTCTTCATTCAGATTCAAAGATAAGATATTAAGACAAAAGTGGCGTTAGTGTGATCACCCTTGGCACTCTTGTGTAGACTGAGGCTGCGTCTGAAATCGCCTACTACTCGTGTGGGTACTATGTTTGAATTTGAATTTGCTACACCCCGTTAGAAAAGTATTTTCTATATAGTATGAATGGATTATGAGTGTACTACTGCTGCCATTAGTCATTATCACGTGACCTACCCGCATCAGTTGTGCCCATTTATGAATTCTGTCGCTTGGCATCATGGGATAGTGTAGCGTCCTTTGGATGCGCACTACAGAATCTCACCGGAAGTAGTAGGTCATAGTGTTTTATGAATGAATTTGGACATACTACTTGGCTTATGTACTGTAGTAGGGAAGTATGCGATGTTGGACGTAGCCTGAGGATTCTTTTAGTACTTACTTACCCCAGTCTATGTACTGTAAAGTAGATTTTTAAAATAACATTATTTAAGGGCAGTGGCCATCTTATCCACATTGTCCTTTTCTGCATCACATTTTATTTTTACCTCGCTCACTTTGGTTAAAATTTACTACACTAATAATTTAATAGCACTTTTATGTACTGTTAATTGTTTTACATTTAATTTTAAATTTAATTTTATGTTGTTACATAATAATGTTGTTATGCCTATATTAATTTGTAGGGTTTAAAACAACTGGTAACACTTTATTTTGATGGTCCATTTGAGTATTAGTAGACTGTCTGCTTAATATCTGTTGAATACTGCTCCTTTATCACACATTTAACTGACTATAACAAATTTTGCAAGTACATGTCAACTTACACTAACCCAAACCCCAACACTAACAGTCTACTTATAACCTAATGAGAATTAGTTGTCATGTAGATACAATGTAACTTAAACTCAACAAACGGACCATAAAAATAAAGTGTGACCAAACAACTTATTTAACAATATATAATTGACATAGTTTATATTGATATTACTGATAATTCTGTGCAATCTTTTTTGTCCCCTTAGAAAAGAAAGAATCTCCTCCACTGTCCACCACCACTGTCTTCTCCACAGCCACTCTTCCCACAAATTCATATTTAAATGGTGGGACAGCCAGCATACCTCCTTCCCTAGATTCCCCGAAAGTCATAGGTCCCCTCAACCAGGACACAGAGCCTGAAAGCCAGCCTGTACCATTTAGTCGAAACCCCTCCCACCCGCTGCTGAGCATTCATCACACGTTATATGAACAGGACGAGGACGAGCAAAACAGAAGACTAGCCAGACCTGGTGAGCTTATTGCTGCTGGAGAGTGTTGAAGGAAAATGCAGAAACAGGCCTGCCTGCACACAAACACACAAAAACACAACAATGCAAAAGCACTTAGAGCATCAACTGAAGCACAAAGGAATATGCTGGTTTTTAGGGTCATATTTATAGGTTGGTTGTTAGATGGTAGATGTCAGATTATTCCATTTCTAAGAATTGGGGAAGGCGATGTTTAGCATTTAAAAATTCTTAAAGGTGCACTTTATTTAGGTTCAAATAATCAAATAATTTTTATTTTTAACTGACTAGTATGATATATGACAGTGTTAGATTTAATGTATGCAGATTTTAGTTACTGATATGACTCTTGAACTATATATATTGAAACTTGTTTCTGCCATTGGAAAAGAATTATATCTGACAATTCTTTTTCAAAACGTTTTCCCCCAAAAATTACAAGCTTATACCTTGCAGTCCTTAAAATTATTTCGAATTGTCTTTTATACGTATGTGTATTTCACTTTATATATCTAAAAACACCACAAATATCTTGGTTATACTTAATTTTACAGTACAGTTTTGCATGCACATTTTATATACACTCACCGGCCACTTTATTAGGTACACAATTAGGTCCATCTGCTCGTTAGCGCCAATTTTTAATCAACCAATCACAAGGCAGAAACTCAATGCATTTAGGCATGTAGACAGGGTCAAGACAATCTGCTGCAGTTCAAACTGAGCATCAGAATGGGAAAGAAAGATGATTTAAGTGACTTTGAATGTGGCATGATTGTTGGTGCCAGAAATCTCTAGGGTTTACAGAGAATGGTCCAAAAAAGAGAAAATATGCAGTGAGAGGCAGTTATTTGGGCGCAAATGCCTTGTTGATGCCAGAAGTCAGAGGAGAATGGCCAGACTGGCTTAAGCTGATAGAAGGGCAACAGTAACTCAAATAACCACTCGTTACAATCGAAGTCTGCAGAAGAGCAACTCTGAACGCACAACACATTTAACCTTGAGGCGTATGGGCTACAGCAGCAGAAGACCACACCGGGTGCCACTTCTGTCAGCTAAGAACAGGAAACTGAGGCTCCAATTCGCACAGGCTCACCAAAATTGGACCATAGAAGATTGAAAAAACATTGCCTGGTCCGATTAGTCTTGATTTCTGCTGCGACATTCAGATTGTAGGGTCAGAATTTGGCGTCAACACCATGAAAGCATAGATCCATCCTGCCTTGTATCAATGCTTCAGGCTGGTGGTGGTGGTGTAATGGTATGGGGGATAATTTCTTGGCACACTTTGGGCCCATTAGTACCAATTGAGCATTGTGTCAATGCCACAGCCTACCTAAGCATTATTGCTGATCATGTCCAACCCTTTATGACCACAGTGTACCCATCGTCGGATAGCTACTTCCAGCAGGACAAGGCGCCATGTCATAAAGCGCGAATCATCTCTGATTGGTTTTTTGAGGCTCAATTTTGACTGTAGAGGCTCAAATGGCCTCCACAGTCACCAGAACTCAATCCAATAGAGCACTTTTGGGATGTGGTGGAATGGGTGATTTGTATCATGGATGTGCAGGCAACAAATATGCAGCAACTGCGTGATGCTATCATGTCAATATGTACCAAAATCTCTGAGGAATATTACCAGTACCTTGTTGAATCTATGTCATGAAGGATTAAGGTGGTTCTGAAGGCAAAAGAGGATCCAACTCAGTACTAGTAAGGTGTACCTAATAAAGTGACCGGTTAGTGTATATATCAAACCTCAACCTACCCAAAACCAAACCTTAAAGGTGCACTTAGCAATATTTGAAAATGCTTTTCACCACAGTGTTGGATAGAGTTCCAAAACACATCCAATCAGGAGTACGGGGTGTATATACTGTAACTATAGCGATAAAGAGGTATCAAAAAGTTGCAAGGTCATGTTGGGTTATGGGCGTATTTGTTTCAAATAACAACATTGCTTGGCAAAATTAGTACTTTTTTATAGTATAACACTGTAAGTGCATGTAAACACATATATTTTAAAATAAAGTGTAACCAATATTTAATTAAGTTAAAAAGTGTACCTCCAAACATCATTTCCCAGTCTTACGTTTAAAGACGATTAAGGGAAAATAAAATCGCCCATGTCTTTGGTGCTCACCATATGGGTTAAAGAGTTCTCTAGGACATTCCAAATGAAGGCAAAGGCCAATTAGATTTTTGCACAAAGCACTATTTGTTCCTGTTTAACATAGTGTCAATGCATTTTTGTGTTTTTCTTTTTACACATTCAGTGTCGGCTTCATATAGATGTCTTGAGGTATTCAACGCAATACATGTATTCTTAAAATATGCAACCTCATTTCCTACTGTTGCAATAATATGCACATTTGGAATGTATATACTTGGCTGTACAGAAAAAAAGTTCTTAGATATAATGTGAGAGACTATAGGCTTTTTTAAATGATGTTCATCTACACCTCTGGTGCACTTACTCAATGAGACTGTATCACTCTGGATCATTCAACTCCGAATCGCTTGAAGAAATGTGGATCCTTATACCAGCTTTTTTTAAAGCTGTTTTGTTCAGACAGATGTTTTCCAACTAAAGAGGATTCATAAAATGGGCTTTTAATACCTATTGTATGTCACCATGAACCACAACTCGTGTGAAATGTCATTTTATCTTTGTAAAACCTAGTTAAAACCTTTGATATTCACTGATTCCCTTTGTGGTGAAGTATTAGAAATGCCCTGCCAAAACACTTTTACAAGAAGCGCACAACAATTCACAGCAAATAGATTCCAGAAGCACTTGTTACCACATGGCATGAGATTGATATTAGGAGTAGTTGCTGCAGCTCACTGTTTTTTTAGCATATATTATGATCCAAGTGCAATATTTTGATAATGATTATGCGATACAGGGAAGATCATGAATCACAATACCATCAGGTTGGAAGGAACCACACTTGATTTTTCAGGCTTGGATCTTTGTGAATATAGTTTGATGATATTATGGGTGCTAATATCAAGCTTGAAAATATTGTAGTGACATTCAGTCTTTAAGACTGAATATGTTCAAATGAGGTTAGACATGGTAAAAATGTGTACGGCTATGTCACCTAGTTTGTTTTGTTCTTGCATTTAGTGCAATTTCATTTTTTTGTTGTCTATTTTGGCATTAATTCTTAGGAAATGTTTTATATATATGTATATTTATGGAACTGCAGCATATCAACCAAGTAATCTGCTTAGAGAAATAAATGATGCTAAATAGACAAATGTTAGATTATCACATGGGTTGTATACTGCATGTCCAACAAGTTAAGCAAACACATTATTCACATAGGGAAAAACGTACATTTAAGTCATAAACGGAAAAAGCTCACCTAGTCTGTCTTGCACATATCAGCCCTTCATCCTTTTCTGTATGTTTGCTGAGATGTCTCTGTTATAGATGAACCTCAGAAAGAAGTATATAAAATTCATAATGTTGTAAGATTCTGTTTGAAGTTTTTTTTTATAAAGTGAACAAAATGTTTCATTTAGCTCATGGTAAATGAAATGAAAATCCCGTCTGTTATGGCCATAGACTGTAAAAGGTACGCCATGTTAGAGGCATTTCAAAGAACTGATTTTTTTATAACTTCATATGTTCTGGTTTATTTGAGAATTTCTGCCAGGTAAGAACAAATCTTGCTTAAAAAAAATCTAAATTATGACAAAAGATCAAAATTATGATACACATGGATGGGCAAAAATACATTAAATGTATTTTAAAATAAAATACCAAATAGCCCTTTTTAAGGTGTAGCAAAATAAACTACAAAATACAGCAGCCACAAATGTTTCAAAATAAAATACTGTAGTTTTGTATTTTAAAAATACTACAAAATATTTTTACAAGCATGCTTCTTTGCAAACCTTCCATGAATACGCCTATTCGATCAGTCCCTTCACTGTTAAATGTGAAGTAAACAAAATTTGATAGCAACAGCTTTTCTCTGAGCAAGTTTTAGCAGATTCTCTGCCACCTCATTCACCTCTCATACTGTACATGTGTATCTATATGTTTTACTTGTTTCTTTTTATTCATTTGGTATATTTTTTGTACAAATTTCATACAGAAAACCCTGTTCAATGCAGATAATGGGTTAGAATATAGTACTATATCTGTTAATAATGTTTCCACCCATTGTGTGGCCAGTAAAATTGAGATATAATCTCTGTATAATGATTAATTATTCAACCTCCTAACAAGGTGATATTTGAAGTGTTTAATCTTTAAATTATTATTTTTTCTTTTTTTTATAAGATATAACCCGAGTCATGTGTTTTTGACAAGTCTGTAGACTGAATTGCTTTATAATTAAATATTGTCCCACTTTGACATCTTCAGGCAGACATTTTTCCTCCTCATTAACTGGAAATTTAAACAGCCAGTGAAGTATTGGTATCACCATGATGTTATGCATAACTTCCTTCCATAATGTCCTTCCAAGCATTGACCACCTTCTTCAATATTAATCAATGCTGAAAAAAACAGCATATGCTGATAAGGTATTTTTTGATGCTGGTCTTGCTGGTTTTAATGCTGGTATTGTTGGTTTCAATGCTCGTTTTGCTGGTCTCGATGCTAGTTTTGTTGGTCTTGATGCTGGTCTTGCTGGTTTCAGTGCTGGTCTCAATGCTGGTTTTGCTTGTCCTGACCAGCATTGAGACCAGCAGGGCCAGCATTGAGACCAGCATTAAAACCAGAAAGACCAGCATTGAAACCAGCAAGACCAGCATACCAGCATCGAAACATACCTTACCAGCATATGCTGTTTTTTTCAGCAGAGTTTTCTGGTCTGATCTCAAGCATATTCAAAATGTCATGATGATGTCATCATGTAGCCTTCTTACAAAGCATTTTACAGTATTTTAAAACTATGAAAATACAATACACTAAAGTATTTTGGTACAAAATAGTAAGCCATTTTCATCAACCCTATCAAATACAAATTACAAAATACTATTTTATATTTAAAAATACGTATTTGAAATAAATGTATCATAAATACTGCACATCCCTGATGATACTAAATTACGACATACAAAAACCAAATTAAATTGGTCTTCATTTACTATTAACATAACAAAATGATGCATTTAAAAGATTTAAAGCAAATTCTGCTTCAAAATAAATATCACTGGGCCATATATATATACGGCCTATATATATATATATACATAGTGTCTTAATTTTTCATAATTATTATATATAGAATTTGTTCGAGCTTTTACCAAACAAAAAAGAAATCTGTGGACTACATTACCCAGAAACCCCTGCAATGGGCGGTGCTACATCTTCACTTCATACCACAAGCAGCTGACTAGCTCTAACTTTAATCATTTCAGTTTTGCCGAAGCTAGCATCCAAACCGCAGACAGTGTGGTTGATTTAATATTATTTACATGTCTCTAATGTAAAAATGTAATATTATAATCGTAACAGTGAGTGAACTACATAACTTATTCTCGGTCAGTCCAGTAAACTTTTTGAAGGGGTTTAGCTTATATTAGCATAGCATCAGCTAACAGCTGCGTGGATGTGTGCGCATTCAACGTTAGCCTGTAGCCTAGCTACCTGGTCAGGAATCATCCATTTCTACAACTGACAGTCCAATCGGACCCGTTACTTTCGTGGAAAGAGTGGACAAGCTCTCTATCAAGTCAAATGTAAGAGTTATGTTTTATATTCGTTGCTTTTTGGAGTGGTGTCTGAGATTGCAGCCAGTCCATAAGATTTTGCGGTTTAGTTTTACCTTCTGTCAGTAGTGTCAGTTGGCTTACAGCTTTACTTTGATATATTATATTTTAAATTGTGTCTTTTTTTTAAACAAAATTATGATTTTTTTATTAAATCATTTCGGAAGCTCGAAAAGAATAGAGATTGATGTGCCAACCAGGTGGTCTGATGACAGCAGGTTGCCAGTTTTTAATGTCTGACTTCTGTAGGATTAGATCTGCTTCTCGGTCAACATAAAACCCGCTTCCCTGGGCAGCTTCAAGTAAATGGCCATCACATCCAAATCCTCAGCAAAACTCCAAATGACCCTGATGTGTTGGGTATACAGTAGTTTGAAAAGTGTACGTGGACTAGTTGAACAAAGCAAGATGGCAGGCTGATTATGAAGTCTGATGACTCACTTTACTGAACCTACCCAAGTACACCAGTCAGAAAAGTTTGAAATCCTTTAATTGAACTGTGTCTGGTTTAGTGTTGAGCCATATTTTTCCAACAAGCCAGTACACTGTCAAGAGTCACAGGTGTTCAATTCCATTGTGTGTGGAGTCATATGTGTGTTTTTATGCATCTGATGTAATCTTTTATTCCAGGTTAAGGTTTTAGTGAACAGCGGACAATGGAACAGGACAACAACTCTGAGGTAAGAAAGACAGGAGGGATCTTGATGCTTTGTTTGGCTTGCATGGTATGGTTGGAAAGTTATCAACTAATCTTATAATAATGTTAAACTCTGGACCACTTATATTTAATCGAAAGAGCATTTTAACTTTGTAAAAACAGATAATTTACATGAAAGGGATTCTGTTTCTTTGTTGTTTTGTTTACTTTTATTCTTCACTTTGATAGTTCATCCAAAAATGAATATTCTGTCATATTTTACACCTTCACTTGTTACAAACTTATTTTCTTCTTCTTCTCTTGAACACATAAGAAAATATATTAACAAATGTCGGTAACCGATAGCCATTGACATCCAGAGCGGGAAAAAATACTATAAAAGTTAATGTCTACCTAAAAGCATAAAGGTTTCCCTTTAATGTACATATAGCCTCTTTATTGCCTGCTTGTGGGTACTAAGAGTACTGGACAATGTTTTTGTTTATTTAGCTGGGCATTTCCCACATGAAAAAAAAAAAATGCACAGCATACTTGAGCTATGTGTTTTACTCACACTTCAAAATATGATATATCATCCACTTAACCTCGAAAACAAAACTGCTTCATTTGAGTGTTCAATTGAATGCCAAGCTTGTACACACTTGTTTTGTATACATGGCAGGATTTGAAGAGGTTTCTAGGTTATGAAAAATTGTTTTTGTTTGTAGGATGACTCAGTTGGCCCAGCAGAAGATGACACGCAACCTCAATTTCCACTCGGACTCTGTGAGTAATTGCTGATTTAAAGTTCATCAGAATACTAGGTTTCTTTAATATTTTTCTAAGAAATGGTGCTGTGTAGTTTTCAAAATAATTGTTAGATGTCAAACTGTATCATTACTATATCACTGTTCTTGTCAGTTTTATAGTAACCAAGTGTCTTTATGTATAAAGAAATAATTATAATAAGAAACAATTAATAATTTGTTGGATCATAGTAATATTAATACTAATTTGAGGTATTTATTGTTAATTTTCACTTTATCATTTTTGAATATATTTGTTTTCAGAATTTAAGTGTATTCTCTGTTTAGTTGTTTGTTTATATATTATTAAATTATTAAGTACATTATTAAGGTACTTAATACATTATGAACCATTTATACATAAAAATATAATAATGTTCTTAATAATAATAATAATAATAATAATAATAATAATAATAATAATAATACAGGGCTCGAAATTAACCTTTTTTTATTTATAGCACCGGTGCTCCTAACTTCAAAAATGTACCCACCAAAAGTTATGAGCAATGTCAGCTGTTTTAAACCATTCCTGAGCGCTGCGTTTGGTGTTTTTAGGTGCAAAGATGCTTAAGGCGTGAATGCCTCCTAATTCCGCGCATGTGGTGAACATTTTGCTGTGAAAACTGGTCGCATGACATCAATTTTATGCACTCGCACAAATGCTCCCAAATATATTTTGAGGTCGCATAGTAAACATTTCGGGCGCGTATGCGACCAAAACGGTCGCAATTTCGAGCCCTGTAATATATAAACAAACAACTAAACACAGAATACACTTAAACTATATGTATAACCTCATGTACCATGCTTAAAGTAGTTAAGTTAGCATTTGAGCTGATTTGATCTATGGAGGTTATTTCCAAATGTCACCACCACAAATCACATGACTAATCTTTCCACTGATATTTTGTGTACATGCAATGTTTTTTTTTTCATCATGAGCTAGTGTAGAGGAAAATATTTAGAGTTTTGTAAACTTTTCAGTTTTTCATTTTCTATTTAATTACATTTCGATTTGATCAAGAAATTGTTGTCATAAAAATGTACTATGGCTTTCAGAAAACCCCCACATTATTTAGTTTATCAATCGTACGTATCGCTGTCAACATTGTCAATTTTACATTGTCTTGTTTTTTTGTGAGTATGTTGTTGTATGTTGTTGTATATTGCACTGTCTGTATTTTGCACTGTCGTTGTATTTACACTGTCTGTATTTTGCACTGTCTGGAGCCAGCACCTACGCTTTTCACTCATCATAGCACACGTGCTGATGATGATGTGACAATAAAAGTGATTTTGATTTTTTTTATAATTTATAATTATAATTCATATTATTTTTTTGGCATATTAAGACACAATGCACACCGAAATAGTAATTAATTGTCAATTTAAATCTTCATTTATATGTGTTATATTGAATGATGATGGAAAATTTTGACCTATATTACATTTTATTTTGTAGTAATTTGAAACATTACACGCTTATATTACACACACACACACACACACACACGCACACACATATAAACATGTATATATAAGATTTAAATTCACAATTAATTACTATTTTGTTGTGTATTGTGTCTTTTAATATGTCAACAAATGTTTCTTGTTGTAAATATGGCTGAAGATTTATATATTTCTGGAAATTCTAATTTGTTGTTTTTTTGCCTAGAATAAAAGCAGGATTAAATTTAAATTTAAGCCATTTTAAGGTCTAAAAATATTACCCCTCTTTGGCAATATATATTTTTTGATTATAAACAGAACAAACTATTCCTTGTCATGGTGATCAGCCGATAATGAGTACCGATTTTGATGCTTTAAGCTTTATAATGCATAAGCACTTTTTCCCTCTTAGTATAATACTAGATCTCTCCTTACCTAAGAGAATAAATTAAGGATGCTGCATTTAATCCCTTAAATGTCTCTTATTACTATTATAATCAAGTATTTATTATAAGTATTTATAAGTAATTATAATACTAACAATGCAATTTGGAAACTTTGCCAATGATGAAAGAAAAATTCAACACGTCTCAATCAAGAAAAAGTTTGAAGCACATATTTGATGCATAAGAAGTTAAAATGCACACTTCCAAATCCATTACTTCTTTGCTAAAAGTAAATAAGTCTATAAACTACTGTTTATTATAATAAGTAAATTACAAGAAGTTAGATTATTAAATATTCATATTAAAAAATATCATTTTAAAGTTTTTTTTTTTTTAATGTATCTAATATTATTAGCCAGGTTTTAGTGAATGCAAATACTTTTTTGCAATACTGTCAAAAACACAAAACTTTTAGTTGTTATATGTAAAAAGGCCTAAATGCAAGATCATTCAGATATTTTGCTCATCACCAGCTAACACAAACACTTGCAACTGGTTCATGAGATCGGCCAGATCAGCGAGTATCGATTGAGTTATTCAATGTGATTATCGGCCGATACTGATCTCCAGCTGATCAATCAGAGCATCCCTTTTCATTACCCTAGTAGTGTCTTTCAATATTAGTCTCTTGAAAAATTTATAGCAAAATATTATGTACTGTTATCATGGCAAAGATAAAAGAAGTCAGTTATTAAAACTATTATGTTTAGAAATATGTTAATATATATATTATTTAAGCTTTTTGTAATTGTATTGTATGTTTGTGATCTTTGTCTGTTTAGCAGACTCTGAGGCGGTGGAAGTGTTGTGGCAGGTTCGGACCCAGCGACGGCAGAAGGAGCCTGATCTGCCAGAAACTGTGACGCGTCTCACCACACCTGAGGGTAGTGTTGTGTACCTGGTTGGCACTGCCCACTTCAGCGACAGCAGTAAGAAGGATGTTGCCACTGTAAGCACTGGCTTTCTCCAAAAATATTTGTATGCACTAACAACCAGCATTTAATAGTTAAACACCTTAGTATTATTATTCTTATTAGCAGCTGATTGATCAAATGTTGTTTTGAATGAGTGCTTTTTTGCTTCAGACGATCCGAGCGGTCCAGCCTGATGTAGTAGTGGTGGAGCTGTGCCAGTACAGAGTATCCATGCTTAAAATGGATGAGAAAACGCTGCTAAAAGAGGCTAAAGACATTAACTTGGAGAAGGTCCAGCAGGCCATTAAACAGGTCAGCCATTAGACGGAAGACTGTGCTGACACAGTATTATATTGTCAAACACTTTCTCCTGGTTGCTTTTATCGACATGTAGTGTTATTTGTAATTACTTTCAAAGTGTAATAAAATTTCTGATCAGCTCAAATAGTAAAGGACTATTTAAATTAAGTGATTTATTGATAGTTTCTTATCATGAACTTTGCTTAAAGGCACAATATGTAATTTTCTGGAATCCTGGGAGTCGTTGTACTCATTATATCCCATGGGACTCCTGCAGAATTTATGTTCATTGATGAGCTAAAGTATTCAAAACTTATTATCATGGTAGTATGATGCGAAGCAAGGCTGTAAACTGTCGAAGCAAAACTAGACTACTTAAGCAATTGATGATAAGAGATGAGCGTGACTCGGCACAAAAGCAGTGGTGCTTTTGTTAGGCCACAGTCCACCACTGCCAGTTCTTTCAGTCATGATAACCTGGGTGTTTTATTTTATCACAGCTCTGCCAGTGAGAGTTGTTGAATACAAGTGCATCAAATAAAAAGAAAATGTAAAACTTCTTGAAGGGGATAGGGCATGTCAGATACTAGAGAGCATTTGATTGGTTATGATTTGATGAGAAAGTGTTGTATGACGTGGGTGACGTGAATAAAATCATTGATCTATTTAGGCGGAAGTGATAAACTACAAGCTTTACAGCTTGTTTATGTTTATACCAGTTTTATATCTTCTAAATGCAAAGTCACTGTTTTGGAGCACACTAGCTCATAGATATCTTAAAAACTAACAATTCTTATACTAACATCTAAAAAACTTTCTTTTGTTTTCACGGGACCTTTAAATATTGCAAATTCAGCAGTTTTGTATCAAGATGATTGTGTGTTTTGCATAACTTGATATCGAATGATTGGAACAAAGAATGTTACATTTGTCCGACAATTGCACATGCTTAAGAAACAATGAAACTTATAATGATTTATTTTAGGGCTGCCGTTAACGACTGTTTTTATATTAATTAGTCTATCAAATCATATATTAATTTTTCGACTAATTGAAACAATTTAATTAAAAAAATTATTAATTTTATATTTATAATGAATAATGAGATGCATTTTTGGATGTAGCATTTGGAAAAAAACACCATGTAAATGCCAAAATTCACATAAAATACTAATGCATTTCATTTATCAGGGTTTCTGTGGGGTCTTAAAGTCTAAAATTTAAAAATCGAAATTTTAGGCCTTAAAAAGTTCTAGGTCCTAAATATTTTTGCACAGGTCTTATTTTTCCGATGTCCATGTAACGCTACATCTAATGCTCATTTAAATTCTTTTTTTGTGGTTGTTGCTTGGTTTTTGTGGTATTGTAGTTCTTTATTTCACTAGTCCTTATGTAATTCGTGGTTTTACAACCAATCAGCTTTCTGTTTCTGAACTCAGTGCGCATGGCGACTGTGACGTCATCGCTGTGTTTGCGGGGTTTCGCTTTAGGTGCGCGCAACATGATTTCGGCTGGCGGAGTGAACAGATTCGCGCGGCACTGCGTTTGATTTGAGTTGAATATGAAACACTTTGAGGAGATTTTTTTTCTGAAACAGGTACGACTGTACAGACCTCTGTACAGAACATGTTTTTTCACCATTCATAGGTTTTACACTGATGTATATATTACATTTTCGAACTTAAAACAGTTTAATAGCTACAAACTAAAATTAAGTAACAAATTATGTCTTTGATAACTGGAAAAAAATATTTGAACCTATCAGTTTACAGTATACTGATGCCCAATTTCAAGGCTTTATAGGTTATAATGGACAAGATTGTTGGACCATTATTGCCTTTTTAGCTTATAAGTACAGGATAGAAACTACCCAGACAGTATTGTGTCAATTGTTGAGTAGAAAAATAAATCTTTATTCTTTATTCTTGCCATAATAAAAAATATAATTGTAGAGCAACCCATGTTCTGTTCTCATTGATATTTAACTTTAATAGGTAGAACTGTCCGAGATATAAACAAAAGCAAGTGATGCATCAAAGTTTGTTTTAAAAAATCTTGAATGGTTATAAAACTTTATAATCATTATAATAAATAATAAAAATAATAAAAAACAATTAGTTTAAAAATCTTGAATGATAGTAATGATATGACGTAGTTCTGGAAACTTCATAATTTTCTTTTTATCCGTCTTATTTTACGATGGGTTTTTTTTGACTGGCCCCAGTCATTTTAAAAAATATCACATCGGCGAACGCATCAAGTATAAAAGCCTTTTCCGTCTTGTAAGGTGCGCAAGCAGTCAGCGGAGGTGTGCGATGCGGTGCCAGGCGAAAGTATAAATCAGCCTTAAGATTTTTTTTTTAAGATTAAATTTATTAGCTAATGGTCTTAAAAAGGTCTTAAAGTCTTAAATTTGACATTATAATATCTGCAGAAACCCTGTTTATGTCAAAGTCAAAATAAATCATTTTTAAAATGTCAGAAGTGTAAAATAACCAGCATCTCTTGCAAGCAAAACTAAAGTTTTAACAAAACATCAGTGAGTTAATTATTTTCTATTTTTAATGAAGTTACGAGGCCTTGTTTGACTGAAATTTTAAGAACTATGAGTTTAATTTTATATAATTTCATGTGTTGAGATTTATAGCCATTTTTAAGTAGTATTAAGTCATAAAATCACTTGTATAGAAATTAAATTGCTTTTCAGACAAAGTCATTAGAGAAGAAATTTAAATGCAATTGTAATGATGTATTTAGTAAGGAATTTATTTTTTAAGTAACTTTCTCAACACCGTCAACGTGTTACCAACTTCATTTCTTCTGTTTTTTTCTTTTCACCTTTTTTCCTCATTTCTCATGTCAGAACGGAGTGATGTCTGGCCTCATGCAGATACTGCTGCTCAAAGTCTCGGCTCACATTACAGAACAGCTGGGCATGGCCCCCGGAGGAGAGTTTAGAGAAGCCTTTAAGGAGGTCAGTATATGTACATGCATGCTTTTGCAGACGTACACGGTCCTCATGGTCCTGACATGCACTGTAACTCATGCACTCATTCCAGGCTTCTAGCAGATGTCACCAATTATCAAAGAACAATAAATGCATGCAGTCACGAAACCCGAAACATGAAACCCGATGGTCACCGATGTATGTGTCACAGCGAAGACTGATTTGCATTAAAAAAATAAAGGATTTCCTTGTGGTTTTAACTGATTTCAGGCAGGAAAAGTGCCCTTCTGTAAATTTCACCTTGGGGATCGGCCCATTCCAGTAACCTTTAAGCGTGCAATAGCTGCTCTCAGTCTATGGCAGAAGGCTCGTCTGGCCTGGGGCCTGTGCTTCCTCTCTGACCCCATCAGGTACAAGTCAACAGCACTTTGTCTTCACATGCACAGCATTCACTCTTTGGCCCCGTTTACACTGTCAGGTCTTGATGCCCAATTCCGATTTGTTACCTGTATCTGATTTTTTTGCCTGTTCAATTACATGTTCTTTTAATTGTGACCCATATCCGATTCATGTGTTTACACTTGCCATGCAATTTACGATGTCGCGCATGCGTAAAGGGGGGTTCTAGCATCTTCGCCACACTAGCCATGATGGAAGAAATTGTCTTGCTTTTAGCTCTGCAAAATATGGGACGCTCGCCCAACTTTAAAAAGATTTTGAGGCGGAGGAGGAGGGAAAAGGCCGTTTTCGCAGCTTGCGCCTATAGTTTATATATGGTGTCCTCCACTGACTCATCTCCCAACAGGGCAACAAGGCAGGTAACTTCTGCCGTCGACCACTGACCACTTTCCTCCATGTTTCCTCTGTTGTTGCTGTTCACCGCGTCGGCGCCTCCACACACAATCTTCCTTCTATATCATTAAACCGCTGAGAAGTACCACATTATCGCAAATTTAATAATGTACAAAACGGAATGCCTTAATAAATCCGATCTGCCCGTTTACATGGTAGTCACATTGTCACATACCCGATTTATGTCTGATTTATTTCCACAAATGAAGGAGGCCTGAAACCGATCTCTGAATATCCGAATGTATACGTTTTTTTGTGTTTACATGTTCATAGAACAGGTCCGATCTGTCTCGCATACGAGCAAAAAAACAGAATTGGGTCACATTTAACTGGCAGTGTAAACGGGGCCTTTGATGTATAAATGAAAAACTTCATGTGGCGTCTTAAAAAAATGAGACACAATGTGCAAAACTGCCAATATGGATGTGTACAAAAATGTATCACAATGAATTCTTGTGGCCTGAAAGTGATAAAATTGACTTTGATGGTATGTAAAAAAATATATACACTTAAAGTCAGAATTATTAGCCCCCTGTGTATTTTTATTTTCAATTTTTAACTGATATGCTACAGCCTATAAATAAAAATATTTCAAAATGTTATCTTCATACAGTGTACAACTGATTTTATTTTAAAGACTTTATAAAAGTTTGAGTTGATCTTATGAACTGAATAGCCTACTCAAAGCAAAAAACAGCAATAATTACAAAATTGCAGTGATTATATAGACCTATATTCATGATTGTCATAAATTAGCATGCCAAAAATAAATTATTTCCTTTTCTTCGCATAGCAAATTAACATGCAACTTGACTGTTGTATAAAATAAATAGGTTAAATAACAAAATGAGACTTAATTAACAAACAATTAAAATAAATATATTTTAAGTAAAATGAAAATGAAAGAACTGAGAAATAAAACCAGCTCAGCTGTTCTTGTATAAAAAGTGTTACAGTAATGTAAATTTTGAGAGGTGTTTTGACAGTTCAGAGCCACCGTACAAGCTTCATTATAGTGCACTGGACAAGTCTGAACAAGTTCGTCCCACGGATGTGCGAGGCAGGCAGTTCTATACAATCGGCTTAAAGATATTGTCCTAATTTTGATATCGGATCGAAAAGGATAACATTAAAAATTGCTTTTATCGGCCGATAACGATATGGCCGCCAATATGTCATGCATCGTTCGTTTTAATAGCTAATTTCTAATAACTGATTTCTTTCATCTTTGCCATGATGACAGTATATAATATTTTACTAGCTATTTTTCGAGATACTAGTATTCAGCTTAAAGTGCCATTTAAAAGCTTAACTAGGTTAATTAGTCAAGTTAGGGTAATTAGGGAAATCATTGTATAACAATTGGTTTGTTCTATAGACAATCGGGGAAAAAAATTCCTAAGGGGGCTAATAATATTGACCTTAAAATGGTGTTAAAAATTCAAAGCTGCTTTCATTCTAGCTGAAATAAATCAAATAAGACTTTCTCCAGAAGAAAAAATATTACAGGAAATACTGTGAAAAATTCCTTGCTCTGTTAAACATAGTTTGGGAAATACTTAAAAAAAAGCCTAAGGAGGGCTAATAATTATGACTTCAACTGTATTTTTTTTTATCTGTAGTAATGTCTATTGAGTAGAGCTTATAATATTCGTCTGTTAATATAGTAATAGTCGTTTTAACCAAGTGGACTCAAGTTTGTCACTCACAACAGCCTTAGTATTGCTTTTCACATATAAATCTACATACATTTCTGAAAGGGATAGTTCACCCAAAAATGAATATTCTGCCATTTATGGATCCACCACTTGTTTCAAACCTGTTTGAGTTTATTTCTTCTGTCAAGAAATACTGAAGAATATTGAAAAAAAAAAACAGCCATTGACTTCCTTTTGTTCCTGCTATTGGTGTCAATTGCTGTTTTTTCAAAACATTATTCCAAATGTCTTGTTTTGAGTTCAACAGAAGGAAGAAATTCATAAAAGTTTAGAACCACTCGAGTGTGAGAAAATTATGAGAAGATTTTAATTTTTGGGTGAACTATCCCTTTAAGCTTAAAAAAATCAATCAGTCCTTGTGCAGTCACATTTCACTCTGTGAAATTATGCCAGCAAATATGTCCACTTGGTCATGAATGTGGTGTGCGATTCCATTAAAATGTTTTATTTATTTTATTTGGTCGACTGAATTCACTTCACTGATAGAAAGCTTCTTTGTGACCACAACTTTACACTAATGACAATCTGGATTTTCTTTTTGCATTACAATACTGAGAATAAAATACATTTTGATGTTTAGTTAAACCTTCATTTTAAATCATTAGTTAATTGTCATTAAAATAATGTTCCTAATTCTAGGCTTTGTTTTACCTTGGCATGTTATTGTGTAATTTACATGAATTTGTATATACAGTATATAATTTTTTTTCTATCAGTAAGGAGGACGTTGAGAAATGCAAACAAAAGGATCTTCTGGAGCAGACCATGTCGGAGATGATCGGCGAGTTTCCAGCCCTTCACCGCACTATTGTTGCAGAACGAGACATCTACCTCACACACACACTTCGACAGGCAGCGCGCTGTGTGGAGGCACCTCCTACTGCTGAGAGTGAGTACTGCATGCTCTGCTTATGCTCATGTCTCGTCCAGTGCTATAATCAGTGATTGGGGAAAACGTCTTGAATTTTAAAATGCATATTCAGGTATTACCAGCACTCTTGCTGTTAAAAGCATGGTCCACCCAAAATGATTTACTCACCGTCATGTCATTTCAGAAGTGTATGACTTTCTTTTTTTAATTTGTGGAACATAACAGGAGATATTTTGAAGGACTTTGGTAAGCAAACAGTTTTGTTCCACTTTCAACTCCCTTCCATTGTATGGCCAAAAAAATAGAACACAAATTATTTGATTACTATCATATCTTTTTTTACTTTAAATAATGGAAGTCACACACTTGGAACAACATGAGTCAAAGCTTGAAGTTTATTAAAATTAATTTGAAATGAAATGTATATGAAAAGCCTAAAGTTTAAACAATAATTAGAAAATACTTGAGCCAAATATTTGTTTTGTACCGTCTTTGAAAATATTACATAATTTTGAAAGAAATGCAAATTAAATTAGTTTTAGTATTAGTATTCTCTCTATCTGTGTCTCATTTCAGAGGCTGCATCCTCCGAAGGATGCAGACTTCAAAGATTAGTCCTTCAAAGATTAGTCCTTAGTAGTTCACACAGGCCAAAGTGAGCATTTTGAAATGAGACGATCTAGCCTACAGAGGACAGATCTCGACACCTAGCAACCATAACAGCTGCATCAATAAAATTTGTAATGACTTTTTTTTTTTCAAAGGAATTTTAAAACTTATTTTAAGCGATCTGAATGCAAACCAAGGTATACAGAAGCTGGAAATATATTTCCTTTGATCCATGCATGTACTAGAGGTGTCAAAATTAATTGTTTCTTCAGTGCACTGCGATGCAGACACAGACAATTCGGTATCGGTTCAGTAATAATCTTAACCGGTTATTATGTACTGACGTCATTTATCTCATATGCGCTATGTCGCCGCTGCAGTGTTGCCAGATGTAGCTGACTGATTCCAGCCCAAAAACTATCCAAAACTTGCCGAAATGCCTATCCAAAACTGCCCAATCTGGCAACACTGTGCCACTGCCGTTTATCAGTGTCACTAATTGGTGAACAGCGCCTGTAAAGTAAAATATAAAACTGCGTATGAAAAGCATCGTAAATGCACCGGGATATCGAATTAAACCAAATCGATGGCATAATAATCGTAACCGAACCGTGAGACCAGTGTAGGTTCACACTTCTAACATGTACACATAAAAATATAATTCTGCATTCTGCCGTTATCAGCGCGCAATGAATCTTGGGATGTTCGAGGCCGCGAAGGATCCACCAGTTGTGTCCTTCATTACCTGGAAAACGAAGGACTCATTTGGAGGCTACATTTGAAGGAGCTTTCAAATTTCTTTAAAATGAGACTGCCTTCGTTGTGCCGCGATGACGTAGCACACTTCGAATGGATCCTTTCGGAGGGTGCAGCCTCTGAAATGAGACACAGCTTCTGTTACAATACGCTGTTTTTATAGAAACTGAGTGAAACTGTGAAGTATCTTTTGATTTTTTCGGGTGAACTGTCTCTTTAACATAACAAAATAAATCAAAGACTATAGATTACACAAGACATGTCACGTGTATCTTTTTGAAAAGGGAAAAGTGTAACTGTCAATATGGTGAATAAAGCCCCGCCTACTAGTACAGGAGCCAATCATTGATTGCTATATGATGAAAAAAGCCTGCCTTATAGTACAGGAGCTAATCATTGATCGCTATAGACTGACGATACTCTGGGGGAGGGGCTTGGACCAGACACGGGTTTCTGCAGATTTTGTGTAATTTGGATGTTTAGAAAATGAAACTAAAGAGGCAGATGTTGTTTAATTTTAATGGTGATTCGTTATATGAAATGTAATCGTAAGCTTGGCAAGCAATTTTGGAGAATTTGATGTTTCCCCACTCAAACAGAATGCCCAAGCATACAGCCCGAGAGGTGTTTCAAAGATGGCCATCGAGTGAAATTACTTACCTTAAAGTGACTTTGAACCAATTCAATTCAGATCTTGGACATTATTAATTCAAGTCACGTCTAGTTGAGCTTTATTGTCATTCTGCTGCATGTGTGGAGGACATACAGTGTAACAAAATGTCTTGTCTCACAAATCCAGGGTGCTGCATAGATAAACACTCATAAATATGAACAAAACACTAGACTGAGATATTTTTAATAATAATTTTTTTTAGTTTTTCACCTTTATTTGGAAAGTACAGTAGAGGTTGCAGACAGGAAAGTATTAGGAGCAGAGAGAAGGAAATGATCGGCATAGGACCTTGAGCCGGGAATCGAACTCTGGTCGCCGTAAACACCATGATGCTATATGTCGGGTCACTTAACCACTAGGCTATTGGCGCCAACATAGACTGAGCTATTTTGAACTTCTACATGCCTAACATACCAGAGCGGTAATCTAACTTTACATATACTATAAATACTTAAACTACACACATTTATTGAGTATTTAAGGGCGAGAAACATTATTTCTTACAAGCATTCCTTATTAAATGCTTGTAAGATGGAGTTTAAGAAGTGTTCATACTAGGCCTGACACGATATCTTTTTTTTTTTTTTTTTTGTACGATACATTGCACCAAAGTATATTGCGATAAATGATATTATTGTCATTTTAAGACCATTTTATGCCACTCATGTAATGCCAGAAAGATAATATAATATCACCATGCAAGTACACTCTTCCAAAGGACACATCATATTTTATTCTTAGGAATGTTTCATTATAGAGATAGAAATAGAGAGGTTCCACAATCAGCTAAAATGTTGCTGGAATAGTTGTTTTTATGTATGGGTGATGTATATTGGATCACCAAAAATAATTGAGGTCATGTCCATGTGTTGTGCGATAAGTCCATACATTGATTATTGTGACAGGCCTAGTTCATACTAACAACTGAATTAAAAAAACGACAACATCTGTTTATGTTTACTCGCCACAAACCCATCTGCATAATCTGATTAGTTGTGTTAATCTTTTTAGCAGCTGTTCCATGTTCAAAATATTTTATGTATTCAATTAATTACTCACAAAAGACATTTAATTAGAGAACGGAACAAATTCAGTACATTTTACAACCCTCATTTGATTGGCAGAACATAATTAGGCCTTTTAATTAGGCCTTTTAATTAGGCCTTTAACAGTTGGGTGACGCTTATTGTTTTATCAGCCAATGCAGTTACTCAGTATCACTATCATGAGTATAAACAATACTAGAATAACACTGCCAGAGCTTCCTTAAGCATCCTGTTACCTGATACATGAAACCTTTTGTTCATACTTTGTTTCTCAGAAGTGCCTGCTGTGGTGGTCGGGGTGGTTGGCATGGGTCATGTGTCTGGCATCGAGAGGAACTGGGATAAAGAGCTCAACATCCATGAAATCATGAGGTGCGTATCAGTTTGGTACTTTGGTGCAATGTAATACCAGATCTATCATAACAACAACAACAAAAATTTGTTTCCTTTTCTATTAGCGTGGCTCCACCGTCTCGTCTCGGCAGGGTGGTACGCACCGTGTTAAAGGGGGCCATGTGGGGGCTTCTAGGTTATGCCTGCTACCGGGCCAGCAAGGGTGTGGGCAGAGCGTTACTTTCCTTACCGACTGTCCAATCATTGCTTCAGAATATACGAACACCTTCCGTTTGACCCTTCTTTTATCTGTACAGACTTTCAGCAGTGAACACCAATAGCCTTAACTCTACAGGATGCTGGTCGGGTGAAGAGGAAGATTTTGGAGCAAAAAGCGTCTCCATCCTATATGAAATGAAACCGTATGGATGGAAGCCTCTCTCTTTCGCCTTCTCAACCTCTGTCCATCAGCTCTGTAGACTCTGAGCTGTACTGCCAAAGAAGTGGAGCGTGCTTTCATTTCCCTTTTTTGACCCATTAGAAATTCAGTTGCAGCAAGATTACCATGTCATCACCCAACTTGATTGATCATGCTGTGATTTAATCATCTGGTTGGCTAAATGATTGAGTGCAGAGTTCAGCAGTCCAGCGTTGTTCCTCCTTGTGAGTCGATTTAATTTTTTTACTCAGAAGACCTACTCCAACCTTAATCTGTACTGCATTAAGAATGAGTATTAAGAAAAGATCGTCTTTTTTTCATGTAACTAATGGCCAATTCACACTGTGCCACAAGACTCTGACAAACAGACACTTTAGTGGGTTTTGTTGGATTGGTGTGTCTGTGTGTGTGTGTTGGCACACATTTTTGTTGCTTAAACATATTCAGATCCTCCTGAATTGTCTGGGAATTGATGTACTGTAATCTGGTTTGTTGGTTCAGTGTGAATTGGCATTAAAACAATAACCTGCTGTTGTTCTAATGCTGTATTACTTTCTTTTTTTTGTACAACAAATGGAGAAAATGTCCCATTCATGATCGTCCATACACTGTAGAAGCTACTAGTTACTTAACTTTCTAAAAGGTGAGTTAACCCATCATTGTAAATTGGAACTGTTGAGTTAACTTAAAGTATGCACATAGTTAATTAACTAGTAAAGTCAACTAATTGCTTTTACAGTGTATTATGGCATTAAATAGTGTCTTAAAGGGACAGTTCACTCAAAATAATTTATCAACTTTTACTGAGCAATTAACATCTATAGTAGGAAATAAAAATACTATGGCTTGCTCGCTACCAGTTTCCAACATTCTTCAAAGAATCTTTTTTTTTCTGATTGTCCATACACTGTAGAAGCAATTAGTTACTTAACTTCAAAAAGTGAGCTAACCCATTGTAAATTGGAACTGTTCAGTTAACTCAATTTTTTCATAATTATGCACAGTTAATTCACTGCGTAGTTTTAAAGCAACAAGTCTTACTAATAAAAATCAAGTAAAGTCAACTAATTGCTTTTTACAGTGTATTATGGCATTGAATAGTGTCTTAAAGGGACAGTTCACCCAAAATACTTTCACTCAACATTTACTGAAAGCAATTGACATCCATAATAGGAAATAAAAATACTATGGCTTGCTCGCTAACAGTTTCCGACATTCTTCAAAGTATCTTTTTTTTCTGATTGTCCATATACTGTAAAAACCATTAATTACTTAACTTAAAAAGTGAGTTAACCCGTTGTAACTTGGAACTGTTAAATTGAGTTAACTCAATTTTTATAATTATGCACAGTTAATTCACTACGTAATTTTAAAGCAACACGTCTTACTAATTAAAGTCAAGTAAAGTCAACTAATTGCTGCTTACAGTGTATTATGGCATTGAATAGTGTCTTAAAGGGACAGTTCACCCAAAGTAATTTCACTCAACATTTACTGATAGCAATTGACATCCATAGTAGTAAATAAAAATACTATGGCTCCCTAACTACCAGTTTCCAACCTTCTTCAAAGTATCTCTTTTTTTGTGAATGTCCATACACTGTAAAAGCAATTAGTTACTTGACTTCGAAAGAAGTGAGTTTTAACCTGTTGTAACTTGGAACTGTTAAGTTGGGTAAACTTAATTTTTATAAGTGTGCACAGTTAGTTCACTATGTAATTAAGACAACAATTTGACACTTTTTTTTTAAAGTAAAGTCAACTAATTGCTTTTTACAGTGTATTATGGCATTGAGTAGTGACTAGCCTTAAAGGGACAGTTCACCCAAAATACTTTCACTCAACATTTACTGATAGTATCTGACATCCATAGTAGGAAATAAAAATACTATGGCTCCCTAACTACCTATTTCCAACATTTTTCAAAGTATCTTTTTTTGTGATTGTCCATACACTATAGAAGTGATTAGTTACTTAACTTGGCACTTTTACTTTTTAAAGTAAAGTCAACGAATTGCTTTTTACAGTGTATTACGGCATTAAATAGTGACTAGCCTTAAAGGGACAGTTCACCTAAAAAAAATTAACTTTTAACTTTTACATTTAATGAAAGTAATTGACATCCATAGGATGTAATAATAAAACTATGGCTCGCCCACTACCATTTTCCAACATTCTTCAAAGTATTTTTTTGTGATTGTCCACACTGTAACAGCGATAATTTACTTTCTTTTTTTTTTAAAGTGAGTTTTAACCTGTTGTAACTTGGAACTGTTAAGTTGAGTGAACTTAATTTTTATAAGTATGCACATAGTTAATTCACTACATAATTAAAACAACAAGCTGACACTTTTACTTTTTAAAGTAAAGTCAACTAATTGCTTTTTACAGTGTATTATGGCATTCAATAGGGATTTAAAGGGACAGTTCACCCAAAATACTTTCACTCAACATTTACTGATAGCAATTGACATCCATAATAGGAAATAAAAATAATATGGCTCCCTAACTACCAGTTTCCAACCTTCTTCAAAGTATCTTTTTTGGTGATTGTCCATACACTGTAAAAGCGATTAGTTACTTAACTTTAAAAAAAATTGAGTTAACCTGTTGTAAATTGGAACTGTTCAGTTAACTTAATTTTTGCACATAGTTAATTCACTGCGTAATTAAGGCAACAAGTTGACACATGTTTTTTAAAGTCAACTAATTGCTTTTTACAGTCTATTATGGGATTGAATAATGTCTTAAAGGGTAAGTTCACCCCAAAATTTTACTTGAACTTTTTCATTTACTGATAGCAATTGACATCCATAATAGGAAATAAAAATACTATGGCTCCCTAACTACCAGTTTCCAACCTTTTTCAAAGTATGTTTTTTTTTTGTCTGTACTCAGCTGAAGAATCTCAAATGGGTTTGGAATAAATGAAGGATGAGAAAGTTGTCTGTTTTGAGTGAACTATCCTTTAATTCACTTATTTTTTTTAAAATACAGACGTATTAAAGAATAGTGCCATGTGACTCTTGTCCTCTACCATCTAGGTATTCGGGGGTATATTATAGGGTTTAGTGAACACTGAAATCTAGGTATTATTTAATGCAAATTCAGACCTTAATAACTGTTCTGCATGTTCATTAGACTATCAGCACTGATTAGCTCAGAAAAAGCACACAAGATAGGGCATTCATTTGTCAGCTCTCATTCTCACTTTAATCTGACATCCAGAGGCATTCAGCTTAGTGAAGGAACTACAAAGATATCTTTTTGGGGGATTGCATTTAATATTTTATTAATGTGGCTTTATTAGAATCATCACAGTTTCATGATTGTGCAGTCTTAAACAGACAAACAGAGATGGTCAGTATTTTTACTTTAATAATGGATTAAGTTTAGATTTTTTTTCATCAAACCATATTTCATATTCTTAGAAGTTTAAATCTGGTTTCTATTCACATACATTATATAAAACTTTATTTATTTATTTTTAAATATTTCTTCTAAAAGAAAAAGGTTTAGTATTGGAACAACATCAGGCTGAATAAATGACTCTAGTTGAGCCATCCTGTAATAAAAAAGCTCTAATTTTAAAAACTTGAATTGCGGTACTAGTGAGATGGGACGATTTACATGCGTTTAGTCAAACATAAATATGATTTTATCAGAAATATTACTTATTGATAAATCTTTGGGACATTGGGAAATTATTACGACCAAAGTATTTTTGGCTTGAAACGTGTAAAATGGAAACAATCATAAAGTGTTGAAGAGCTTCAAATCACACACAGTCACACTTTTTTTTTTTTTGGTCTTTCTGATTCCCTGATAAATCTAACTTAAACTTTGCCCATGCTAGCTATCAAGTGCCTCCTTCCACATGACTTGGAAAGGGCTAAAGTAAACAGAGACTGCTGTTTCACTCTATCTCTCTATGTCTGATCATAATAAATGTTTAATCTGAAGTCCTCCATTTCACTCGCAACATTTCATAACTGCAAACCATTTTTGCTTATGCAATTTACATGGTGAATTAAAGCAGTTATAGAAATTATTGTTGATATAATATTTTGTTGTGAAATGAGATTCTCTTTAATTCAATTTGTTTTTAAAAGAAACTATTAGCTTTTCCCTCCAGTTTATTTTGATGACTGTACTTTGCTACTGGCTCAGAGTTAAACTTAATGAATCTTAATAAAATAAATAAAATCTTAATTAAAGGAACAGTTCACCCAAAAATGAAAGCTTGCTGTTAATTTATTCATTCTCGGGCCATTTTCTCCAATTTTTGTTTGAAACAATCTATCTATCTATCTGTCTGTCCTTTTATCTATCCATCTGTTCTATCTATTTATCTGTCTATCTATCGTTCTATCTATCGTTCTATCTATCTAGCTGTCGTTCTATCTATCTATTGTTCTATAAATTGACCTATCTATCCTTCTATCCTATCTATCATTTTATCTATCTATCTATCGTTTTGTTCTATCTATCTTCGTTCGTTCTGTCTATGTTCTATTTATCTATCTATCTATCTATCTATCTATCTATCTATCTATCTATCTATCTATCTATCTATCTATCTATCGTTCTATCGTTCTATCGTTCTATCTATCGTTCTATAAATTGTTCTTTTGATCTGTCTGTCTATCTATCATTCTATCTGTCATTCTATGGAAGAACAAGTGTTGCCTACATTATTAATAGTCTGAGGTTGAGTAAATAAAAATAAAAGACCAATAAACTGAGTTGAAACTGACCTGTTTAAACTCTAGAGAGCCATTACACTGGGTGAAATTCTTGTATGGAAAAGCCATCAATAGCATGGGCCACAATTTGGGAATCATGCATTATATGGACTGAAGGAAGCTCTGTGGGTGTGGGTGTGTTTGTGTGCCTAAAGCCTTACACTACTGGAACGGCTGCTTCACATCTTTGTTTTTCCCCATGTAGCTTTTTACAGTGTTGTCTCTGTAATGAGTGACTGGAAATCAATTTTAGATGTGGCGTGTAGGTCACAGGCACAATCAAAGCACATAATGCTTGTGTGGCGAGGAATGCTGATGCCAAAAAGCTGCCTTCCTTTTAAATGTTTAGATGCTGAACAGGAGTTAAAGTGGGGTTCAAATAAAGATGTGTGACTGAAGCTTTGCATGTGAAGGAAATGACTAATATTGATGTATCTGCATGAGCTTTTCTATGTAGATGGCTGGTTGGGATGATTTTTTTGGAGTTATTCAATATTCACCATGATTTTTAAAAATATATGATGGGATATTTGTCAGTGACCTGGTACTTAATGAGTATTTCTGTTGATATAGTAACAGTACCTTAGAAATTTTATTTTATACATGTAGTATGATGCGGGTGAAAACAAATTAAAGCCTTGACTAATTGATTGATTTAAAATGGTGTATTAATAAAATAAAATATATATATATATATATATATATATATATATATATATATATATATATATATATATATATATATATATATATATATATATATATATATATATATACATACATATATATATTCTACTGATCCATTGACCCATGTAGACTAGCTCTCCTACTTAAAGATTTGTCTCAAAATGCTGCTGTCTTCCTGAAATTGAATCTGTCTTCCTGGTTATTTCATGTAGTGATAGTTTTTGGTCATCTAGATCCTTTTCCTGGTCCTTTTTTATTCTTTATTTTTAAAAAGCCAAATAGCCAATGCTCAAGTTTAACTTAAAATGTATCTTAAAATCTTATAAATAATAAAAAAAATTAAAACATCACATTTGTCTCTTTAATTTCTTTCACCTTTCTTAAAAGTGTGCAATCAATGTTTAAAAAAACATGTTCAAATTAAATTAAAAACAAAAACAAATGTAGAAATATGGTGAGATAATATTCTGTTCTCTTTAGTGTACAGATATGTTTGTGTAAAAAAAACATTCACTTTGAGTTAATACTTATTTTAATCACCTATGTTATAATTAATAAGTTGTACTATTTTACCTAAAAAATGCGGATAAATGGATAAAATCTAATGTAAAAAAGTATTTATAAAAATAAAGTTTAGATTTAAAATAGCAAATATATGTTTGGCTGCTATCAATATTATTATTATTATGCAATTTTTATTTTATTTTTGGCTGTAGTCAGTAAAGAGTTTTTATTTAACATGTCACCAAATAAAAGTCAGAATTATTAGCCCCCCCCCCTTAGATTTTTTTTTTCTTTTTTAAATATTTTCCAAATGATGTTTAACAGAACAAGGAAACTTTCACAGTATGTCTGATAATATTTTTTCTTCTGGAGAAAGTCTGATTTGTTTTATTTCGGCTAGAATAAAAACAGTTTTTAATTTTTTAAAAACCATTTTAAGATCAAAATTATTAGCCCCTTTAAGCTATATATTTTTTTCGATAGTCTACAGAACAAACCATCGTTATACAATAACTTGTCTAATTGCCCTAACCTGCCTAGTTAACTTAATTAACCTAGTTAAACCTTTAAATGTCACTTTGAGCTGTATAGAAGTGTCTTAAAAATATCTAGTAAAATATTATGTACTGTCATCATGGCAAAGATAAAATAAATCAGTGATTAGAAATGAGTTATTAAGTCTATTATGTTTAGAAATGTGTTGAAAAATAATTCTAAACGTTAAACAGAAATTGGGGAAAAAAATAAATGGGGGCTAATAATTCTGACTTCAACTGTACGTCGCTGTCACCTTACAGCAAGAAGGTCGCTGGTTTGAGCCCCGGCTTGGTAACTTGACATTTCTGTGTGGAGTTTGAATGTTCTCCCTGTGTTTGCGTGGGATTTCTCCGGTGTCCTGGTCCTCCAGGTTGGGGGTTGAGCGTTGGGCACCTCAGAAAAACTAGATGTTACGAAACACCAATATGGTGAAGCTAAAATATCAACTTCGATATAAATGGCCATGGGAGCACTGAATAACATTTGTTGATGTCTTTTTTTCCCCCCAGAAAAACTATACAAATTGGCCGGATGCTCAGGAATGAACAAAAAAATAAATAAACAAAAATATTGTTAAATGGTGACTATTTTCATCTCTATAAACAAACCAATTTCCCAGAGATGGGTTGCAGCTGGAAGGGCATTCGCTGCGTAAAACATGTGCTGGAAAAGTTGGCGGTTCATTCTGCTGTGGCGACCCTGGATTAATAAAGGGACTAAGCTGAAAATGAATTAATAAACAAACCAAATGACAAGCACTTCATTTTGGATTTAAAGTAAAGGACACAAGGAATGTTTTTTTTTTTGTATTATAATACAAATAAGGCAAAATTTGATTAACTTTAATCTACATTTACAGAACAGAGCACAAATAATAATCAAATCAATAAGATAAGAATACAACGGCTGGAAATTACAAAAACGCCAGATATATACATGAGATATTGCTCCAAGAGACTTTTTTAGGTCTTTCTTGGCATGTTTGAAGTGTGTGCCAATTTTCGTGCGTGATTCGTAGCTCGGGGGCTAGTC
The DNA here is from genome assembly GCA_903798195.1 of Danio kyathit. Lineage (NCBI taxonomy): Eukaryota > Metazoa > Chordata > Actinopteri > Cypriniformes > Danionidae > Danio > Danio kyathit. The sequence goes on along the minus strand of LR812536.1, from coordinate 21,847,814 downwards.
CGTTCCAAGTTTATAGGTGCGCTGTTGAGTCATTTTGCCACGCCCACTTCTGAAACCTATAACAAACGTAAATTTTCGCCACTTCTGGGGCGTGTGCAAAGTTTTGTGAGTTTTCGGGCATGTTTAGACCCTCAAAATCGCGATTCATTCCGGAGAATAATAATAATAATAATAACAATAAAAACAATAATAAACAGGGCAACGCAGTGGCGCAGTAGGTAGTGCTGTTGCCTCACAGCAAGAACGTCGCTGGGTCGCAGGTTCGAACCTCGGCTGGGCTGGGTCAGTTGGCGTTTCTGTGTGGAGTTTGCATGTTCTCCTTGCGTTCGCGTGGGTTTCCTCCGGGTGCTCCGGTTTCCCCCACAGTCCAAAGACATGCAGTACAGGTGAATTAGGTAAGCTAAAATTGTCCGTAGTGAATGTGTGTGTGTGTGGAAATTCCCAGAGATGGGTTGCGGCTGGAAGGGCATCCGCTGCGTAAAAAATCGTGCTGGATAAGTTGGTGGTTCATTCCACTGTGGCGACCCCGCAAGGGACAAAGCCGACAAGAAAATGAATGAATGAATGAATAATAAACAGAGCAATTCCAATAGGGCCTACGCAACGTTTCGGTGCTCGGTCCCTAATAAATAAAATTTAAACAGAATAGACACAAATACAACCAAAAGAAAAAAAAAAACATTTACACTACCGGGTCTTCTATTAATTAAAAATTTTTCAATAAACTTCTTCTTCCACATTTAGATTTTTGCAACTTTAAAGATTTACAGTATAACCAAAATTTATTTTGGAAAACTAAAACCAGTGGTTTTGTTTTAAGGCACTTGCATTTATGAATATTCTCCCCAAAAAAATCCAAAATTAGAATATTGCTCAAAATTTAATATTAACATCTTTCTCTAATAAACCAAATAAAATATCATTTTTAGAAAATTGGGAGGAAAACTTGAGAGAAAATATCTATGGAATGGCAAGGAATGTACGCAAACATTTTTAGGCAAAATTTGATTGAATATTTCGTTCCCGTGTTTTTGTTTCCAGGGGGAACAAAAACAACGGCGGACCAGATTTCCAAGAACGTTTGAGAGTAACTTGCTTTAGTTAAAGTTACGTAATGATGACAGCAGCACTTCTTATCTAACAACCCTAATTTAGACACGAGTACGATGTGAATGGCTTCTGTTGGATCTTGTTTAACCCGGTTTTACATCTCACGTCCTGGTGTTACTGCGCGTAGATTTCTGGCACATGCGGGAATGGACGACATGGGCGTAAGCCTGAGCCGCTCTTCCCTTGAACGACTCGAGTTTGACAATGTTGCCCTTAAAAAACTCCCTCTGGACCCGTCCACCGAACCAGGGGTCCGGCAGGTCAGAGGGTCCTGCTTCTCCAGAGTGCAGCCGACACCTCTGAAGAGTCCGGAGTTTGTGGCGGTCTCTGCTCCAGCTCTGGCGCTTCTGGGTCTGGATGCTGAGGAGGTGTGGAAGGATCCGCTGGGCCCGGAGTATCTGAGCGGTTCTAAACTGATGCCTGGTTCAGAGCCTGCTGCCCACTGCTACTGCGGACACCAGTTCGGACAGTTTGCAGGACAGCTCGGCGATGGAGCTGCGTGTTATCTTGGAGAAGTGAAAGCACCGGCGGGACAGAGCCCGGAGTTACTGCGCGAGAATCCTACTGGACGCTGGGAGATCCAGGTGAAGGGCGCTGGATTGACTCCGTACTCCAGGTAGGCTCATAATCATATTAAACTTTATTACAGACTCAAAGTCCAATTTAAAAAGAAAAGAGAAAAAAAAATCAACAAAATAAGCATATTTCATAAAAAAACAGGACAATTTACAAGGTATTACCATACCTACGTCTCCACAGCTCTGATTGAATACTTACTGTATTACATATTTGTGTTCCATTTGTATGTACTACATACTGATGTATAACACTGCTGGTTTGGTGTATTTTTAATGTAGATTTTACCACATCGTGTTGCGATTCTTTTATTGACTGTTCACTTGTTTAACTGCCATGCTAAGATTACATGCTACATAAAATGTTTTATTCTACTTTTCTTAAATCTTGCATGAAATCCAACTGAAAGAAACATTTCCCTCCCTTAAAGTTAACATTAAACAGAAGTTAAAAGTCCCATAAAAAATTCCCAACCTAAGAAGAATGAAAGATTGATACATAGTGTTAATAATATTGAATAAACAATAAAAGCACATTTTAATATAAATAAATAAACACACATTAGAATGATGAATAAATAAAAACTGCAGTAAAACAGTCTATTATTTATAATTTAATACAAAATCATTGATTAAATAAGTTTCAAATAAATTATCAAAGCGTTTATTCAAATAAATAAAAACAAATTAAGATGAGTTGTAAGAAATGTAAATAAGCAAAAGAAAGTGTGTTTTAAAAAGTAACTAAGTTGAAATATAATATTTTGAAGTTAACCCATGTAATACAATTTTTTCAGAGTATAAATTATACAATGAACTTTATATATACACCTTTGAATTTTTTAGGATTTCTTTAGATTATTCTGTTTTATTCCTCATCAGTTTTATCAGTAGCAGCCTAAAAACTCTACATACTTTACATACACAAGCATCATTGTAAAGTTAAATCTAAAATCCCAAACCCTATTGACCTGCATTACTATTGACTTCTCTATACTTCTCTATGGCACTTAGGTTGCCAGTTATTTATTCCAATGATCAACACACATTAAAGGATGTTTTTTTTCTTGCTACCCATGAACTTTTCATAAGCAGTGGAACAAGCTGTTACCCTTTTCTCTCAAAATGTCCAAGTTATGGTATTTTTAAAACAGCCCAATTGTGCAGGAAAATCACAAAGCCTATAATATTTTTGTTCCTTTTGTTTAGACAGGCGGATGGGCGTAAGGTTTTGCGCTCCAGCATTCGTGAGTTCCTGTGCAGTGAGGCGGTCTTTGCTTTAGGAGTGCCAACCACGAGAGCTGGATCAGTTGTGACATCAGATTCACGAGTCATGAGGGATATATTCTACGATGGCAACCCACGCATGGAAAGATGCTCTGTGGTCCTGCGCATTGCTCCCAGCTTCATTAGGTGACCTTTATTTTGAATTGCTTTCTCAATGCTTTTTTTAACCAATAATGTATTTGACATCTATTTATTCATATATATGTTTTGTTAAAAATGTAGGTTAATTTTAATTAGTATAAAATGTTTAATGTGCACTTGGTTAGTTTTTTGTTATCAAAATTTTCTATGTAGCTTTATTTTTAATTTAGTTCTTCAACTGTTATTATTATTAATATTATTATTATTATTATTATTTTAAAATAAGGCAACACTTCAGATTTATTATTAATTTTTTCTATGTAGCTTTATTTTTAAATTAGTTCTTCAACTATTATTATTATTATTATTTTAAAATAAGGCAAAACTTCAGATTTATTTTATTATTATTATTATTATTATTATTATTATTATTATTATTGTTGTCATCCTTGTCATTATTATTTAATATTAATATTTAAAAATAAGACTAAAAATTCAGATTTATTTTATTATTGTTGTTGTTGTTGTTGTTGTTATTATTATTATTACAAAACTTCAGATTTAATTTATTATTATTATTGTCATCATTAATATTTAATATTAAAATTTAAAAATGATTTGATCTGATTTTGTTTATTTATTTCGAACAGAAAAAACATACACAAAACAATTTTTTTAAACAAAATACATTTCAACATGTCGAAATGGAGCGGAATGAAGCACAAGCTTATTATTTTCCCCACCCAATAAGGCTAATAAGGTTAACTTCAGATTTATTATTATTATTATTATTGTCATCATCATTATCATTATTATTTAATATTAATATTTAAATATAAGGTAAACTTCAGATTTATTATTATTATTGTTTTATTATTATCTAATATTCATCTTTTATTTTATTTGCAGGTTTTCTATGCTTTATCAAAACTGTCATTAAATGATTGTATGTTTTTTATGGAAAAAATAAAATAAAAACAAAACAAAAGACTTATTTCCCACCCCTCATTACAGTAAGTCACAAATAAATGTAAATCTAAAGCAACCTTACATTTGCATTATGTTTGCATTACATAATTTGGCAAAGTGACTTAGAAGTGATCACAGAATTAAAAACCATTATAAAGAATGAATTAATAGACACATATGACCGGAAGAGCTTAAAACATTGAACATCCTACATTAAGTACTGTTCAAAAAACATGAAACCTCATTTTAAATTATTCTAAGTATTCTACCTGAGGGCAAAGAAAAAAAGATTCTAGCCAGAAGTGTTGAATCTCAATATTTTTTATGCTTTTATTTGCTGCAAATATGAGACATAAATGTCGTCAATAGGGGCAGATCAAAGCTTCTAGACCAGAGGTGCCCAAACCTGGTCCTGGAGGGCCGATGTCCTGCAAAGCTCTTACTAGGCTTTCTAGAAACATCCTTGCAGGTGTGTGAGTTGGAGCTAAAATCTGCCCTATCCCTCCAGGACCGAGTTTGAGCACCCCCGATCTAGACAGTCCACATTATATTACAAATCTGACTTATTAATATAAAAAAGTAAGAAAATGTTTACATTATTAAATTTAATCTATACTTTTATTTCATTTACAACTAGTAATTTAGCAGGTGCTTTTGTCCACTTGGCTACTTAAAGTTGAGGAGGTATTCAACAAGAGAGGCTTTTTATCCATCAATGAATTAGTGTCACTCATGAAGGTCTTTTAGTTCTAGCAGCAATTGTTCTGGATGTTAACATTTTTCATGATGCAGGTTTGGATCGTTCGAGATCTTCAAGCGAGCAGATGAGTTCACTGGCCGTCAGGGTCCCAGTTATGGCCACGATGAGCTGCGGACACAGATGCTGGAGTACGTCATTGAGAACTTCTACCCTGAGATCCATCGCAATTATCCAGACCGCACTGAGAGAAACGCTGCTTTCTTCAAAGAGGTAGACTGACAGCTCTTTCTTGCATTTTATCAAACCAGTGCTAGATTTTTTTTCTCAATGTTTAGTTCCTGCTGTTGTTCATTGGTCTTCAGTTATCGTATTATCCTCCGTGACCTTATTTACTTGTATGACTTAGGCAGGATACCATCATCAGATTTAGCTTCTTATCCACTGAGAGCATATTAGAGCATGTTAGTACAGAACAGTGAGTAAATTGACTAATATAAAGTAACCTTTTCCAGAATTTTGTTCCGATAAAGCCGTTATAAATGTAAAAAAAATCTGTAAAACTTTTTTAACTTTATTTGTTTAATTGCAGTTTTATCATTTGAGTAGATTTGTGAACTTATGACTGTTTTGTTGATTTTTATTATATGATTTTTTGTTTGTTTGTTTGTTTTTTCATTTTCCTGTAGATTCTCCTGTTTTTTTATTCTTCATTGTACTGGAAGTTTAATTTATTGTACTAATCAAAAAGCTTTTTTAACAATAGAACATTCATCAATTACATTTATACAGTTTTACAACATATTAAACTACTTTTTTAGAATATGAAACATTGGATTTTTTCTCTCAAATGTACTTTTAAATTTTTTTTAAATCAGAACATTTTCACAATTATTTCTTCTAATGCCGAGTTTAGACTGCACAATTTTCAAAGTAGTGATGTCACAGATGTTTTCACACTGCATGACTATCAGGGCTAGCGTTTCGTCGTTGCTGTGTTCACACTGTGAGGTGGATCAGCGACAGGGAGTTTCACACTGCATGACTTTACAATAGAAGAATCTCCTACAACTTTGTCTCGGTACGCAAACTACATCTCAACCAAACACACGAGAGAAGTGACATGGAAACAACGCACGGTCATGTAGTATATCTTTTGTTATTAACCACATAAAAAGAAAGAAACCTTAGTGGGTAGAAAATGTACTTATTTCTCCTCAACTTTTTTCTTTTCCGACTTGGTTGTGGTATTGCTCAGATGACACGTCAAACAGACACAGGTGCTCCTAGTTTTTCATTCATTTCTTGGGTCAAAATAGACGGAAAAGAAGCCCTTTCAACTTCTCCTCACCTCCCGCTCACCTGCAGATACCCATACTAGTGGATGCTGCCCTCTCATTGGCTGTTGGTAATCGCAATGTTATTTTTATACAGAACACATTTAACACTGCATGATTTGAATCGCAGATTCTCTCAGATCACGTCTTTAATAGTTCACACTGTGTGATTGTTACTCGCGTGAACAAGCACCGATTTGCCTGTGATCTCAGGCATTTGTCTGCGATTTCTCAACCTGTCAGCGAGTCAAAATCAAGGCTAAAATCATGCAGTCTAAACTCAGAATTTAGTTGAATGACTTTATTATTATTATTGTTATTATTATTAATATTTTTATTATTATTATTATTTTTATTAGTAGTAGTAGTATTATTATAATCATTATATTTATTATATATTTATTATTATATTTATATGGGAGGTACATTCCACTGCGTATTGTATAATAGTTGCAGGCCTTTCACAATTTCAAGTAAAAGATAGATAGATAGATAGATAGATAGATAGATAGATAGATAGATAGATAGATAGATAGATAGATAGATAGATAGATAGATAGATAGATAGATAGATAGATAGATAGATAGATAGATAGATAGGTAAAAAAATAATAAATATAATTTATATAAATCATTCAACACATTAAAAACAGTTTGCATGCTATTGTAAATTTACTTATTTACTATTTTTATTAGGTGACAGTTCGAACAGCAAGGCTCGTTGCTCAGTGGCAGTGTGTGGGTTTCTGTCATGGAGTCCTCAATACTGATAACATGAGCATCCTGGGCCTGACTTTAGACTACGGGCCTTTTGGCTTCATGGACCGGTAGAGTTTCATATAAATAAACATTTTGTTCGTAATGTTCATCTAATAATGCTTTAGCAAACAAATAAACATGATTTTCCTGTTGTTGTTTTTTTCCATCTAGTTTTGACCCTGATTTCATCTGCAATGCTAGTGATAACTCGGGTCGCTATTCGTACCAGGCGCAGCCGGCCATCTGCCGCTGGAATTTAGCCCGTCTGGCTGAAGCGCTGGAGCCTGATTTACCTCCTGATCGAGCTGAGCAGGTGCTGGACGAGTATCTGCCTCTCTATAATGATTTCTATCTGAGCAACATGAGGAAGAAACTGGGTTTATTGAGGAAGGAGGAACCAGAGGACGAGATGCTGATCACAGAGCTCATGCAGACCATGCACAACACGGGTAAGAGGATAGTGTATTGGAAAATCTCAGTCAAATAAATACGCAATAGAGGTAATAAAAGGAACAATAGGCCAAAATATGAGTATTCCTAGTTAATGTCGTATACTGTATACTAGTAATCTATCCATCCATCCATACATCCATCTATTTTCATGCATGATTGAAATTATTCATACTCTTGGCAAATTCTAACTTAAAGTTACTTTTATTCAGTTTCTTATTTTTATTTTTTACCAGAAATGCCACAGGCTTCTCCCAAAAGATAATAAGACGATGTACAAGAGGCATCATTGTAGAAAAAATATTGCTCAGCTTTTATTCACATTTGAACAAAAATTGTAAGTTAGGGATTTGCCAGGGGTATGAATAATTTCGGGCTTGACTATATATACAGTTAAAGCCAGAATTATTAACCCCCCTTTGAATTTATTATTATTTTTTTTATATTTCCCAAATTATGTTTAATAAAGCAAGGAAATTTTCACAGTATGTCTGATAATATTTTTTCTTCTGGAGAAAGTCTTATTTGTTTTATTTCGGCTAGAATAAAAGCAGTTTTTAATTTTTTAAAACCAATTTTAAGGTCAAAATTATTAGCCCCTTTAAGCTATTTTTTTTTTTTTCAATAGTCTACAGAACAAACCATCATTATACAATAACTTACCTAATTACCCTAACCTGCCTAGTTAACTTAATTAACCTAGTTAAGCCTTCAAATGTCACTTTAAGCTGTATAGAAGTGTCTTGAAAAATATCTAGTAAAATATTATTTACTGTCATCATGGCAAAGATAAAATAAATCGGTTATTAGAAATTAGTTATTAAAACTATTATGTTTAGAAATGTGTTGAAAAAGTTTTCTCTTCGTTAAACAGAAATTGGGGAAAAAAAAATAAACAGGGGGGCTAATAAGTCAGGGGGTTGAATAATTCTGATTGCAACTGTGTATATATATATATATATATATATATTTGTGTGTATATGTATGTAGTAGAAGTGGGTTAACTCCAGGACAGTAAATACTCATCCTATCTGTAATTTTGTCTAATTCTTTTCTGCCTTTCAGGTGCCGACTTCACCAACACTTTCCGCAGTTTGAGTCAGATTTCCTGCCCGACTCAGGAGGAGGCTGAAGATGAAAGCGACACTATAAAACAAGCCACAGAGCTGCTCCTGCACCAGTCGGCCTCTCTAGAGGAGCTGAAAGCTGCAAGCAGACCCACCATGGACCCACGGTAAAATCTACTGGATGTTTTCAGAAAGATCTCAAAAGAAGTTGTTTATTATAACTAAAGTTGATTAAAAAAACACAATACCAATTACAACCAATTACAACCAGTTACAATTTTAAAATGTTATTACCTTTTTTCTATTCAAAAGCTACATTTTTTGCATCAATAATCTGGTCGACAGTAGCCACGTTTCCATCCACCTATTTTTATGCGCATTTTGGATATGAAGCAGGTTTTCATTCAGGATGTCTCTGCACATTGCTGCATTCATCTTTCCTTCTATCCTGACCAGTCTTCCTGTTCTAGCTGCTGAAAAACATCCCCACAGCATGATGCTGCCACCACCATGCTTCATTGTAGGGATGGTATTAGCCTGGTGATGAGTGGTACCTGGTTTTCTCCAAACTTAACGTCTGGCATTCACTCCAAAGAGTTCAATTTTAGTCTCATCAGACCAGAGAATTTTGTTTCCTATGGTCTGAGAGTCCTTCAGATGCCTTTTGGCAAATTCCAGGCGGGGAGTGGTTTCCGTCTGGCCACTCTACCATACAGGCCTGATTGGTGATATCTATCTATCCATCTATTCTATCTATCTATTGGTGATATCTATCTATCTATCTATCTATCTATCTATCTATCTATCTATCTATCTATCTATCTATCTATCTATCTGTCTGTCTGTCTGTCTGTCTGTCTGTCTGTCTGTCTGTCTGTCTGTCTGTCTGTCTGTCTGTCTGTCTGTCTGTCTGTCTGTCTGTCTGTCTGTCTGTCTGTCTGTCTGTCTGTCTGTCTGTCTGTCTGTCTGTCTGTCTGTCTGTCTGTCTGTCTGTCTGTCTGTCTATCTATCTATCTATCTATCTATCTATCTATCTATCTATCTATCTATCTATCTATCTATCTATCTATCTATCTATCTATCTATCTATCATTCTTTTGTTCTGTCTGTCTGTCTGTCTGTCTGTCTGTCTATCATTCTTTTGTTCTATCTATCTATCTATCTATCTATCTATCTATCTATCTATCTATCTATCTATCTATCTATCTATCTATCTATCTATCTATCTATCTATCTATCTATCTATCTATCATTCTTTTGTTCTGTCTGTCTGTCTGTCTGTCTGTCTGTCTGTCTGTCTGTCTGTCTGTCTGTCTGTCTGTCTGTCTGTCTGTCTGTCTGTCTATCTATCTATCTATCTATCTATCTATCTATCATTCTTTTGTTCTGTTTGTCTGTCTGTCTGTCTGTCTGTCTGTCTGTCTATCTATCTATCTATCTATCTATCTATCTATCTATCTATCTATCTATCTGTCTATCTGTCTGTCTGTCTGTCTGTCTGTCTGTCTGTCTGTCTGTCTGTCTCACACATTTGTACATCTATCTTTTTGGGGACTTCCATATATGTAATTTTTGACATCTGTCTGTCTGTCTGTCTGTCTGTCTGTCTGTCTGTTGTTCAATCCATCGTTTGCCAATATGTAAATCATATTGAATTAAAATAATAATTGTTTATTTATATATTTCTGAGTAATGTTTTTCTTCAATGTAGTGAGCTTGCAATGCTGCTGTCCATGGCTCAGAGTAACCCTGCCCTGTTCCAGATGATTTCGGACAGGAGGACAGTCGCCCGGCAGCTGGAAAGACTGTCCAGACTGAAGGAGCTGATGGACACCACTGAAGAACAGCTGAGGGTCAAGCACACCGAACACTGGTCCGGCTGGATCCAAAAATACAGGTACAGACATGCAGCTGTCTTGATCTGATAATCTGTAGGGAGATTTATTATATATTCGGATTTTTAACAGAGGCATTTTTCATACATATGTATTATATACATTTTATTCTAAAAGATTTTCTGGATTTTTTTTTCTGACTGTTTTCAGTACTTTTTTTTAAATTATAAAGTAATAAAAATACTCCAATATGGTCAAAAAAAACCTATTTGAACATGACTTTGACCAATGTGCAGAATTTTGTGCAAGAAACATATGCAAATTAGCACATATTTAATGAGTTAAAGCCTCATTTACATTTTTTAACTTAAGATTTTATAAAACTTGTAATAATTAATTTAATCAATCAACCGAGGAGTTATAGAGAATACACTTAATACTTTTTTTTTTTTTACCTTGTTCACTTGCAGCTTCTTACTACGAGAAACATTTATCAGTGTAAATATATTGGTTACTGTTTTTCAATATATCTGTTCAATCTCAAGGCAGCGTCTTGCACGTGAGTGTGAGTCTGGGGTTGATGTGAAAGATGTACAGAAGGAGAGAGTGTGTGTGATGAACAACAACAACCCGCACGTGGTGCTCAGAAACTACATCGCCCAGAATGCAATAGCAGCAGCTGAAAATGGAGACTTCTCAGAGGTGAGGCTTCATTAGCTTGTTATTCAAAGCTTCAAAATTGTAATATTAATTTTACAAGCAGACGGTTTCCACTAAATGTTTTACTTTTTCTCAGTGTTGATATTAATTATGATAAAAAATGTTTCTTAAGCACCAAAGAACCATATTAAAATAATTTCTGAAGATGTCACCACAATTACAATTTTAGATACTTGTGTTAAGTCATAAAATTTTACTGTTTTTGATTACTGTAACTTTTTTTTAAATTCTTTTGAATATACTCAATCGATCACAATTACTCAATCAGTAGGTTTTGTTAAAAATGTTAGTGTGCATATTCCTCACACTATGAGGACCAAATATGCCCTCACCTGTTGCAATACCAGTACATTTTTACCTTGTGGAGACATCTTTTTGGTAACTATGAGGAAAATGGCTCATAAATCACACTGTATGACATATTTTGAAAATGTAAAAATAAATATTGTTGTCTTTGAGTTTTGGGTTTAAGGGTAGATTGATAAAATAAACAGTTTTCTACTGTTTAAAAATTACATATATGGAAGTCCCCAAAAAGATAGATGTACAAATGTGTGAGATAGATAGATAGATAGATAGATAGATAGATAGATAGATAGATAGATAGATAGATAGATAGATAGATAGATAGATAGATAGATAGATAGATAGATAGATAGATGGATGGATGGATGGATGGATGGATGGATGGATGGATGGAACGATAGATAAGAACAATGGAATGTATGGAACAATAGATAGATACAGTTACAGCCTTATTCCAAAATGGATTAAATTAATTTATTTCCTCAAAATTCTACACACAATACCCCATAATGACAATGTGAAAGAAGATTTTTTGAAATTGTTGCAAATTTATTAAAAATAAAAAAGCTGAAAAATCACATGAACATAAGTATTCACAGCCTTTGCCGTGAAGCTCTAAATTGAGCTCAGGTACATTCTGTTTCCACTGATCATTCTTCAGATGTTTCAGCAGCTTAATTGGAGTTCACCTGTGGTAAATTCAGTTGATTGAACATGATTTGAAAAGGCATGCACCTGTCTATATAAGGTCCCAGGGTTGACAGTGCATGTCAGAGCACAAACCAAGCATGAAGACAAAGGAATTGTCTGTAGACCTCCAAGAAAGGATTGTCTCGAGGCACAAGGCTGGGGAAGGTTACAGAAAAAATTCTGCTGCTCTGAAAGTTCCACTGAGCACAGTGGCCTCCATCATCCGTAAGTGGAAGATGTTTGAAACCACCAGGACCCTTCCTAGAGCTGGCCGGCCATCTAAGCTGAGTGATCGGGGGAGAGGGCTTTAGTCAGGGAGGTGATCAATAACCTGGTGGTCACTCTGTCTGAGCTCCAGCGTATATTTGGAGAAAACCAGGCACCGCTCAGCACCAGGCTAATACCATCCCTACAGTGAAGCATGGTGGTGGCAGCATCATGCTGTGGGGATGTTTTTCAGCAGCAGGAACTGGAAGACTAGTCAGGATAGAGGGAAAGATGAATGCAGCAATGTACAGAGACATCCTGAATAAAAACCTGCATCAGAGTGCTCTTGACCTCAGACTGGGGCGATGGTTTATCTTCCAGCAGGACAATGACCCAAAGCACACTGCCAAAATATCAATGGAGTGACTTTACAACAACTCGGTGAATGTCCTTGAGTGTCCCAGCCAGAGCCCAGAGCTAAATCCTATTGAACATCTCTGGAGAGATCTGAAAATGGCTGTACACCAACTCTTCCCATCCAACCTGATAGAGCTTGAGAGGTACTGCAAAGAGGAATGGGCAAAAATTCTCAAAGACAGTTGTGCCAAGCTTGTGGCATCATATTCAAAAAAACTTGAGGCTGTAAATGCTGCCAAAGGTGCATCAACAAAATATTGAGCAAAGGCTGTGAATACTTCTGTACATGCGATTTTTCAGGTTTTGTTATTTTTAATACATTTGCAACAGTTTAAAAAAAATATTTTTTACATTATCATTATGTGCTATTGTGTGTAGAATTTTGAGGAAATAGAGGAATTGAATCCATTGTGCAATAAGGCTGTAACAAAAAAATGTGGAAAAAGTGAAGCGCTATCAATACTTACCAGATGCACTGTGGATGGATGGATGTATGGATGGGTAGACAGATGGATGGACTGATTTTTAGAGATCTCATAATGCTTCAAGTTTGTATTCAAAACATCGTCTCAAATCACTTTAGGTCCAGAGAGTCCTGAAAGTGCTGGAAAAGCCGTTCTCAGTGCAGGAAGGTCTTGAACAGCCGGGTTGGATGGGAAGAGGAGGAGCAGCAATTCCTGGTGAAAGAGACGAGACTGAAGAAGAAGAAGGGAGTAATAGTTCAGGAGCAGGGGCTCGAGGGCTTGTCCCGTATGACAGCAAACCCCCTGTCTGGGCCAATGAGATCTGTGTCACCTGATCATCATAAAACCTTCGTGACCACTAACCTGCTCAATAAAGCAGAATAATCCTGCAGAAGCTGGTTAGGCGTCAGCGGAGGTATTAAATGAGGTAATAAACTCCTGTCCACCAGTTCAAAAATGGGTAAGGGGTAAATGAAATTTGACTGGTTTTTAATGATGACTTTGACCAGCAGTCTTCGCATGACAGGGTCTCAGTCGGAAAGACAGAAGTTAAACCTCTTTATATATAAAATGACGTGGATTTGAATGTAGAAGAATTTTTGAAATGAAACGCACAAGCCATTGAGCAAGACAGCTTAAACGCACAAACTGATGTAATTGTTTACTTAGAGATCATCTTTTTCACACCAAATTATGTAGTCACACTAGTATGTAGCATTGTTTTAACATATAATCCGTAGCTGGAATAGTCCATTTTTCAACAATTACTTTTAAATAGTAATTAACTATTTACACTTTATTTTTAATAAGTATTCGCAAAATACTTTACATTTTCTCCCCCCCATTTCTGAAACCCTCTTTCAAAAGCAGGATGAACTGTGACAACATTATTTATATCATTTTTATGAACTGATTAATATGCGATATTTCTATTTCTATAATAAACATAGCAAATATCACTTCTGTGTTCTAATCCTTTCATCCAGGATTACTTCTGTGAGTTCTTCATTAGTAACAGTGTTTGGAATGGAAGTAGATTTCATTGTTTTCATTTAGGGAGGAATGTCTGTGCCTGAGGGCCAGTACTTGGGTAACATGTTCACACAGGTTCTGGTGTTCACCTTAAAGAAATTAAGGCAGATTTCAACTGTGTCAAGTATGAAGCTTTCTGTAATCTGTTGCATATAGCAGGAGAAACTAGCTTTCTGTTTCATGTTGTAAATGACCAAAAGCCATGGGACTCCCAAAGCCTTCGTTTTAATGGTTTTCAAGGCTGTGGAAGAACAAACAGGCAGCTGTTCTCACATTTAATGAAGGACGAACATGTTCGTGGATATTATGTCTTAGTGACGCAACTCGTGTATGGAAAGCTGTTTTTACATTAATCCCCTAAACAGAGCTAATGTATATTTATGGTACTGATACTTTTCATTACATGTAAACAATTCAAATGGTGATTTTTATTAACACTAATAACTTGTTGAATAAAGTTGGACAAGGATTTTGCAATGTTTCTGAAAAGTCAATTGTCCAGGTTTTTGTCAACATGTTAGCTCAACATTCTACTAAACCTATTTTTACTACCATTTATAACAGTCTTGAATATATATTATTCTGCCAATAGCAAAATCTTTATGATGATGTTAATCTCCTGGACATTTTTTTCTTGGTGTCATTCTCATGTAGGTTGACTATTAATAATGTAACATTTTAGAATGTTAAAAAAGCTTTTATTATGCAATTTAATTCAATTCATCTTTAGTTGTATAGTGCTTTTACAATCTAGATTGTGTCAAAGCAGCTTCACATAGAAGATTATAGTGAATTAAAACAGTGTCAGTTCAGTTTTCAGAGTTTAAGTTCCGTTCAGGTCAGTGTGGTTTTAATATTCACTGCTGAGAGTCCAAACACTGAAGAGCAAATCCATCGATGCGCAGCTCTACAAGTCCCGAACCATGCAAGCCAGTGGTGACAGTGGTGAGGAAAACACTTCACCAATTGGCGAAAGTAAAGGATAAAAAACCTCAGGCTCAGGCCTGGCACCAGGCTCAGTTGGGCACGACCATTTCTCCTATGGCCATATTATATTTATTAAATGTATCATGCATTACACTAAATATGACCATTTCTCCTACATCTTGTGCAGAGCTGCAGTCTAGACACCAGTCACATTGTAATGTAATGTGTATTTATATACTGCATATATCCTGTACGGCCATATACCCAAAGTGCTTCATGGGATTTTTAATGACCACAGAGAGTGAGGACCTCGGTTTAACGTCTCACCCGAAAGACGGCGCTCACTGACAGTATAGTGTCCCCTTCACTTTACTGGGGCATTAGGATGAAGTCATTTACATGGTAAGTCAATGCAAAGACACAAATAGACATCATGCCAATGAAGCGGCGCGAGTTGAGCGTTTTGCACGATTGATGGGCTTAATGCGCGAATAGCTTGAGTTGGAAAATCTGAACTTCAGCGGACATTAGCGCCGCGTTAACCAATCAGGAGCTTTCTCTTGTAGGGGCGTGATTATGACGTAGCACCTGTTGTCGGTGTCCCGGGGGAAAATCCACTTGCCGACACCGGACAACAGTTCATCAAACTGGGCTTGGCTCAGTCGGAAGCACTGCTGAAATCTTCCATCATCCAGGTATAGTTTCTGGAGGAGTTTATGAGCTCACAGAGCTGGGTGCACCTCTGGATGGATCTAGTGGCTCCAAACGAATCGACGCTGTTTATCAGCCTTCCTAAAGCACATAAACACAGCTATTCTCTCAATAAAATCCATGTTAGCCATTTAGCAACAAAGCCCTGCCTGTGACGTGCATTTGACGCGTGAATAAAGCGAATAAACTCAAAATGTTCACGCATCTATATACGCGTGAATATCGCGATTTATTCGCACATTCTGCGTCTGCTATAAACACAGCATTACACAGACTGTAGGTTGCACGGCCCCTGCTGGCCTCACTAACACCACTTCCAACAGCAGCCTACTTTTCCCATTGTGGTCTCCCATCCAGGTACTGACCAGGCTCAGCCCAACTTCGGTGAGTAACCAGTCTTGGCTTGCAGGATGATATGGCTGTGGCCGTTATAATAAGTAATAAGTAATGATATAGAAAAAGTACAAAATTTGTTCTAAAGTACTAAATAAAATCGATATATCAGCTAGGTAATGCAACGACTTCATGTTAAAACGGCTTGCCATACAGACAGCCACGCCGGAGTGGGAGCGGTTACGCGCACATGCACAGCTCAAGAACGCGCACAGGTAGATCGCTATTATCAGTGTTCAGGTAAACCTGGAAATCACAGCCGCGGGACTCGAAGTAGCGCGTTTAACGGGCTATTCAACAATATGACAGCCCGATCGAGACCTGGCTATTTTCGCCAGGAGATAAATAAAACAATCTGGGAGGTGCCGGATAGATACAAAGATCTGAAACAGGTGGGGACGGGGGCATATGGAACAGTATGGTGAGTGTGCCTTCATTTTCTGTACTTCCTGGAAAGAATCGTGCTTAACATTTTAAAAACCGAATGCAGTGTCACTGTGACAGAACTGTCTGTGTATCCGGGATGTTTTCAAAACAAATGATGTGGAAGGAAGTAGCTCAAGTGAAAGTATTAGAGTTTATTTATATACATATTTGCGTTTTGAGCTGATAATTAATTATTTGCCAGTCAGTCTATATGTTTTATAGAGGGATACAACATGAACAATAAATACATTTAATATTAAACGCAGTTGTCTGCTAAACTACGTTATGTAGAACTCATTGCATTACTTTGAGGTTAATAATTGTAAGATGGCAGCTGTTGACGAGAGTTGCCTGAGATCAGGTGAGGATTTATTGCATGTTCTTAAGTTTCTGTATTTGATTGAACATCCGCAGAGTTGTATTTCGTAGTATTCAAGTCTTAATTTGCTACATTTCCACGTGGAAAATGGTTCCAGGATGATAAGGGAAGTATTCGAGCATCAAAACAATATAATGTAACGCTCCAAAAACCCTATAACCCTTCTTTCTTGGTTCCCAGAACGTTCGTTTTTGTTAGCACAAATATAATTTCATATAAATTTGAGGAACTGTTCTCCGTAAGTTATTTGTAGGATAACTGTTGGTGTAAAAACAATTATAAACATCCTTTAACGTTAAGGGAATGTTGTTTTATGGTTTCAAAAAGAACTTCAAAAGAATATCCATCTAAATTATTGTTTGGAAAACTAACCCAACATGACCAGAAACTAATGTTACGGAAATGTTACACATTTGCTGGGAGAACAATTCCATTTTATTCTCTTCTTCAAAAGAGAATGTTTCCTTATTTGTTTTCTGATAAAATCTATCTGCTGCTATCCTTTTATTATTATTTTTAACAACAAATACAGAATTATACAGTAGTATATAAAAATATATGACAGAGTGTACATAAAAAAAATTCAGAAATTCAAAATTTTATATTTCTTAAGAATAAGTCTTATTACCAATGTTCTCCAAACTTGTGCAGTAGTCCTTAGTCTCTTGAAGGAAATGAACAAAATTTGCTTTGATCCAGTCCAGTTTTTTATGTATATGAAACTTTTTCCAAAATACAAAAAAGTTGTACAAGGAAGGTAAATGTGTTGCATTTAATATTGACATAATAAATGCAAATATCAAAATGTTGTAACATGAATACAATATTTGTTTTCCTTCTAAAAAACTTTTTCCATATCCACCCAGAAAATCCTTTTGTATACAATCACAAAACATATAGACAACAGATTCCTTTTCCTTTTCCACTAAAATCACAGGAATAATCAATATCCAAATTAAATCTCTCTTAAACCTCTTTAGCTGGATAAATGTAAAATTTAAAATGTAACTTCTTTTACTTTGTTATTTACACAATATATTTTATAAGAACGCCAAGCTTTTTTCCCAATTTAGATTAATGAATGCATTGGTCCATTTTTAGTTATTATTATATATAAGTGTATCACCTGTTATAATATTTCTAATATATTTATTAGTATAACTTTGTTTAATAAAATCAATATCTCCTTAAAAAAGGTTTTCTTTAACATATTTTCCTTCTAAAGATTCATTTCCATACTCTTATAAAATGTTGTTGAGATATTGCATCAAATACAATAGCATACTCCTTTGGAGTAACTGGAAAACCAAATTTATCAAAAAAAAATCACTGTAAGATAATAAATTACCATTTAAATTTAGAAGTTGTTTAACTAATACAATATCATTTTCATACCAATTTTGGAACTGCTGCTATCCTTAGGTTCCACCCATTGTTCAACAATGACGTTTTTAATCAATTTGTAGTACTGATATGTCTTCTATGTACAGTTAGGTCCATAAATATTTGGACATCGGCACAATTCTAAAAATTTTCGCTTTATACACCAACACAATGATCCAAAAACATCCAAATCAGGTGAACGGTGTAGGAATTACAACAGTTTGCATATGTGCCTCCCACTTGTTAAGGGTCCAAAAGTAATTGGACAATTGACTTCAAAGCTGTTCCATGGCCAGGTGTGTGTTTTTCCCTCATTATCCCAATTACAGTGAGCAGATAAAAGGTCCAGAGTTCATTTCAAGTGTGCTATTTGCATTTGAAATCTGTTACTGTCAACTCTCAAGATGAGATCCAAAGAGCTGCCACTATCAGTCAAGCAAGCCATCATTAAGCTGAAAAAACAAAACAAACTCATCAGAGATATAGCGAAAACCTCAGGCGTGGTCAAAACAACTGTTTGGAACCTTCTTGAAAATAAAGAACCTACCAGTGAGCTCAGCAACACCAAAAGACTCGGAAGACCACTGAAAACAACTGTGATAAATGACCAAAGAATTTTTTCCCTGATGAAGAAAACACCCTTCAGAACTGTTGGCCAGATCAAGAACACTCACCAGGGGGCTGTTTTATATAAGTGGTTTAAAAAAGCGGGGATTAAAGTCAAAAACCTGACTTCAATGAGCCAAACTAAAGGTCCACGCTTAAATTGGTTCCATAACAGTAAGTTGAAGATCATTTGATCTAACTAACCTGAGATGCATCGATTATGTTGTGTGCTCCCATGGCAACGAGAACTGAAAGAGCTCTGAATTGAGACACAGCTGTTCACAGCGAGTGAGCCGCGTTTGTTTTTAGTTCAAACATATAATAAATTAAACATAATAATCAAAAACCATCCAGGAAATTGCAGATAATAAAATATAGGCCATTATTTAGGTTAAATTAATAGTTGTCACAATACATTGAAATTGTTCTTGCACACGCGCGCGAGAACGAAGGAGAGAATGCGCGTTTAGCCTATTGCTTGCAAGAAAGAAGTTTATGCATTGCAGCCTCCCTGTAACATTCAAAATGTGCTTAACGTCACCACATTAAGTTTAAAGTCATTCTTGAAGAAAGCCTACTTCCTTATATCAGTCAGTGCTTTTATATATATATATATATATATATATATATATATATATATATATATATATATATATATATATATATATATATATATATATATATATATATATACTATTAAGTGACTAAAGTTTTAATCGTTATTAAGAGGTTAAGTGAATTAAAATGGCATCAAATTATAGCAGGTGAATGTTAATATTACCTTGATTAAGCTTGAACTTAAAACTTAGCATGAGAGTTAGCCTGCCCCGGACCAGGCTAGTTTCTCAGCAAGTTGCCAGAGTAACTGAGTTTGAACTATTGTAAATTTGATTTATGAAACCGAATCCGCCATTAATAAACCTGACTTACCAAAATAAGCCTAGCTTTTTCTGTAAGCTTGGTTTATGGAACAGGCCCCAGGAGGTAGGTGTATGTGTGTGAGAGTCAACAATCAAGAGAAGACTACACCAAAGTGAATACAGAGGGTTCACCACAAGATGTAAACCACTGGTGAGCCTTAAAAACAGGAAGGCCAGATTAGAGTTCTAAAAAAACCTTCACAGTGCTTCACATCCTATGCACAGATGAGATCAAGATCAACTTGTACTAGAGTGATGGTAAGAGAAGAGTATGGAGAAGGAAAGAAACTGCTTATGATCCTAAGCAGTGAAGCATGGTGATAATAGTGACATGGCGTGGGCATGTATGGCTGTCAATGGAACTGGTTCTCTTATTTTTATTGATCATGTGACTGCTGACAAAAGCAGCAGGATGAATTCTGAAGTGTTTCAGGCAATATTTTCTGCTCATATTAAGCCAAATACTTCAGAACTCATTGGACAGTGCTTTACAGAGCAGATGGAGCATGAACCAAAGCATACTGCAAAAGCAACCAAAGAGTTTTTGAAGAGAAAGAAGTGGAATGCTATGCATCGGCCAAGTCAGTCACCAAATGCCCCAAGGGAAAATGCCCTAAGAACTAACAGGAACTGAAGACAGTTGCTGTAGAGGCCTGAAAGAGCACCACCAGGGATGAAACCAGCGTCTGGTGATGTCTATGCGTTCCTGACTTCAGGCTGTAATTGACTGCAAAAGATTTGCAACCAAGTATTAAAAAGTGAAAGTTTAATTTATGATTATTATTCTGTGCAATTACTTTTGGACCCTTAACAAGTGGGAGGCACATATGCAAACTGTTGTAATTCCTACACCGTTCACCTGATTTCGATGTAAATACCCTTAAATTAAAGCTGACAGTCTGCAGTTAAAGCACATCTTGTTCGTTTAATTTTAATATTGTGTTGGTGTATAGAGCCAAAAATGTTAGAATTGCATCGATGTCCAACTATTTATGGACCTAATTGTATATAACATATATACAAAATATACCTCTAAAATACAAAATATACCCCCTAAATATACCTCTATGTTCATATGTTTCATATGCATATTTTAAAGACACATTACTACATCTGTCAGAGAGGACACTCCTATCATTTGAATTCACTTGCAAAAGCTAGCCTCTTTTTGCATGTAAATAATAATATATATTTAAATTGTGTGCATTTACAACTGGTGATTTACTCCTCAGCTATGCATTAGACCGGAGGACGGGGGCAAAGGTGGCCATCAAGAAACTCCATCGTCCCTTCCAGTCTGACCTGTTTGCCAAAAGAGCCTATCGGGAGCTCAGGCTGCTCAAACACATGAAGCATGACAATGTAGGACACCAAAGATTGACACTCCAACCTGAGGCTCATGATGTGTTGTATATGACAGCCTTTCTCTCTTTGAATTGGTGCAGGTTATCGGACTTGTGGATGTGTTCACCGCAGACCTTTCCCTAGACAAATTCCACGACTTGTGAGTACTTTATAAGCATGCTGTGTAGTCTATTAGCAGTTTGAAGAGATGCATAATCATCATCTGACTGACCTCATCTTTTGCATAGTTACTTGGTCATGCCTTTCATGGGTACTGATCTAGGAAAGTTAATGAAAATGGAAAGACTTTCAGAAGAGAGAGTGCAGTATCTGGTCTATCAGATGTTAAAAGGCCTCAAAGTGAGTATTAATAGTCTTCAGTAATGTACTCATGCAAATATATCGTCATAAATCTCTTTGTGTTTACAGTATATCCATGCTGCTGGAATCATTCACAGGGTGAGTACGCTTTAAGTGAAGTTTAATTTTAAACTAATTTCGAGAGGAGCATGTGCTCATGATTGACCCAGCTGGCCCACATTAGCTAATCATGATCTTCCAATCAAAGCACCCCAAGTCACTATATATATATCCTTATTTCCTCTCTACATCTATCTTCATTTGGAAGAAACCCCCCTCCTCCCCTTCTTCCACCTTTATCCAGAATGGGCGGCACGGTGGCCCAGTGACTAGCACTGTTGCCTCACAGCAAGAATACCAATGGCGTCAGGTCCTTGCTGGGTCATCTGGTATTTCTGTGCGGAGTTTGCATATTCTCCCCGTGTCCGCGTGGGTTTCCCCCGGGTTCCCCGGTTTCCTCCCACCGGCCAAATATGCTCTATAATAAGCCTAAATCTTTTTCTAATGTCTTACTCTCAAGAAGTTCACCTTGGCCTCAGCAGCGGGGGAGTTTGAGATCGACCTGAGCTCAATTTCCCCTCGCCATGTAAAAGGGGGGAGCCCTGGGCCCGAGGATCCCTTGAGCTCAGGGCTCTCTCCCGGGACAGCATGCCAAACAAGCTATGTGATAAATCATGAGCTAAGTGTGAACTCTTGAAACGTTTACGGTGGAGATCAAAGTTAGAAAATAATTCTAAATACCTTTTTTAAAAAGTAATTAGGATATTTATGACAAGGAATTTAATATATAGAAGACTATATATCTATTTAGAAATGTGGCTAGTGAAACAATGGTTGCAAAATAATCAAGGAAATACTTTATAATTTTGTGATAAAATTTTATATTTTAGTGATAAAAATTGGAAAAACTGTGATTGTTGTAGCACTGTAGCCTTTTTACAAATTCTCTTAAGCATTGAGACGCTACATTTATGCAGAGGTCTTCATCCTAAACTGATAATAAATCCCAGTTGCAGTGTTGAACAATTGTATATTGAATTTGACATTCTCTACATTATCCTGTCCTCAAAGTCCTACTGTTTTTTTTTTGTTTTAATTTTTACTTATGTTTACGAGTGCTGTCAGATGTTTTCAGTCAGCTAGGCGATTTGGACTAAAATCAAAATCTCAATTCATTTTACATTTTAATTCGATTACGATTAATGAACGATTATTATTATTATTTGCCCTCAAAGTTCACAGACAAGTTTTGTACAGTAAATATGTTCACATATTACAAGTGGGAGATTTTTGAATGAAGGGTGCATTACTTGATTTTAAAATAATTGAAGGAAACACACACTATCTACTGTCTATGATTTTAATGAACATCAATGTTTAATAACTGAAATTAAAACACAGATTGCCTAAAACCTTTCTTTCTTATAAAAAATTGAAAATAAATAACTTGCACTTAAAAAAACAAAATAAATAATTATTTAAATGTTTTTCATATTAAAAGTAGAAAATAAGCAGCATCTCTTCTAAATAAAATAACTCTTGTACAGCCTGTAAATAATATTTTAAACAGTGAATTTCTTGCATCTTCTGTAAACAAATATTTTAATGTAAATAATAATTTTAATGTAATGGAAATTATGCCGTCTCAAGGCATCTCTGCTGCAGCTTACACTCATCGTCAATGTAGTGCAAAGTAAGGCTTAAGACTGTGTCCATCGTCCTATTTGACCAGAGATCAGATGTGGCTGCAAAGCCAATAGCAGGTTCACATGACTCCACACGTGGTAGGGAAAGTAATCGAAAAAATCAGCCTGGAAATATTAGATCGATTATAGGTTCTGAATGTCGATTTCAATTACTTTTTGATTAATTGCCCAGCCTTACCTCACAGTCTTGTAAAGTTACTAATGTAACTAATGTAATTCGCATGTTTATGATTTTGTTTTCACATATTTAGTTAGTTAGATGCTTCTGGGGAGTTAGATATAGTTTGGGTTTTGTTCTTTTCATTTCTTTAGCGCCGCCCACATCCCTTCTGCCAGCTCTCTTGTTTTTGCCCATCTTTGTATTTGTCTCAGTGTTGTACATATTGTAAATATATATTTTTGCCTTACATTTTCTTTATTTTTGATTAATTCGTTGTTTTGTTCACTTTTGGGTATTGTAAATAAAGTCACAATTTTTGGTATCTACTTTGGTTGTCTTAAGCACTTCATTGACTGTATAAATTTATTTTAATTATACACAAATGTCAAACCTCACTCCCTAGACTAACATCAGGGGTTTGTGACACTAAAAAGTGGAAAGTTTGGGTTCCATGAGAATTATATTTCTAAAGGAGCTGTTGACATGGAATTGAACCAGATTTTGGTAAAAACCCAAAAAATGCAAACATAAAAAGAAAAGAAAACAAAAAGAAAAAAAAGAAAAAAATGTTATGTTTAATAACAATGCAATGACACAAGGATAATGTACTGAACTACTAAAACGTATTTAATACTTTATCTAAAAGGCTTTTTTGGTGATGGCAGCTTAAAGACGGCTCTCATGTGGAGAATGAAGTCACATGCATTGCTTAGGTGTGATTTTTTTTTTTTCATAGACTTCAACAAAGTGTGAAAATCTTGAAGGTTTTGTGGGTCTCATCTATCAAATCTGATCTTTTGTTTTTTTTTATTTTGTATTTTCTATTGGATTTAAGTGAGGTGATTGGCTGAGCCATTCTACAGCTTGATTTTCTTTCTCTGAAAGCATTTGAGAGTTTCCTTGGCTGTGTTTTGGATCATTGTCTTGCTGAAATGTCCACCCTGGTTTCATCTTCATCATCCTGATAATGTAGATGTTGGACTGAAGCAGCGAATATTAATTCACAATGACGAAGGGCAGAGGATTGCTGAATAACTACTGAGAGATTTCAGCTGCTGTCTGGGCTTTCACTGCCCTTTCTACACCTCCCTTTCTTCATGTGTTCAATACTTTTTTTCCTGCGTCATTTCATTTTACTACACATAACTTAATTAGTAAACTAATTAGATTTGTTTTCTTTTCATATATGTATTTCTTTGGTTGTTATCAACATCTGTTGAAAATTTCAAGTCAACTTTAGAAATATGTTTATGAGAAAAATGGTGACATGTTGAATATTTATTTTTCCCACTGTACATTAGATTAGTCATTAATAAAGCCAAAACTGGAGCTAATTTAACAAAATCACTAAAGATCACGGTCCAAAAAAATAGCACACCCAAATAAATATATGTTAGGACAAATTATTAAATACAAATTTAATTAGAAGGATTTAAAACAGTAAAAAAAATAAGTGCAATTTTTTTATGCTCATCTATTTATTGGTGCAGCAATGTTTATTTTATATCAAAAATAGGTCATTTTTTAAAATTGCACATCTGCTGAAACAGCCAAACAGAGGATACTGCAGGGCAGAATACACTCATCATTCCTCAAAACACTGAAAACTTAAAACAAGTTTGATTAATAAACAAGATGTAATTATATTAAATGTATAAATTAGGTTCAATGAAGCATTATCAAAAAAGTTGTGCAGTGACCTTGAAATGTTGTTGTTCTCTACTTGTGATATCCACTGTATATAATCACACCATATATAATGCACAGTATACAAGATGTATTTCTCACTCAAAGCAATTGACTTCATCTGTTATAACCTTGCAGGATCTCAAACCAGGCAATCTTGCAATAAACGAGGAGTGTGAGCTTAAGGTATCTCACCATGTGCTCATATGATGTGAAACTAGTGCATTCATGCTGTATTTTTAATGTAACGATAAAAACACTGTGTCTTGTGTGATAGATTCTGGATTTTGGTCTGGCTCGGCAGGCAGACAGTGAAATGACGGGCTACGTTGTGACACGCTGGTACAGAGCGCCCGAGGTCATTCTGAGCTGGATGCATTACACACAGACTGGTTAGTCACCCATTGCTCACACTACTCTCTATTTGTTTTTCCTTTTAATTGCTTATATTAAAATTATTCTTAGTAATGCTAGTTATTAATATCAGTAATATTGTAGTGCTGAGGAAGTTCACAAGTCAAGCACTTAAGTAAATATAGATATAGTCAAAATAGAAATTGCTTCAGTAAAAGTATAAAGTCCTTTATACACTTACCGGCCACTTTATTAGGTACACTTCACTAGAACTGGGTTAGACCCCCTTTTGCCTTCATTCATTCATTTATTTTATTTTCGGCTTAGTCCCTTTATTAATCCAGGGTCGCCACAGCGGAATGAACCGCTAACTTTTCCATCACAAGTTTTACGCAGCGGATGCCCTTCCAGCTGCAACCCATCTCTGGGAAACATCCATACACACTCGTTTATACTCATACACTACGGCCAATTTAGCCTACCCAATTCACCTGTACCGCATGTCTTTGGACTGTGGGGGAAACCGGAGCACCCGAAGGAAACCCACACGAACGCAGGGAGAACATGCAAACTCCACATTAAGTTTTAGTATTAGGTATTTTTTTAAGAAAATGTTTAATTTTATTACCATAACTTGTCATACTGGTAACAGTAATAAGTAGGGCCAGACAGAATCGGCGGACATTTTTTCCTTTTTCTGCACAGAATTTTGTAAAAAATCTGCAGATTTATGTGGAATTATTTCGGAGTATCACAACTAAAAATGTAATATACAAAATAAAAAAATAACACGTTTACAATGCAAATCCAATTAGATTCACTTAATTGGTAAACGAAGCAAGTATCTCATATTATATATTTACCAAAAGACAGAAATTATTCCTTTACAAACTTTATTGTAAATAAATCATATTAACATTTTCATATTAATCAATAATATTACTGAAATTAATTTAAAAACTGAATAAATATAAATGTACACACATTTACATAAGTAAATACATACAGTAGACTCAATGATGGGCTAAAAATCTAAGCAAATCTGGGGATTTCTGTGCGCAGATTCCGTGTGGGCCTACTAATAAGTAATGATAATTTAAGAATGCAAACGCAAACCAGTGAAAATAACTAATTATAGCAAATTGTATATTATAAAAATGAATGAACACCAAATGTGTGTTTATGTTGGTTGACAAATATAAATAAACAGTATAAAAAAAGATGTTACCTATGGCGGAATCTGTTAAGATTTTAAGAAGAATGCTATGTAACCATACTGGATTTATGTCTATTATTGTGCTACTGCTGTGGGGGTAAATGCATGATTAATTTGTGTTATTTTTACTTTTTATTTGTTTAATTTTATTTATTTCAAATCAAAACCTACCCCATTCAGATAGTAATACACAAATTTGAACATGTCCAAATTCAGATATTTCATAATGTGAGTGTAAACAGCCCACCGATTTAGTTAAATGACATTGGTGGCCTAAATAAGTTTTTTTTTACAATATTAAATCTTAAAATTTTGCATTTGTAACTTGCATCTTAGTAATGCTCACTCAAGCTCTTAGGATCTACAATTTTGGACTATTTTTGTCCAAAAATTAAGATTACTTTTATGCTGTTTTATTGCTCATAAAGTGCTTGATTAATTAGATACTCCACTTTGCTATTTAAATGACCTAAATATGAGCTGAATCAACACAATTCTTGAACTTTTTTGTTGGGACAACTTAATTTTTTATGTTCAAGGTACTTAAATTTGTAAAAACAATTAGGTTAACTTAATTGATTTGTGTTGGGGCAACATGAAGGAATTGTGTGGAACCCAGCATTTTTACAGTGCTGATTATAAAATAAAGGTATGTTTGTGTTTGTTTATATTTTCCCCCCAGTGGACATCTGGTCAGTCGGGTGCATCATGGCAGAGATGCTGCTAGGAAAACCACTATTCAAAGGAAACGACCGTATCCTTCCTGCAAGGAAAACTGGGGTTTTGTGCACAAATTTGGAGATTATGTGTCATTGTCATTTTTAATGATGTTCTCTAAATTTAATCCCTTGTAATTTTTTTTTTTAATAAATTCTTAACCATAATCTGTCAGACCTGGATCAGCTGATGGAGATCATGAAAGTTACAGGGACGCCCTCAAAAGAGTTCACAGCCAAACTACAGTCTGAAGATGTGGGTTTCAGCTGTGTAATATTCATCTGAAGATATATTATGGAAAATGAAAATACAGAATAGCGTGTTGTTATTTTTTTTCTAGGCTAGAAACTACGTCGCAAAGTTACCAAGATTTAGAAAGAAAGATCTTCGGATATTATTACCAAATGTTAACCCACAAGGTAAGAGTTTGTTTTTTAAATAAAAAGGCACAAACTTAAAAAATTTCATTAAGATATTAAAAAAACACTAGAACAGTGTTATATTTTTGCTAACTTATGTACTTACGTTGTAGCAAATGTTAAAAGAACGTTTAAATCCAGAGAAATAAGCTATTTTAACTAGTGACACGGTCCATGTCAGTGGTCCCCATGCTAAAGAAGTCACATTACCAATTTGTGTTTATAAAAGACAAAAACAGGAAACACATAAGATTATTTAACATGTTGTGCATTTTATTAGACTATA
The DNA here is from genome assembly GCA_903798195.1 of Danio kyathit. NCBI lineage: Eukaryota > Metazoa > Chordata > Actinopteri > Cypriniformes > Danionidae > Danio > Danio kyathit. Next base: position 21,819,818 of record LR812536.1, on the reverse strand, counting down.
CCAGTGTTGGGGAAAGTTACTTTTGAAAGTAATGCATTACAATATTGAATTCCAAAAAAAGTTACTAGTTGCGTTACTTTTTATAGTAAATAATGCCTTACGTTACTTTTGCATTACTTTTTAACTTGTTTTTTTTTTGGTTTTACTTGTTATCCGAGAACTTCCTTTTCCCTGAGCAATATATGCCATATATACAGATTATTGGAAGTTTAAAGCAACGTGTTTGCTACTTTTGTCCTATTTGTCTTAAGTAAAATCACTGTCCATTGAGACAATCCCCTTTTCCATTTCTTCGATGCATTCAAAATAATGAACACATTTTCTCATTGAGTACATGATTCATTGTGACTACTTTTTTAAAAGCAAATAAATGAAACTGAAAAGTAACTTGCGTTACATTTTCGAAAAAGTAACTCAAATATTATTACTTATTTTTCAAAATGCGTTACTTGTTACTTAGAAAAGTAATATTATTACATAACTTGCGTTACATGTCATGCATTACCCCCAACACTGGACAGCACAGAGCAGCATTATAACAACCTTAAAATGTATTTAGTATGAAAAAACAACACTGCTTCTTTTTGAAAGAGGTGGACTGTGGCATTATTAAAGCTTTTGTTCAGTGTTTCATTTTACTTCGAAAGCTTTCAGCTTCATACTACATTGATAATAGGCTTTGAATACATTAGCTCGTCCATGTAAAGGATTTCTACAGTGGTCCTGTAGGATGTAATGCAATGTAATGAAGACAACAACTCCTATGATTCCACACTTAGTCAACACATAATCAAACTTCACCTTTGTTTTAATGTGTGCCCTCTAGTGGCAAAAATTTCATAATGTGATTTTTAAAAGGCGATTTAAGTTAGTAGTTATATTATAGTTATTACTACATTGTGAAAGTATTCAAAAACTAATTATTTCATTTTTATAATGCAATTTTTGTTCATGTAATATTCATACGTTTTTAAATAACATAGTAAAATAATCAGTGTCATATCCAAATTATTACTCTTTAAAATTAATCTGTTACATACCAGAATCATTTTTATTTTAACGCGTAAAGAAAATAGATGATTTTTAAAAAAAAAATAGTTCATCCTGAAAAGAAACGCATTCATATGGATTTTAACCAAAGATTTTGTTGTCAGTGGCAATTTTTATTTTCCACAATTAAATGTATGAATTTGCAGATGTTTTTATCCAAAGTGGCTTTTATTCATTCAATTGTTCCATGCTTTTTTGAGAGATCAACTTCTAAACTTCTAATGACTAAAGTCATTTACCTGTTTAATAATGATTTGGTCAGCTGTAGTTAGAAATTACGCTGTTTTTATCTTAGGGCTTATTATGCAGTCTTTGTTGCCATCTTGTGGATGAACATCGTCAACCGTCTTTGCTCTGCTCAATAACAGGCTAATGGCCGCTGACACATTGTCTCTCAGAAATTATAAATATTTTAATATAGGCACTATCCTTATAAATAAACTGCATAGTTGCAATCTAAACAACTACATTATCGACTAAAAAGCCTCAAAAGTGCATTGTTGCCCAACAGCAGCAATATTTGTCAAACTGTAGAGTGTCTTCTGCATATCGCTGTATGTGGGCGGAGTAATACACAAGGGTGAATGGTTAAGAGGCTGGACGAGTGCTGTTATTTGCAGAATATCGGCTATCAGCCAATGCGTGTGTGTGTATATATATATATATATATATATATATATATATATATATATATATATTCATATACACACACACACACACACACACACACACAGTTCAAATATGTTGTATTCATTTTAAAGTATGAACTGCAAATAATTTAAATACTTGAAATTGTATTTAACTTGAAACTTGAAATAATTTATTCAAATAAAAATTGCAATATCAGTCAGAGAGATTGCAATTGAATATTTTCATCAAATTGGTAATTGCAATTTTGTGACAAAAATGTAAATAAGTTTCTCTGTGAGGTCAAGTGCAGGTTCAACAAACAATGCATTCTAGGAAATTAATTGTACCTATAAAACACACAAAAAACAATGTACAAGAAATAATATTAGGTGATAACATAGGTAAACAAATCTTTTTAGTTTGTCACAAAATCACAAAAAACTTTAATTGCTGTTTGTTCATTTTCAGATACTTTCAGATATTGGAACGCTTTAAAGCCGCAGTCACACTAGAGTTTGAGCTTGCGAAATTCTGTCAAACGGCGCTGCGAAAAGGGGCGAGATTAAACAAGATGATTAGACATTAAAAAAAGTGAGCGATTGCTCCATGTTTTAAATTTCTGTTTAGAGAGGTCATGTTTTGATCCTGGATTGGTCTCACGCAGTCAAGTGATGCGATTTCGCAGGTCAGAGTCCTCGACTCATGACCCTGCGTTTCCGGTCTGACGCATTCGCGTGCGTATGAATGGAAGTCTATGGGAGTAAAGTGCAGTGTGACTGCGGCTTAAGTGTGTGTGCCATTTATCTTAGAACACTTTCAGCTCATTTTAACAAAACTGTGATATAATGATAATCGTGATCATTTTGGTCTCTATAATCATGATATGAAATGTTCATACTGTTACGTCTCAATCACAATTGAACTCTGGAATAGCCTTTCTCTTATTAGATCCTGTGACTCATTGGAGTGTTTTAAATCTGTGTTTTGCATTGCTTGTTACAGTATAAAATTGTGAAGCACTTTGTTCAACTTGTGTTGTTTTTAAAGGTGCTTTAGAAATAAACTGAATTGAACAATTGTTTGCCATTGACATTTGGTTGCTCTGCTTCTCAGCGATTAAGGTGTTAGATGGCATGCTGCTTTTGGACCCTGAGAGCCGGATAACAGCAGCAGAGGCACTGGCTTTTCCATTCTTCTCTGAGTTTCGTGAACCAGAGGAGGAAACCGAGGCTCCACCGTATGACCATTCACTGGATGAGGCTGACCAGTCGCTAGAGCAATGGAAAAGTAGGTTTGGCGATGCTGAAAAGCTTGACTTTACATTCATGGAAGTAATGCATTTATATTGGAGGAGCTAAGAAATAATCAGTTTTCCCTCCTTCAATTTCATCTTTTACCACAGGACTCACTTTCACTGAAATTCTGACCTTCCAGCCGGCTCCAGTGGTGACTGAATCTAAAGAGACGGCCCTCTGAGAGCTTATTTTGACATCAAAGCTACGTTTACTTTGTATCGTTTGTCATATACAGACTTTGAACTATTTTCGTGAGAGACTGCGGTTTTATTTTTAGACGATCAGCCTGTTGTGTGCTAGTGTTCGGCAAAGCTGAACTAGACACAACTGAACCATTAACAGACTCTAGTGCGAGTTTGTAAACATTTTTTTATTATTATTATTGTGGTTATTATTAAAGAACAACACTAGCCAGCATTAATGCAGACAGTTAATTACACTGGAGATCATTACATTTAATCATTGCAATGTAAATGTATGTGCATAGTTTATATAGTTTCTCAGGTAGCAGAGAATTCTGGCCCAGATTTGGCATAAATCTGGCACAGCAGGCATTCATCCGGCATTGGCATACAGCATGTGGGCCAAACTTGGCCTGGGTTTGGCAGATGTGGCACCGTCTTTAAGGCGGCACACAATATTTGGGCCAGATGTAAATTGTGGTATTTGGCCCAGATGTTAAAAATTTATATGTGGGCCACGTATGTTTGGCCTATCTTGACCCACATTTAAAATACATAAAAAAAAATTGAGTAAGAGAAAAAAAATCTACCAATCAGGTCGCTTTGAGAAAAAGCACATCCATAGTGTGCTTTAAGCACAATGCTTCATGGCTTTATCAATTTCAATTGCAATTGTGACACACCAACCTATCTGGCCCAGTTCAGGCCCAGTTATGAGTTAACTTGACTGAGACTTGGCCCAGATATGGTTTATCTTTGGCCCTTGTCTAGAAGCCAGACTTGGTCCAGCCATGTACTGTAATTTACAGCGGCATGTGGGCCAAGCAAAACCTGATTGTGTCGGCCAGAGCTGGGCCAGAGAAATTTTGCTATGTGGGTTACAGTTAGACCTGAAATAGGAAAAATAATTGCCATTTCAGTTTTTATTTTTGCCAAACAGAAACTGTAAGAGTGTTCAATTGCCATTGAAAGCATTATAACTAAGTGCAGTCACAAATCATGTTTTATGCAAAGAACAGGAATGTACTGTACGATAAGCATTTTTTCTTAAATTTTACATTACACATTTCTTTGGTGTACATTTGTAAATCAGTTTTACAGTAAAAGAAAAGTAGAATGATTAAAATACAATTGGTATCCAGTGTTTTGTTTGATAGTTCCTGAATTTACTGAAAAGCAAATGGAATGGTGGACCATTTATCATGAAATCCAGCAGAGGGCAACATTTACACTTCTTTTCCAAAATAAAGTCTTTAAATTAGCTGCTTTATTACAGTATAATATCGATTTAACACCATTTTGATCACAGATTCCTGGCCCTGTATTATTATGTTTGTTTAGGTTGGGGTTTTTGCTACATAGCCTAGTTAGCATTGGTGTTAGTCAAATGAATAATACTAATTGATGACTTTTCGGTAGATAGGCAGTTTCCAGTTTCCCCTCTCAGTCCAAAGACATGCGGTATAGGCGAATTGGGGAAACAAAATTCGCCGTAGTGTATAAGTGTGTGTGTGAATGAGACCGTGTATGTGTGTTTGCCAGTACTTTGTTGCGGCTTGAAGGGCATCCGCTGCGTAAAACATATGCCGGAATAGTTGGGGCTTCCGCCTGATAAATAAGGCACTAAGCCGAAGGAAAGAATGAATAAATATACATTTGACCTTTGCGCTATAGTTTAGGGACACATTTCCCCATTTCATGAGAATCTCCCTCTCTTCCTACAGCCTGTCTTTGATACCTGGCCTTTGTGTGGCCTGTGTTTAGAGTCTTTGTGCGGTTCGTGTGGTCGGAGAGTGTTCTGCCCGAAGGAAAACAGAAGAGGGGAAAAATACATCTGTCTTCCTGCTCACTTCTTGGCAGCCAGATGTAATGACACAGAGTGAAAGAGGAAGATTGCAAGAAAAGCCAGCTAAGTTTCAACTCTTGCAGGTTTATTTAAAGAACTTCTCTGATTTCACTGATATAGTTCTTTTGTCTGTTAGTTAGAATAATGGATAACACTTTAGTATATGAGGAATATGTCTTCACCAATTTAGCCTCAATAAACTTTTAATTTATTGCTTATTAATAGTAAGGTTATTGATGAAGATGTCAAATATGGTCAGGCAGAATAAGATATAGGAATGTGCTTTATTAGTACAAATAAACAGTCAAGATGCAAACTAATAAGCAATTTGTAAAACATGAGAATTGGTCCCCATTGTAAAGACTTTATATAATTTAATTCAGTGCTCTCAAAATGTATTTACACAATAAAGCCACACTTTATGAATATACACTGATATTGTGATATTCACACACGTCTGAATATCACTGCATCATTTATTTTAAGTAAAACATTTATCACACTGTAAAAAAATGCAGGATTCCACACAATTTCTTCATGTTGTCCCAACTCAAATTGATTAAGTTAACTTTTTTTTTAAATAAATTTAATTGGATTGAACATAAACTAATTAAGTTGTCCACCAAAAAACTCAAGAATTGTGTTGATTCAGCTAATTTGATATAAGTAGTTTGAACAAGCAGCAAAACAATGTTTTGAGTGCATTAAAGATTTCTGATGCTTTCTGGTGTCATACTACTGTTAATACATCTGCATAAGCATTTAGTTATGAAAAAAACCCTTAAATCATTGATATGTTATATTTATTAATATCCTATGCAAAGATATTTAGGCATTTAAGTGACTTGAGTGTCAAATAGTTATTGAGCTACTGTATGTTCATGTACATGCCATTTCACAGCTTTATCCTTTACACCAAGAACACAATGTCCAGTCATTAAACTGTGGTAGGCTGTCTTTGTCAGGCATCCTGTCTTTTGCAACACTCTCGAAATGGTATAAACACAATATTTCATTGTTTGCTTATGTTTACATAGTTCTTGGAGATCTTGGAAGTATTGCGTAAGTGACTTCAGCTTGCTTGTTTCAGCATCAAACGCCTTTTATGCTCATCAAGGCTGCTTCTGTTTGAATGAATTATGGTTATACAGAGAGAGCAAAAATGGAAGTATTGTTACAATTAAAAAATAGCTAGTATTTATCATAATTTACTTAAAAGATTTATTTTTGTCCTGTGATGGCTATGCTGAAATTTTAAGCTGCTTATGACTTGCCAACTTGTATACAAACTTCCTAGGACTCAAAAATTCTGAAATATGCATATAGTGGAAACTTTACAATCCCATGAGACCACAGCTCAGGTTTGAAGAGATGCTACTGATTATGGAAGGCCAGATAGGTCAAAAATTGACAAATTTGAACACGTAAATGACATATTCGCCATGGCACTTGTACACTTGTAAAGTGTAAGGGTGTAACCCTGGTGTCCTGGCCAAAGTCCCTCAATTGGCACTTACCCATCATGGCCTCCTATTCATCTCCATCCACCAAATTGGCTCTATCCCTGTCTCTTCACTCCACCAATACCTGGTGTGTGGTGAGCGCACTGGCGCCGTTGTCCTGTGGCTGCCGTCGCATCATCCAAGTGGACGCTACACACTGGTGGTGGTGTGGAGAGACTCCCCTCATGATTGTGAAGCTCTTTGGGTGTATGGCCATACACATACACAATAAATGCGCTATATAAAAATTACATTACATTACATATTGTTTGCACATAGTTTACATGTAGAATATGTGTCGTTTACTCATGGAAAGTCGACTACGTACAAGCAACAACAAACAAACAAAAAATCTGTGTGTTTTTTTTGTAAAGTGCATGCAAACAAAACGTTCTTAAAATGTGCATGTTTTTGACAAGAGGCAACATCCCACTCTGCAATTCATCAGCTGGCCTTTGGGGGCTGGCTCCAGAAACTCCAGATGTTCACTAACTGCAATGCTAAGTTGGCCAATTTTACAGCTGATAAAAACATGTTTACTGCCTGGTACAAAAGAGGGTTTTGGTGTATATAGCTAATATTACCCTTCATGACAACTGTTAGAGGGATGAATTTTTTTATAACTCATCCATTTCATTTTTATTAAGTTATATTATGTCTGCATAATTAAGGGCATGGCCACTTGAGTGACAGCTACAGTAGGTCTTGCTGGTCGCCGTCATGTCACCTCAGCTGATTAGCCGCTGAACTCGGCATATATATCGTATTTTTGTTTTGTTATGTGTGGCTTTATAAAGTCAATTGCCTTTTGGAATTATTTCCTACAATTATCAGATAATATGGCATGCTGTGTGCACTTAATTGTGCTCACAACCATTGAAGTTGCCTCCATTTTCCAGGTGAGTGAAATGATATACTTATAAGATAAGTATAAGATTTAAGATAATTTATCAGTTATAATTTTCTTTAGAACTTGATTGCACTCCAGAATCTGACAGATCGATTAGCTGTAGGCTATAAAACAGTCATCTGAAACGTTGTCATACAGTGTTATGCTGGATTTCATCAACAGTCTTGCATTTACTAACACAGACTATATTTTAAGTGTTTGGAAGTAATTCGCGTTTTCCTCCTGTAGAAAAACGTAAAAACAATGCTTAGTGGCTCAATGTATTACAATAGTGTTTTTAAAAGTCCAAACACTTTATTGATATAGTACACAACCAAGCACATGTGGTCAGAACACAAACGAGTCACAGGTAATGTAAGTGTTAAACGTTTCTCCCAAAGAAAAGCCCGTCTAAGCAAAATGCTATCAGGCGTCTGTAGCTCTGCTCACGCTCTGCCTCTTTACCCTTGTTTGGTATAACCTGGTCGGTGTGATGACGTGGAACAAAATGACGACGGTTGGCCACGCCTACTTGTAGCTTCATTTGCGCTCGTCAGAAACCTATGGGTGACGTCACAGATACTACGTCTATATCTTTTACAGTCTATGGTTTTTGACCTTTCTTTTCATAGTAGGTAAATAATGTGACAATAGCTGCGTTTCCATCCTATTTTTATGGGCATTTTGGAATATTGCATAAAAAACCCTGGATGGAAATGCCAAGATGCACAGAAATTTTGAAAATGGTCATAAAAAAATAATGCACACAACTGCGTGATAATCTTTTTTTTATTAGATAAGAAAAAAATACAGATAAAAAAAAAGTCAAGTAATTTTGCTTTAACAGATCATGTGATAACTAAAATGGTGGAAAAAGTGACAGGTAAGTTTGGGTAGATGGTGAGGTCCGAACAATTTTAAATGGTATATACGATAAAGAAGTGACTATCCTTAATGGAAAACATCAGAGGATCGCGAGCGGAGATGATTCTAAAAGTCCATGACTATGATAGGATATGTCTACATGTTCTAAGACACAAATTAGTTATTATATACGACAAAAAGCCTTCTCCTAACATAGCAACTTTCATTTTTCTTTTGATATTTGGTTCCAGTTTATCAGGAAGTGACGATTTTGTTCTCTTGGACTCATTGGATGGAAATGGTGATTTGTTCGCAAGTGTTTTATGCAATATTCCAGTTTTGCCCATAAATTTATTCAGCATTTTTGGATGGAAACATGCACTATAAAACCCAATAAGTTAGGGTAACTCAAACCGTTTGAAGAAACCGATTGCATCAAACCATTTAAGTTCAAAAACTAATCCTAATGAGTACTGTGAATTTAAGTAAACGAAGCAATTTGAGCACAATAAAACCCAATAAATGTAGAGAACTCAAACCAACTGAGTGCTGTAAAATTTAATAGGTTAAGGCAACTCAAACCGTTTGAGGAAACCGATTGCTACAAACCATTTGAGTTAAAAAAACGAATCTATGAGTACTGTGAACTTACTCCATTTAAGCTGAAGTAAAGAGGTATTTAATGAACTCATTACCTTCAACACTGAGTTCAAAACTCTTTTCAAATGAGTAGAATTAACTTTCAGTAAATTTTGAGTTAACTACACTCATTTCGATTGACAAAGCTGACTGTTGGGTTTTACAGTGTGGCCAATGACAACGGCTGTGTCTAAAAGCTAAAAAGGCTCCCTTTGAAAGATGCATTCTGTGGTAGGAAGGCATCAAGGCATGCCTGATTCCTAATTTAGCAGTTTAATTTTATATTAAGCAATGCACATATCCTTTACTGCCTTTGATATCCCACAATCCTGTGGATTCCATTTGTGACAGTTAAGAAAAAAATGAAAGATGGCACCTGAAAGCTGCGCTTGTTGGCCATTTTGTCTGTAAGTGTATGTATTTGGACAACTTTGTCCACTTTTAATGCAATTTCTAGTAAGAATTTAGAAATTGCAGTAATTAAATACTCAGTAGTCACCAAAGCTCTATGTTGCTGCTCATAATTAAATAGTTATGTTGCCTCAGAAGTCATTGCCTGGTATGCTTTAGGACACGACATACATGACTGATGTTACATACATCCAAATTCCACCGTAGTACCTTCTCAGTAGCTCCATGATTTCAAGTGCATAGAAGAATGCATATCCACCTTTTTCATACACCCCATTATGCTTTGTGTTAATTATGGGAGTCAATTCTGTTAAACTCTGTAATAATACCTGTAAAAATAAGTGATATATTTAATCAAAATATTTAACGAGGTGCCATTATTTTCATCACAGTTCATCCGTCTAAACTAAAATGGAAACTTCTTATAATTAACAATTTCCTTTCAGTAAACATGATTAACCCAAAGGCCCGAAACTAGTATTTTCAAGACGATTATATTGAATATTGCTATCTAATAATGTATCGACTGTTTGTCTATACACAGACAAAATAATCTGGACGAACAAAACATGGTAAACTAAAGAGATTTGGCCACAGATCTGATTATAAAATTAATTTAATGTTAAAATACTAAGTATGAATTTATTTTCTTTCCCAGAGATGGGTTGCAGCTGGAAGGACATCCGCTGCGTAAAACATGTGCTGGATAAATTGGCGGTTTATTCCACTGTGGCGACCCCGGATTAATAAAGGGACTAAGCCGAAAAGAAAATGAATGAATGAAATTTATTTTCACAACAATTAAAATTAAAGGCTAAAGATAAGTTACACTCAGTTTCCATTAATAAAATGAATTATTTGCAGTGAAACCTTATCTGAAGTGATTTATTTACATATTTTTAAATTGAGATTCCCAAAAATTGACGTGCAACCTATAATTTGAAACGCAGTAAACTCATGTGAAAAAAGGTGGATTCGCTCAGTTCTTCACATTTTGCCACCTACTGGCCTGGCATGTATATTACAGCATTTTAATCTATTTCCACAGTGTGAATAAGGATCATTTTGACAAAATGGTCAGACATAAACACAAAGTACATAGTTGTCCTCTTCCCCTCGTCCTTCCTGACCCGTCCACGGCTTCACGCTCTCTGCATATTTTCCAGCCTGTTTATGTTCTTTCACAAGCACAGGGAGATGCACGTGCCTGCTTGCTGTTTAGCCCATCTGAAGGAATCCTTTGGCTTAGCGGACTGCGCAAGAAAAAATTCCACTGGCTCAAATATTCTCAGTGAAGGCCCCTGCGTGGATCAAGGGCCCGGAGTCCCTCAGCCCAGCGCCCCCTCTGAACGGGACGCTGCCACAGATGGTTCTCCTCCAGTCGGCAGGCAGACTATGGTTAGAATGGCATTTTAAGTGTCTCCATGCTCATAAAAATAACTGTTACTCAAAACATATGCATGATCTTATGAAGTTCGTGCTTTCCAGTTGATGCTTGTTTTCTTTCCACTTTGAAAATCTGAAGAATAATAAGAGTAGAGAGGGCTTCCATCGCAGATTATAATGCATTACGACTTTTCCAGAAAAGATTTATCTTATTTAATTGTATATACAGTCGAAGTCAGAATTGTTAGCCCTCCTGAATTATTAGCCCCCCTGAAAAAAATGATGATGGCTCCTGAAATGACAATTTAAGTGATAATATTACCCCCCAAAAAACCCAAGAGAGCAAATGTGTACTGTACATAAGGACTGTACATGACTGAAAAACATCAAGCCTGACCAAACTTGTTAAAGTAACGAGGTTTACAGCTGCCTGAAGGTCAGAGGTGGTTCCTTGACTTTATCTTTTTTGGAGGAATTTAGCCGTTTTAAAGAACAGAATGTTCTTCGTTGTGGTGTAAGAGGAACTCGACAACATCCTCCTTCACCTCTGGAGCAGTTGTTGGGGGGCTTTTAATTTTCTTTAGCTACACTCCAGGAAACTGCGGTTGGGGTTTTGCTGTGGTCAGTTGTGTGCAGTTGGCTCAATGCATATGAAATAATAATAATAACTGAGAGGATTACTAGAGGTTTGTTCATTTGTCAGGAGAGCACTTTGTTATTGTTGAAATTCAGTTTTAGAATACAAGGATTTATTTATTTTTGTTAATTAATTAGTGGGTTTTTTTGTGCATTTATTGAGCACAGTAAGTAGTGCTGTCGCCTCACAGCAAGAAGGTCGCTGGTTCGAGCCTCGGCTGGGTCAGTTGGCATTTCTGTGTGGAGTTTGCATGTTCTCCCTGTGTTCGCATGGGTTTCCTCCGGGTGCTCCGGTTTCCCCCACAGTCCAAAGACATGCGGTACCGGTAAATTGGGTAGGCTAAATTGTCCGTATGAGTATGAATGAGTGTGTATGGATGTTTCCCAGAGATGGGTTGCAGCTGGAAGGGCATCCGCTGTGTAAAACATGTGCTGGATAAGTTGGTGGTTCATTCCGCTGTGGCGACCCCGGATTAATAAAGGGCCGAAAAGAAAATGAATGTATGAATGAGCTAAAAAACAACAGTGTCCAAACATGAAAAAAATTAATAGATTCAGATTAGTGCTATTTTTCAAACTGTGTGAATTTTGTTTAGTTTTTATTTCAAAGATTTAGTATCGTTTAACAATTTTTGTTTTAGTTTTTTTGTAGTTTTAGGTATGAACAAAATATTTTTCACCATTTATTTTCAGATAAGAGATTTTCTTTGCAACTATAGTTAAAATAAATTGTTTAATTAGTTTTTTTTGTTTTGAATTAGTTTATTTATTTATTAGGTTTATTTTTAAAACCCTGACTCATATACATGAGCAATATCACATGAGTAGCAGTGCGATATAGCTGTATATCGGCACTGGTGGGAGCCGTGCGTTATATACAGCCATATCGCACTGCTACTCATGTGATATTGTGTTTATACAACAGTCTGACGGCATAATCCTGTATATAAAAAAGAAATTTAAACACAGGGAGTCTAAAATCATTTTTGTACAAGGAACTACTTTTTTCCTCCATTTATTCACATCTGCAGCTGACGTCAGAACAGCAGAAATCGTTACAAATTCACCAACGTCATTTTAGAGCTAGTTTTATTAATATTAATAATTCTCTAGTGTAATGTCTGAAGTGATGACAAAACAGGTCATTTTGCTCACATTTTAAGATTATAAGGCTGAACGGCATGAAATGCCATCAGTCTACAGAGATTTCTCAGTATTTCTCTGTTGCAATCAGGTGATCACAGTAAAAACACTAAACACATGCAGGCATTTCTTCTTTCTTTTTTTTATCTGCAGTAACGAAAGCAGGAGACTCATTAGAAACAAACAGATGACAAACCAAAAAGTAACTCTGGGTTATATAAAGAGTGGCCAACACAAAATACATTCATTCCTAATATGGGAGTCCCATCTCACACTCAACACACTACAATTACTATGGTATAAATGCAGTACTACAACATACAAAAGAGAGAGAGATCAACTTAGAATGTCACTTATCTGTTTAATAATGATTTAATTAGCTGTAGTTAGAAATTACACTGAGTTTTTCTCCTCTAAGGGCTTATTAGGCGGTCTCTGTCGCCACCTTGTGGATGGACAACAACAAACATCTTTGCTCTGCTCAGTATGACAGACTGATGAATTCCGATACGCTGTCTCTCTGAAATTAAAAATATTTAATATAGGCACTATCCTTTAAATAAACTGAATAGTTGCAATCTAACCAACTACATTCTCGCCTAAAAAACCTCAAAAGTACATTATGTTGCCCAACAACTGCAATACTTGGGCGGAGTAACAGAAGGGTTCAGAGGCTGTATGAGTGCTGTTATTACTGGAATATCGCGCAGCTATCAGCCAATCTGATTCGAGAACCAGACAGAACTGTTGTATATAATATTTTAATTGTTTATTGTTTAGGTATTTTAGTTTTAATTTAAGATGAGAATTCACATCAATTAAGTTATTGTCTTGGCAAGTAATCTTTTAGTTTGTATTGTAGTTTTAGGTATTGTTTTAATATGAACTAAATATTTCTTATCATTCATTTATTTTCAGGTCAAAGATTTTCTTCGCAAACTAGCTCAAATAAATAGTATAACCTCTTAAGGCCCAAGGTGTTTTTTTACTTGCATTTTTCTTTCTCTTTGCTATTTGGGCTTATTGGAACCTAATTAGAATAAAAATCTAAGCATCATCCTTTGATATGATGTACTTTTAGAGAAAAATTATGTCCATACATGTGGACTCGTGGTCCGAATTTACATAAAACACTTTTTCCTAAATGTTTTTTAATGCATATTTAACATAGATTTTTTTTTTTTTTTTAACTTGCTTTGACTATCAGAGAGTAAAAACAAAATTTTTTTCCCATTTTGGACAGTTAAAAATAGGGTTTTGGACATTTCATATGCTGCAAAACAGTTGCAGGATGACACTGTATGTCTGTATACAAAATATAAAACATTCAAAGTATTTTAAATAGCCACTTAAGAGCTAAAAATGTGCTGTCCACGTATGTGGACACCCGGGCCCTAGGAGGTTAATTTGCTTTTTTGTTTTTGAATTAGTCTTTCATTTATTTATTTATTTATTTATTTATTTGTTAGGTTTATTTTTTAAACCCTGGCTTAAATACAATATTTTAATAGTTTATTGTTTAGTAATTTTTTTGTTTGTTTTACTTGTTTTATAGGTTTTTTTATTACTATTATTTTAGTTTTAATTTAAAATGAGCATTCACATCATCAATTAAGTTATTTTTCATCTATTTTTCAAATATTTTTCATCATTTATTTATTTTCAGGTCAAAGATTTTCTTTGCAAATAGCTAAAATAAATTGTTTAATTAGCTTTTTTGTTTTTAATTAGTTTATTTAATTATTTATTTATTGGGTTTAAATTTAAAACCCTGACTCGGATATAATATTTTAATAATTTGTTGTTAAGGTATTTTAGTTTTAATTAAAAGTACGGGATCAATCTCATCAGTTAAATTACTTTATTGGCAAGTAACATTACTATTTAACTAGTAAAATTTTATTGGAATACACCACATATACACAATACTGTTTAAAATTCTGGGGTCATTTTGTAAATTATCTAAAGCAATCACTCGCGCTGTATTCATATTCCACTTTATTCTGTGGTCAAGCTATTTGTAAACTCTCTGACTTGTATATTCTGCATTAAGTGCTTTTCTAAGGACTGTGACGGAAAACAGTGGCTCAAAAGTCAGCAAGTGTTTATTTGATATGGGTTCTTCATCTCCCATTTCTCAACCTCAAGATTACATAACTCTCAGTACTTACGTAATGTACTTTCCAGAATTTGGGGAGAGAAGGTAAATCACAATTTCATGCTTAAACATCTGTGTACCTGCATGTGGCAACAGTATGTAGGAGATTTGCTTGTGGGTCTCAGTGGCCAATAGCAGAAGTAAATATGATATGCAGATGTAAATATGATATCTGTGCTGGAGAAGGATGTAATGAATCATTGTAGTCTCTTCTCTCATTTAGCTCTCGAGGGACGGTGTCCGGCAGCAAGGTCAAGGTTTAGGACACACACTTTGCTCAATGCAGTTCACAGTGACCTGATTAGGAATTTCATTAGGATTGCAAAACATGCTGCCTTTTCTGCTGTAACGTTTCTCTTTTAGCTATTTGAATTGATTTAAAGTTCATATCGAAGTATATCTTAATAATCTATCTAGTAATGACTTAATATAACATTAGAATTTCACAAAAATAAAAAATAAAAATTAATGAAAGCTACTTGACTTTTGGAAGTTCATGACTTTAAAAATGTTTTGAAATATTTAGTATTATTATTATTATTATTATTATTATTATTATTATTATTATTATTATTATTATTATTATTATTATTATTATTGTAGTGGATATGTAGTGTAGCAGTTTGCTATGATCTAAAAGTGTTTAAAAACATTTTTAATTTTTATGTTTTCTATCTATCTACACTCTCTGGCCACTTTATTAGGTACACCAACTGCTTGTTAATGCAAATTTCTAATCAGTCAATCACATGGCAGCAACTCAAGGCATTTAGGCACGTAGACATGGTCAAGACGATCTGCTGCAGTTCAAACCAAGCATCAGAATGGGGAAGAAAGGTGATTTAAGTGACTTTGAATGTGGCATGGTTGTTGGTGCCATGTGAGCTGGTCTGAGTATTTCAGAAACTGCTGATCTACTGCGATTTTCATGCACAACCATCTCTAGGGTTTACAGAGAATGGTCAGAAAAAGTGAAAATATTCAGTGAGCAGCAGTTCTGTGGGCGCAAATACCTTATTGATGCCAGAGGTCAGAGGAGAATGGCCAGACTGGTTCGAGCTGATAGAAAGGCAACAGTAACTCAAATTAACCGCTCTTTACAACTGAGTTATGCAGGAGAGCATCTCTGAACGCACAACACGTCCAACCTGTGGTGGATGGGCTACAGCAGCAGAAGACCACAACGGGTGCCACTCCTGTCAGCTTAGAACAGGAATCTGAGGCTACAATTCACACAGGCTCACCAAAATTGGACAATAGAAGATTGGAAAAACGTTGCCTGGTCTAATGATTCTCGATTTCTGCTGCGACATTCGGATGGTAGGGTCAGAATTTGGCGTCAACAACTTGAAAGCATGGATCCATCCTGCCTTGTATCAACGGTTCATGCTGGTGGTGGTGGTGTAATGGTGTGGGGGATATTTTCTTGGCACACTTTAGGCCTAATAGTTTCAACGCCACATGTTGCTGACCATGTCCATCCCTTTATGACCACAGTGTACCCATCTTCTGATGGCTACTTCCAGCAGGATAACACGTCATGTCATAAAGCACAAATCATCTCAGACTGGTTTCTTGAACATGACGATGAGTTCATTGTACTCAAATGGCCTCCAAAGTCACCAGATCTAAATCCAATAGATCACCTTTGGAATGTGGTGGAATGGGAGATTCGCATCATGAACGACAAATCTATGCAGTTTATATACCTGGATACCAACATTTTTTAAATAATATTTTGTAATAGTTTTGTAGTTTTTTTTTGTGTTTGTGTGTTTTTTGTTGTTTTTAGTTTAAATAGTTCTTAAGGAAATTTTCTTTTATCAATGTTTCTTTTAAATCTGATTTATTTTAGTTCATCATATTAATGTAAATTAATTTAATTGAATTAAAACATTACAAAGTTAAATGGTATACTTTTCCCCTTAAATTCAGTAAAATATGTGTTGTTTTAGTTTAGATTTTAATGATAGTTAACTATAATAATTATACTTATGTCATATGTCACAAACTTTGTTTTCTTCCTCTTTTCCCAAACATTCCCCAAAAAATGACATTTGTTTTATACTTGTAAACTTTTTTGCAGCAACAGCTAAAGGGTTAAAAAAGTGCACTGTCCATTTAATGGCCTGCAGTGGCAGCTGTGCTGTTAACTTTGTCCCTGCAACACAAAGACACATTAAAGCTACTTTAAAAACCCTCCATTCAATTGTCCTCTCCCTACGCACGCACACACGCATGCACACAAACTTGCCATATGTCTACCCTATAGGCCCCGCCCCTATTCCCTCAGATCCCGCCCACCAACCTGGTGGATCGAATATCACGTCCGTCTTTCACCGCATCACTCGGGTCCGTATTTCATCCTAAATTCGCGGTTTGACTAGCAGTGTTTAAGCCGAAACCTCTCGCATTTGACAGCACAGAGTGTCAGCATGAAACACCAGCCGTCTTCTGTATCCTAAACCGGGTGGTTGGGAGGGGAGAAGCGGATCTTTTGACCCCAGCCTTCATCACCGCCTGGATAACGGGCACAGAGCCACCCGACAGCCTCAATTGTTGTTTCCATTTCGCCGACATCTGCTGCGTGTTGCTCACATTTACATCCGAAGCAACAAGAGCTCCGTGTTAGGATGTGATGGACCACTTTCCCTGAAGAAGAACAACCAGCTTTTTTTCGGGGGGGGATCCGAATATTTCTTCTAGCCGATTTTTGTTCATTCATTGAGAGCAGAACAACAATCCGGGGCTCGGTGACATGATGGAGAGTGTGGAAAAGGAGTGCGGGGCTCTAGGTGGATTGTTTCAGGCGATCGTCAATGATATGAAGGTACCAGCTCTGCTTTATTGATGCAGATATTTAGCAAGAAAAAAAAAGATGGTTGTGTTTTACTGCCTTTGTTTTCATTAGGGGTCCAGCTGCCTGCACCACTGATGCTGTGATTAATGACATGGGGGTCTCAGCATGGAGGGCTTTGTTGTGAAATGTGAATTGGAGTCTTTTGTAGATGTTTTTACAACCTGTAATATGTTAAACATTTATATTTTCGAGCATTTACTTTGTGATAAATACAAAACTAATGGATAGAACACTAAGCTCAAAGAGAGAGAATATATATTTTATAAAATAATATGCTTCTAGTTAGGGTTATAATTATAGAAAATTATTAATATTTTTCTGAAGGATTTTTTTATACAAAGCACAGCCACCACCCACTTTTTTCAAAGCTTAAACAGAATTATAAAATAGAATTTGATATTCAAGTTTTACTACGTGCATTGAAATATATTATTGTATGTTTGTAATGGTTACGCTAGTTTACATTTTAAACCAAAAAATCCCATTTTAACCTAATTAATTTAACTTAACATAGTCCTCGACTCCTCGCCATTTACATAATTTAAAAATGGTGCACTAAAGTTCTGCCTAGCTATTAGTTGTCCAATGAACAAAAGGCGTTTACTGTTTTGAACTCCAGTCAGAATATCTCTCAGGTTGAGCCTCTATCATATTGATGAATTTTAAAAGCAGTGTTAATGTGCAGGGATTACCCATGGCTCATAAAGAGATATAAATGCTTCAGAGTGAGCTTAAATGTGGAGCTCAGATAAACTACCACTTGCTTGTGATGTTCAGTGGTGTAAAATTAATTAATTGCACTTTTATACAAAGTTTTGCTTTAAATGTTGCTATTAATGTATTGAGGACATAATGTAGGTGACTGAATTATTATTATTTTTGACTGAAAATAGAAGTTGATAAACTTATTTTAACTGTGTAGTTTGGTATATGGAAATGGAAGTGCTCATATCAGTATGAGAAATAATATTACATGACATGTAAATAGTGGGTTTCTTTATTTGCCCTACTTACTATTTTATTTATATACTTGCAAGTAGGGCTGAGCGATTTGGCCTAAAATCTTGAATAATTGAAAATTTTAACTCTATTACGATTAATGAACGATTATTTTATTTATTAATTTTATGTTTTTGCCCTCATAGATCGCTGACAGGTTTAGTACAGTAAATATGTTCACATATTACAAGTGAGAGATTTCTGAATGAAGGGTGCATTACTTGATTATCTATGATTATTTATTGAACATAAACGCTGAACAGCTGAAATTAAAACACACATTGCCTAAAACGCAGCTCTCTGTGTTGTCACTACTACCGAACCAACCAGTCACAAAGCTTGTGCTACGTGTCGTTGTGACGTGTAGTTACATTTTTTTGAGAGGTGCGCGGGTATGCGAAGGCTGTGCCGGACCGTATGCGTGAGCTTGGCAGAAGTATAATATCAGAATAATATAATATGTATAAATCATAGTATAATAAGTATAAATTAGCCTTAACAGAGCGGGGTCACGTGACTCCACATATAGGGAAAGTAATTGAACTGGAAAAATGAGATCGATTATAGGTTCTCAATGTCGATTTTGATTACTTTTCGATTAATCGCCCAGCCCTACTTGCAATTTTATTTACCAAAGTTTATATTTTAAAAGTTATTTATGTTCACCCAAAAAATACAATTCTTAGAATTCAAATTAATTTACTCAACCTGAAGTTATACCAAACTTGTATGAATTGCCATGTTTGTTTAAAAAAATATAATGTCAGGGTGTCCATGGGGTCTTAAAAAGTATTAAAAGTTGATAAACCAATGTAAAGGCGACGCAGTGGCGCAGTAGGTAGTGCTGTCGCCTCACAGCAAGAAGGTCGCTGGTTCAAGCCTCGGCTGGGTCAGTTGGCGTTTCTGTGTGGAGTTTGCATGTTCTCCCTGTGTTCGCTTGGGTTTCCTCCGGGTGCTCCGGTTTCCCCCACAATCCAAAGACATGCGGTACAGGTGAATTGGGTAGGCTAAATTGTCCGTAGTGTATGAGTGTGGATGTGTGTGGATGTTTCCCAGAGATGGATTGCGGCTGGAAGGGCATCCGCTGGTAAAAACGTGCTGGATAAGTTGGCGGTTCATTCCGCTGTGGCGACCTCGGATTAATAAAGGGACTAAGCCGAAAAGAAAATGAATGAAGGAATGAAATCAATGTAGAGAAATTTAAGGCCCTAAAAAGTATTAAGGAGTCTTAAATGCTATTTTGCAAGGTATTACATTTTATATAATTTGTGATTATGCAATGTATGGTTGTATGCTAACGTTTGCCTGAATTAAATCTGCCAATATCAGGATGCTGTGTAGTTTATGAAATCAATGAAATCCTGCTAGATTTAACATCCTGCTGCTTTGTTTACTGCAGTAACCAAGGCAACACCATCCAACCTGCTGGATTAGCTAGATTTAATAGATTTTTATTCAGCATATGAATGATGTTTTAGTTTTTGACTAGTTTCTTACATTAATATTTAGTAATACTGTGAGTTAATCTCGCCAGTGTTTCTGGTTGAAACCTAAAGTGGTCTTAAAATAAATGGAAAGAGTCTAAAAACTCTCTGACTCTCTGATTCCTGTATATACCCTGAATGTTCTCCATTGACTTCCATAGTATTTTTTGATTAGTGTTTAGTTTGGTGACAAATGTTTAACAAAATACGTTTTGAACACATTTCAGGTGATAAAAATGATGACTGAATTGAAATGTTTGGGTGAAGTATTCCAGTAAGAAGAAAATGTTTGTAGTCCTTGATGAAGACAAGTCAAAATTGTACTGTAATATTGTGGAAAATATGACATATCATCAAAGCATATAAAAATATAGTGTTAAAGTTGAATGTAGAATTGGTAACACTTTAGATTAAAGAACATATTCACTATTAGTTGATGTTTATGCAAATTACTACCACCGACTGTTTATTAATACTTATTAAGTGCATATTAATTCTTTATTCTGCATAACTCTCTTATAAACCTCTTATCCCTACATACCTAAATCCAATTACAACAACTATCAATAAGTATTATTTATTAAGGGGGGAAACTCTGAATGTATTTCGTCATCTAACTGCAGGATGTTGTTGCTGAAAGATTCAAGGTTTTTGCACATTTGTGTCGATAAGTTCAGTTTAATCTGTAACATTTAAACCTCTCATGGCCATCTCTCAGATATGATTCCTTTTCCAAGCTTTTTGTTTTTTGGAGTGCTTTCCAGCCTGTTGCGTTGCTGGAGCAGAAGCCTGCGGTTGAACGTACTGTTCCATAAATGGTTTCCATGTTCTCATGCGGCTCCAGTAGTGAATGTTATTGCTGAAAGTTGGCGTTTGAGTGAAGTTCAGTGGCCAGATGCCAGATCTGGAGTTCATATATTGTGAACGGCTTCAGACTTGGCTCAGGCCCAAAGCTGGCAACGTTCAGCTTGTTTGACATGCAGTTTATCAGCACCGGTGAAGAGGTTGCAGCCGGAGAGTGTTGTAATGTCAGAGATGATTCGAGTAGGTAGGGCAACTCCTCTTCCAAAAAAATGAGCATTTCTTTGCTCAGCGATTTCAGTTGGCAGACTGAGATCAATAAAAGAGTTTACAGCCCTGGCCAAAGGTTTATGGAAGCTATTTTTGTAAGAATAATTGGAAGCGAAGCACTGAAAAACGTGCACATGTGCTTTCACTTTAAAAATGTAATCAAACTATTATTAAGTTAAGAAATAATTTAAGTCATTAATAAATTATGCAAACATTTTTCTATATACTGTACATTTTCAGTGAATCCTTTATGTTTCAGCTGCTTTAGAGGTTTACAGATAAACAAAAGGCTTGATATGACAGGATCAATACAGGCTCAATGGGGAAAATGTGCCCTGGTGTACATTTTTGAGAACCCAGAAATATGTGCTAGCGGGTACATATGGCTGCATTTGATGTGGAAATTGAACACTACAAGGTGGTACCGCTGACTGCTTATCTCCACACTGAAAGAAATGACTTTTTAGTATTGTCAAATCTAATAAATTGACTCTCATAATTTTCAAATGATAATATATTAAGTGTCAAGGATAATTAGAATTTTTTAAGTACATATTTAATATTTACACATTTATTTCATGTAATAAATTAAATGAGTGGAAAGAGTTAAATATTCATATTCATATTTACATTTTTTCTAATCGTCGCAAACCTAGTAATATTAAGTAAGTTTTAATCATTTATATGTCGCAATGGATAGTTCCCAGCATGCTTTGCAAGGGATTGAATTAAAAGAAAAGTATTTTGAAAATAAAAGCAATCTTAGGTGTTTAAATTTGGGAGAAAATTTGCGCGGCAGGCCAGAATCACGGTGGCAGGCCAGATTGACCGTCATGCCACCGGTAATGTCCCGGTGCTCCCTATGGCCAGTAAACAGTGTCTGAAGCCTGTCGCTGAAAACAACCACGTAATTTATTCTTTCAAGCCTTGTTTCTTCTGAGCTTATCTGAGTTCTGTTGCATGGTTGTGCTCCATTTATTTATTTGACTACAACTGTTTATTAACAATTTTATTTATTAACAACTGTTTATTAAGTTAAAGGTTTGATACTGATTAGAACTTGAAGTGCCGATGAGGTCTTCAAATTTTCTGAGAAGGTCTTTAAAAAGTCTTAAAAAAGTATTGAAATTACCTTTATGTTTCTTGCATATACCCTGATCATGTATGACGACAAGCTGACTCACATGCGCATGAGAAGGACATTAATATGTGCAGAAATGTCCACAATGCTCTCTAGTGGATTTACGCGAAAATGACAAAACGTGCCCCTGTAACGTATTTAAGATTGTCAAAAATGTATACAGCGCCCTCTAGTAGATTTGTAAAAACTGCAAGACAAAGTATTTCAGGGTAAATATTTGTCGGTTCTCAAAAAATGTTGTCCTTGGCACATATTTTCAATGAGCCTGGGTTGGACAGATTGAGCCTGCAAATAGCATGTTTAAAGGGATAGTTCAACCCCAAAATGAAAATTGACTCATTATTTACTCACCTTCAAGTGGTTTTAAACCTTTATGAGTATCTTTTCATCTGCTCAACCTAAAAGAAGATATTCTGAAGAAAGCTGAAAACCTGTTAACACTGACTTTCATAGTAGGAAAAACAAACACTATGGAAATCAATGGTTATCAGTTTTTCAGATTTCTTCAAAATATCTTTTTTTAGGTTCAGCAGAAGAAAGAAACTAAAATAGTTTTTTTTTTTTTTACAAGTGAAGGGTGAGTAAATGCTGACAGAATTTTCAGGTTTGAGTGAACAGTTTGATTTTTTGGGGTTAAACTGTTAGCTCTTTTGGTCATCTTGTTTAATGTGTTCATTGGCCACAGGAGCTGCGCTGCTGAGATAAACTAGCATGGAGTCTAACAAATAACCACACAATTTGGCTTTTCTTCAAAGTATTATCTGGCCTTTGTTACTGAGTCCAATCATAATACCAGAATAGTTTTTCTTTCAGCAACAGAGTATGTCTGTGTTTACACTTAGCACCTTTGATTTTACTGCTGCATGATATTGGAAAAAACTGACATTGCAATATTTATTTTCTACAATATACAGTCCATCCGGAAAGTATTCATAGCGCTTCACTTTTTCCACATTTTTTATGTTACAGCCTTATTCCAAAATGGATTAAATTCATTTATTTCCTCAAAATTCTTCACACAATACCCCATAATGACAATGTGAAAAAAGATTTTTTGAAATTGTTGCAAATTTATTAAAAATAAAAAAGCTGAAAAATCACATGTACATCAGTATTCACAGCCTCTAAATTGAGCTCAGGTACATTCTGTTTCCACTAATCATTCTTGAGATGTTTCAGCAGCTTAATTGGAGTTCACCTGTGGTAAATTCTGTTGATTGGACATGATTTGAAAAGGCATACACCTGTCTATATAAGGTCCCAGGGTTGACAGTGCATGTCAAAGCACAAACCAAGCATGAAGACAAAGGAATTGTCTGTAGACCTCCGAGACAGTATTGTCTCGAGGCTCAAGGCTGGAGAAGGTTACAGAAAAATTTCTGCTACTCTGAAAGTTCCAATGAGCACAGTGGCCTCCATCATCCGTAAGTGGAAGATGTTTGGAACCCCCAGGACTCTTCCTAGAGCTGGCCGGCCATCTAAACTGAGTTATTGAGGGAGAAGGGCCTTAGTCAGGGAGGGGATCAATAACCCGATGGTCACTCTGTCTGACCTCCAGCGTTCTTCTGTGAAGAGAGGAGAACCTTACAGAAGCACAACCATCTGTGCAGCAATCCACCAATCAGACCTGCATGGTAGAGTGGCCAGACGGAAACCACTCCCCACCTGGAATTTGCCAAAA
Organism: Danio kyathit; assembly: GCA_903798195.1. Classification (NCBI taxonomy): domain Eukaryota; kingdom Metazoa; phylum Chordata; class Actinopteri; order Cypriniformes; family Danionidae; genus Danio; species Danio kyathit. The sequence goes on along the minus strand of LR812536.1, from coordinate 21,795,951 downwards.
GGCATCTGAAGGACTCTCAGACCATAAGAAACAAAATTCTCTGGTCTGATGAGACTAAAATTGAACTCTTTGGAGTGAATGCCAGCTGTTACGTTTGGAGAAAACCAGGCACCAGGCTAATACCATCCATGCTGTGGGGATGTTTTTCAGCAGCAGGAACTGGAAGACTAGTCAGGATCGAGGGAAAGATGAATGCAGCAATGTACAGAGACATCCTGAATGAAAACCTGCTTCAGAGTGCTCTTGACCTAAGACTGGGGTGATGGTTCATCTTCCAGCAGGACAATGATCCAAAGCACACCACCAAAATATCAATGGAGTGTCTTCACAACAAGACGGTGAACGTCCTTGAGTGGCCCAGCCAGAGCCCACTCTAAATCCTATTGAACATCTCTGGAGAGATCTGAAAATGGCTGTACATCGTCGCTTCCCATCCAACCTGATAGATCTTGAGAGGTACTGCAAAAAGTAATGGGCAAAAATTCCTAAAGACAGGTGTGCCAAGCTTGTGGCATCATATTCAAAAAGACTTGAGGCTGTAATTGCTGCCAAAGGTGCATCAACAAAGTATTGAGCAAAGGCTGTGAATACTTCTGTACATGTGATTTTTCAGTTTTTTTATTTTTAATAAATTTGCAACAATTTAAAACAATCTTTTTTTTGTCATTTTGGGGTATTTTGTGTAGAATTTTGAGGAAATAAATGAATTTAATCCGTTTTGGAATAAGGCTGCAACATAAAAAATTGTGGAAAAAGTGAAGAGCTATGAATACTTTCCGGATGGACTGTATATTGCGACATGGAGTATAATTTCACCAGATAAATTGAATAGGTCTGTTTGGAGAGAATTCATCATTTTAAATACATTGAGATTCTTTTTTAGGAGAGTAAATCTACAAAAATATATATAATAAACCAATCACAAGCATTTAGAAATACAGTAGAGCATATATACTATACAAATAAAATATACAGTGCTTTATGTTTTTCTGTAAGTCTAGCAATATTCAGATACACAAATTTAATAATCCAATGTAAAATAGCACTGTGGAGACCTCATCATACATAAATACAATTAATCTTTAAAGTTAGAAACATAATTTCTCATGCCTGAATACATTAAACTGACTTAAATGTTAAAAAACACATATAAATAATAAATGTTCTGGTAACTTTATGTTTAAATGTTGCAATGACTCTACAAATCATGAGTGTTCTCAAACATGGCTCTTGGTCAGTTTTGCAGATTTTGCGATGTGACCATTGCAGATGCACACATTGCGACATTGATGCAGAAACGATATATTGTGCGGCCCTATTTTATTATTGTACAACTCATTTAGGATCATTAAATAAGTTTGAACCAGGGCTGCACACTATACTATTTCAGCATCGATATCGCAATGTGCGGAACAATAGTAGTCACATCGCAGTTTCTGCCATGTTGAATTGGAATTATAATAACCAGAAACCACATTTCAGAAAATCGCAAAGTTTAACCTTGGTTTTCATTTTGATGTGTTTTTAAGACCTGTGATTAGAACTTCTCGGATTAAATTCGCTTGATATCCTAAAGTTTAACAAATATTAACTGTATTTCATTGTTTATAATTAATATTGAATTTCAATTTTATTTTCATTCCGCCACATGTGTGGACATACAGAGGAACGAAATGTCGTGTCTTGCAGGACAATGGTGCTACATAAATTAATCATAAATACAAACACAACATTGAGCATAAGAGCTATTTTAAAAAAAAAAACCTATGCATAACTAACGTATACTATAAGATACTTAACTATACACAAGACAGGCTATACAAGTATTTTTACATGAGACTGATCAATGTTGTGCAGGATATTGTGCAAGAGAGGTATTAAAGGTGAATATAGTGCATATTTAAGGTTTAATATTGTCCAAAGGAGTTATTTAAGGTTGAAGCAAGCAGTGCAACATGATTGTGGTACATTTATAGTAAACATCGTTTTCCTTATTGAATTCTTGTAAGATGGAGTTTAGATAAAGTGTCAGGTGCATAAGAGAGAAGAGCGTTTCTACAGGTGGTTTGTCAAGCCCACTCACCTGAATGAAGCACAATTTAAAATGCACAGTGTTTCAAAGAGACATGGAGTGATTAAGAAAGTGTCTATAGTGCAAATGTGCAACCTGGTGGAAGAGTGAGATGAGAGGGTGTCTTTTCTACAGGTGGTTTGTTAAGCCCACTCACCTGTATGGGACATACTCAGGAATGCATGGGGAGGTGGATGAGATTTCGTAGGGGGTAAATTGACTGGAGTTCAGGGCTCTAACCACCTAAGGGAAGAAGCTGTTAAGTAGTCTAGCCGAGCAGGCTCTAATACTTCGACATTTCTGTTCTCTAATACTGTTAAACCATACTGTTATCTACTATACTACTATTATATTACTGTTAGAAAACCATAAAACACAAAGCAATTCATTTGTGTTCATCTATGCTTGCCAATTGGTTATTATATGTTTTGTGCATGCAGATCTACTCCCCTACAAAATGATCCCAACCAATGTTAAATTATTATTTAGCAATGTCAGTTTCTTTCAGTATTGTGCAGCCCTAGTGGGAACGTTGTCATTCGAACCCTGGTTTGCACAAAATATGAGACCGAAATCACTAAAAAGATGGGTCTCCATTTGCTTTTAGACAAACTCTGGTGCAGTACGACTGAAATGTATGCACAACATTGACCAAACCAAATCTAAACAAACCAAAAACACAGGACATTGTGAGAAAATGGTAGAATCCTGAAACATGCATATTTTATCTTGTCATAGTAGCAATGTTGCCCATTAAAGTTCAATAGAGGCATCAGAATGTTTGATTGTGTGACACAGGAAATTTGGATCCCATTTTTAGTACTGTACAGATTATATGAACTCTTCAGAACTGATAAAAAATACTCTATGGATGTTTGGTAAGCTCTATTTTAAAAATGTTATTAAGTTTATAGGACAAAAAATGACAGTGAACGCTACATGTAAGTGAATCAGGAGTAAATGTGCAATGTTCAATTTCGGTCTGGAGCAAATGAACCACAAGAATCAAAAATATGAACACAATTTGTCTTTGATGTTTTAATGGTTTGGATTTAAGAAATTAATCCACTGATTTCTTGTTTCGTAACAATTTGTTCAGATAATATTTGTTGATCTAAAATGAAAAAGAAATTAATATATAGGTTGTTTTCACATGACGTAATGATGCAGGAAGTCGTTCTTCTACATAGGAATCCCTATCAGAACATCAAAATATTTCTGTTTTATGTTGTTTATAATCGTTTAAATTGGCTAAAATAAGAAATGCCGAACAGCTTTTATAGACTTCCTAAAACGTTTGGGAGAAGTTCAAGAAACTGGCTGAAAAACGGAAGAAATGGTGGCATGTAATAAACATTTTTTCAATACATCCATGTGTACAATGTTTTTTAGAACACTATAACTCGTTTGACAGCACTAATAAAGATTATATATAAGCCTAGCTATAAATATGTTAACGTATAATATAAAAATCAGACACAAACACCACCACACTTATACAAAATCCAGGAGAATATAAATAACACACCCTGTCATGTAATCACTGCAATGAAATCTCCGTCTTGTTTTGCAATAATCCATGCCTTTACTGGCGTTTCGGCTAGATAAACAACCGTAACGTGAACATCGAGATGCGCAGCAGCGGTGATTGTTTGTTGATGGTAAGTTCATCGACAGAACAAAAATAAAATGCAACCCTTGCGACAAAACTAGACGGTTATTATTATGGAGCACGTTTCCATGTGCTCTGTGTCCATGCTTTTGTATGCTTTCATCTGTTATTTCGTGATGTCTGGAAGATATCCGCATGGGGAAAAACTATAGTAATTTAAAATAAACATGTTTTTGAACTACATAGTAGTGTATAATGTGTAGAGCTCTTTGTTAATGAATGCTACTGAATACTGTAGCATAGTAAACTGATAAACTGTTATAAATACTGTAATGTTAGTGTAAACTGTGGTGCACTGTGATTATAGTGTAGAAAACTGAAGCCTATTGAATAATTTGTTTATTACTACAGTTGTGTCGTACCACAGCAACAATATAATTACTACCACAGTTTAATTCAAGTAATTATCTATAGTATTCTCCCAAGTATTTACTATAGTATTTTTCATGTAACGTAATTATACAGTGTACTGCATCGATGACAGGCAAATATATTTTAGTTCAGTAGAAAACTCGGCCCTCTTCATGATATAAGAATCATGCCCAACATTTGTGCTTATTTTCTATTTTTATCTCTTTTGAAATATTGTATAAATCACAAAATACGGACTTTCCTCAATGTCTCCCATTCAGTTTTTTACTTCCTGCCCTCCATCTGAATTTTGCGCACCATCAGTACCACGTGATTGAAAACAACCTATAGCAATATGCTCTTGTGTACATTCAATAAGATGATCATATGATTTAATGAAACTCTTGCCCATTGTGGGGTGAATTGAATTAACAACGTCTGCTTAACCTGCGACAACCTTCCTGCTTCATCTATTTCAGTCTCAATCTCCTCATGTTCTTCTCGTCTTGTTACTTAAAAGCTAATTAACCATCTGTGGCATTTAAATATGCATGTCTTTGACTGTTTAGGAAAGAGTAAAGGGTACATTTTACTTTCATATAAGTTGGGTCAATGTGTTTTTGTTTTCCACATTTATTCATTAAGTTCATGAAAAGTTACAGTAAAACTGTTTTAAAATGTAAATTAGAATTAAAAATCAGCATGTTAGAAGGTCATGTCAATCTCTCAGAACCCAAACCTATGAACTATAAAGCTTTTTACTCGGTCTGATTGCATCCAGAATCACTTTTTGAAAAGTAATTAATCCACGACTGCTTAAAAATGTGTTATATAATATGAATGTGCGGATGCAATCTGGATATGTTGTCATTTATTTTGTGACCTAGCAGCATCGGTTACGTGACAAATCCTTTCCTGTGGCCTCATGGGAAGTAAAGTGTCCATCATATGCGCACTTCAGAATGTCAGAGAATGTAATACATCATACTTTTGGATTGGATTTACTACAATATTTAAGGTAAGTGGTTGCAAAGAACATATATGGGCTAAATTTAAACATTTTAACATTTAATCTTAACTTTATCTTTATTCAATTTATTAACTTAATTTGATTGTTTAAATCCAGCCCATAATAATTGTTTGCAAGCACTTACCTTAACAAATGTAGTAAATCCAATTAATCATTAATTAATATTTTTTTTTAAATACTGTTATAAATCTATTATTTATAAATCCGACAATCACATTTTCCCCCTGCTACATTGTAAGAAAGTATGTGATTACCAGTGCTTAATTTGTAAATTGCAAGGTCCCGGAACAGATCGGGGTAACGGATCCGGCATGTTACCCGAGGATAGAGAGGTGTCGCTCACGAAAGGGTGGAGAGGTGGGTTGTTGGTGCAGTGAATGGCGAAGGGGTGTCGCGGACAACAGTGAAGAGGGTTGGGGAGTCGCGGAAGAAGGTGAAAGTGAACAGCAGACGCGGGAGAAGGGTGGTCGAGGAGGGGGATCAGTAAAATGAGGTGCTGGATCAGATTTCAGAGGTTCCGGATCCGGCGTGTTCCGGCACAAATTAAGCCCTGGTGATTACCAATGTCAATGTTTTTATGTGCACTTTTTAATAATCTATGTTTATGCAATGGTATGTTTATGCAATATCCTACATAATCCACAGAGAGACATTTTAACAGAGCATAACTATTTGTGTTTTTTTTTTTTTTTTTTTTACAGTTGGCTGCAAAACATAAATAAGTTTCAAAACACAAAAAATCTGACTCTTTTTGCTTTTTATGAAATATCACAGGTGCTCTTCCTTATAGCCTAGTTGTCTTTTTCTTTTTAGGGGGTTGTGTTTCCTTGTTTAGTGTCTGTGTCAGCAAACCTGATGCCAGAATGTACTCATTCAGCGAGTTTTGACCTATTTTTTTTAACTGTAATGTGGATAGAGACCAAAGGTTTCCAGACAGATGATTGTCCTAACCTCCGAATGAAAGATCATGGCTGTCGGAGACCATGCAAAACAACCTTATTCCAACCTTAACAAGAGCTGTCAGCACAATTCTACAAAGATTCCTCCGTTCTGCGCCTAGAAAGTTGAGTTTATTAAAGACAGACTTTCCCCTGAAATGATCCAGTGTGAAAGTCTTGGGCTTCTGATCGTCAGTTTTTCATTTGTTTTCTATAAATTGTTTGTGCTATCAATTCTTGACATTTTTTTATTTGAAGTGTTAAAATAGACACTGTAAAAAAATAAGTTGCTGCCTTCGATTTTTAGGTTGAATCTAGTTAACTTTACTCATTCTAGTTAACGTTAGCCATTTAAACTACCAGTATATTACATTAAATTGACTTAAAACATCAAAGATAAATTCATTCATTCATTTTCTTTTCGACTTAGTCCCTTTATTTATCTGGGGTCGCCACAGTGGAATGAACCGCCCAAAGTTAAATTTAATTTAACATAAACAATGTAAGTGACGCATGATTTACTTATTTAAATAATTATAAATAACATAAACACATTATTTCTCTTGACTTTTTTTCGCAATGCATTTAATATGTGTTTGGTCACACTTTGTAATAAGGTTTCATTAGTTATTGTTAGTTTACTTGCGTTGCTGGCACTCGTTCTGATGCCAAACGTTGATTTCAGTGGTACCAGCAGTGAAAATCTTGGGCTGTTGACAATGTGAAACATGTATTGTTTGCTGATGAGTCCAATTTGGCTGACCTTCCCACATCTGGGAGAGTTATGGTGTGGAGAAGCCCCAAAGAAGCGTACTACCCAGATTGTTGCATGCACAGAGTGAAGCATTGGGTGGATCAGTGATGTTTTGGGCTGCAATATCATGACATTCATTAGGCCCAATACATGTGCTAGATGGGCACGTCACTGTCAAGTACTACCCAACCATTTTGGAGGACCATGTGCATTCAATGGTTCAAACATTGTATCCTGAAGGCGGTGTCGTGTATCAGGATGATAATGCACCAATACACACAGCAAGACTGCTAACAGAGTGTTTTTGATGAACATGAAAGTGAAGTTGAACATCTCCCATGGCCTGCACAGTCACCAGATCCAAATATTATTGAGCCACTTTGGGGTGTTTTGGAGGAGCAAGTCAGAAAATGCCTCCACCAACCTGGCCACTGTGCAGGACTTGTATCTGTTATTCCCAATATGAATTGGTGCTGCTGTATTGGCTGCAAAGGGAGTCCCTACACCATACTAATGAATTACTGTGGTCTAAAACCAGGCTTTCAGTTTCATAGTCCAATCCCTGTATATAAAATCACCACATAAATCTTATCTTTCTTTCTTTCTTTTTTAAATTTTTAGTCAACTGTTCCTTTTTAAAAGTCTATAGTATGCACACTAGTATCTTTTTTGACAGCATGTAAAGCCATGATGACAGACATGGTCAGTCCGCCTGGATGAGATTCTGGTCCTGTTCTTGCAGTGAATGTTCTTCCAAAAAGCAGATGGTGGAGTGCTGTGACTGTTTGTGTTCAATGAGACATCTGGTCCTCATCTGAAGTGTTTTGCTCTCTTTGTGGTACATGACGTTCTGGATGAGCCTGTGTTGAAGTACCTGCATGCGTAATAATGTTGAGATTTGACATCTTTACTCATTTTCTTTTATGTCTCTCTTCATTCCTAGTACTCCTATCCAGTGTGGGAAGACTTCATCACGAAGGCCACTAAACTGCACTCCCAGCTAAGGTGATTTAACACTTCAAGACTTCTATTGTTTAATCATTTTATACACGTCTCATCTCAAATATCTCCCTAAATTAGAACTAGGTGGCTATAATGTTTTATTTTGATGAAATTGTTGCTAAATTGATACTTTTGAAACAGTACTAGTGCCAGAACAGATGCTTTTTTAAGGAAATGGACTTAGTTTAAAAGTCTTACAGATTTAAACGTTGACTTTTATCATTTTTTTATCCGTTTAGCCGATCTTTGGGTCTGGAGGGAGCACTTTTAGCTTAGCTTAGCATAAAACATTGAATCAGATTAGACCATTAGCATCTCAAAAGTGACAAAAAAGGAGTTTTGATCATTGTCCTTTTTAAATTTTTACTAAGACTGATGGAAAATTAAATCTATTTTCTAGGTCAATATCTCTAGGAACTATACTCGCATTAAGGCGTAACAATCAAAGGAATTTACTGCCGTACTATGTCTGAAGCAGGCATAATGATATAAGTTTAACCTTGATATTTGAATCAAAAAAGTGGTTATACAAATGATAACCCCTCCAAAAAAGCACAGATACGACATTGCTACTATAATAAAACCCTTTTTATATTTCATAATTGATAGACTGTTGGATAATACACTATACCAGAGTAAGACTGACAAAATGATGAAAAATTGAGCCCCTATTGAAACATAAAATGACAAATGGGACAGACTCTTCATGGATGCACATTGACCGAAGTCCACAAGAGCAAGAGTCCGCATTTGGGACATTCTCAAGATGTGAATCAGCTTGATTTTCAACAGTTCTGTTGCTGTTCCTAATCAGTGCTGGCGCTGATGTCTGTAAATGTTTTGCTGTTTACTTTCTTCACAGAACCACAGTGTTGGCGACCGCAGCATTTCTTGATGCGTTTCAGAAGGTGGCAGACATGGCAACCAATACCAGAGGTATTTTGGCAATTAAATTGTTGAGGTTCCAATGATCGTTGTGACATTTGTGGGTTGAGGAAGGTTGTTCAATGCATTTTCGGGGACTGTAACAAACCTTGGCATTGACAACACAACCTAATCTCACCGGAATTGTGGGTTGTTGCCTGATAAAAATTATGATTATGATTTAAAATGATCAAAAATAATATATATTTAATAAATAAATATATTCATTTTTTTCATTTTATTCATTTTTCTTAAGGCTGCACAATTTGGACAAAAAATTGTAATTTTATTTCAGAAATGGCTTAAATACTATGTTTATATATTGTTAAGATTAAAGGTGTAGAACAAGATCATGCAGAATACGTACATTACAAGTACTAATATACACACACTATCTTAATTATAGGCAGGTAATAAGAGAATTGATACTTATCTAGTGTTACCTTTATTATTTATAAAATATTAATATATTTTTACCCTACAGAATGAATAAAGATTTATAATAAAATATTAAAAATATTACTTAAAAAAATAAAAATAATTCTGTTTTACATAGAAGCTGTAAAATTGGTTGTCTAAAACTCTTTGTTATGAAATCTTATACCATCAAACATTTATTCATGTGTCAGTTTTTGGGGCTGTGCGGATTGCATACAACACATTTTCATATAAACAGTTCATATATCCAATCAAATTGCAGCCTTTGCCATTTAATAATTGCAGTATTATCAGATATTATTATGAATACATCAGGAAAGGTCTATTTGGCTTTTGTTCTGATAACTAGGAGAGTCATGTTTCATTAGAGTTGAATTGTGCTTCAGGCTGCCTGCTATTGGATCTTTGAAACCGAATCCTTCCTGTGCCATTAAAATCCTGCAGTTAGTGCCTGAAGGGAGCAGACGAGGCCGAACAGATCCAGTGTTGATCAGCACAGTTAAAGTCAGCCTGGAGCCTGTCTTTTTTAAATTGCACCATATGTACATGCAGTAGATCTTCACATGTTGTTTAGTTTGAGCGGTTTGTGTGGATTTGAATCTGTCTTTGGACATTGGAGAAAAGGACCTGTTCGTTTTGTGCTAGCAGCTTCTGCCAGCTTACAGCATTTGCAGAGGAGCCAAAGCGACAGGCGGACTTGAAAAACTGTCTGAAATATCTGCTCTGTGTGTGGGAGAGAAATAATGATGGAATTGTTTACTTTACACATTGGTTTATGATCTATGAATCAGGCAATTTGGTTTGGATTCAGAGACACTGGTTTGTGCTGGTCAGACAGGCTTAATCACGACTGAGATCTTTTGTAATTTGGCCGAAATATACAGTTGAAGGCAGAATTATTTTTATGATTAATTTTTATTTTATGATTAATTGTTGTTTAACAGAGCAAGGAAATTTTCACAGTATTTTCGATAATATTATTTCTTTTCTTTTTTTTTCATTTTTTGATTAAAAGCAGTTTAAAATTTTCACAACATAGGCTCATTTTGAAAACGTAGCCCTATATACATTTCTGAAGATTGTGAATTATAGCCAAAAGTACGTATGGCTACATTTTGTTTTTAAAATGGGGCCAAAAAAATAAATAAACATGTAAATAACTAGGTGAGAATGTGGTAAAATCTGAAAACGTGGTAAAAATCAGACGAGGGCTTTTCCTTTTCTGGATTGCTTTTTAAAACTGTCAGTTGGGTTTAGGCAAGGAGGAGGGTGGGTCAGTCGATCGGTCAGTCAGTCATTCAGTCAGTCAGTCAGTCAGTCGACAGCGGCCTCTTGTGGATTTACGCGAGGCACGAATGGCTTGTTCTCCCTGCGTTTGCATGGGTTTCCTCCAGGTGCTCCGGTTTCCCTCACAGTCCAAAGACATGCGGTACAGGTGAATTTAATAGGCTAAATTGTCCGTAGTGTATGAGTGTGAATAAGTGTGTGTGGATGTTTCCCAGAGTTGGGCTGCGTAAAAACGTGCTGGATAAGTTGGCGGTTCATTCCGCTGTGGCGACCCCGGATTAATAAAGGGACTAAACCGAAAAGAAAATGAATTAATAAAAGTTTTTAGTTATGATACTCCCAAATTCATTCCGCATAATTCCGAAGATTTTTACAAAATTCACTGCAGAAACAGCAAAAAAATGTCTACAGATTCTGTCTGGCCCTAGTTAATACTAATAAATATGCAAATGAACAACTATTGTATATGTAATTTTTATATAGCATCTCGATAAAAACATAATAATACAATACAATGCATTACAATACAATTCTGTTAAGTGCAAATGAAGATATTTAAAAAAATGTTGGAAATCAGTAGCCATGGCCATTGACAGCAAAACGTCAATGGCCATCAGTTTCCAACATTCCCCAAAATCTCTTCCTTGGTGTTCAAAGTAATTAAGAAACTTCAACACAATCTCACGGCAATTTGTAACTTTTTGATTTAGTGGCTAATTTGTATGAATTCGTACGATCTAATTCGTACAATTTAGTACGATTTGTTCTTCACCCAATGACGGTTGTGTTTAGGGGCGGGGTTGGATGCCACACCTCCATTTTTAAATTGTACGTTTTCGTACGACTGAACTCATTTGTATAAAATAGCCACTAAACTGACAAAACGTAAAATACTTACATTTTCTCGTAAGATCAGGCTGGAATCTTAGGTTTGGAACAAGTTTTGAGTTCTGTGTGCACTTTCTCAGCCACCCATCCAGCTTCACCCATGTGCCCGGTCCAGAATCATTCCCAGATGCCAGTGAGCCAGACTGATTGCATTTGTCCTGCGGGAGTGCTTTGTTCTGCTCTGGACTCCAAACACACGGCGCTGCCATAAATGAGTTCAGTGAATGTCAATACTGCAGTAGATCTCTGACACTGGAGCACTTTCACCTCTGACCTCGTCTGCCTGTTCTTTATGACTCTGCGTTCATGTAAAACTTACAAGCAGTTCCACCATACACTGGCATGTATCTGAAGACCTTTGGGTAATCTTACCCTGTTTCTAAGGCAAGACACTGCAAATAAAAAGAAAAACGGTCTTTTCATGCACCTGCTAATTTTGAGCTTTTGGCCTTTTTGTTTTCCAAAATACACTTCTTATTTTTTATTTTACACATTTCTTTATTAATTTGTGAGTGTAGATTTCAATTGCAGTTGACTGGATGATTTTAAAGTTAGTGTGAACCAGAAGTTGCTGAGACTTTTATTTCAGTATGTTAATGCACATCCGACTAAAACTGAATATTAAGTAGGGGCGGGGCTTTCTTTTTGTACATTATTCGCTAATAGCAAACTAACGGTAAAAGGGGTGTGGTTGAGAATATTGTATTGTGGCTGAAGCCGTCAAACTGACATTATCAGAGAAGGAAATGCAGAGAAGACATTTACAAGATTACCAACACAAACTTTTTTTTCATTGGATTAATTACTAATTAATTAATTCTAATCTAATTAATTTACGCAGATTAATTGTTCACTTTAAGAATTCAATGTGTGCTAGCAAAATGAACATTGTACTTTTTGATTTCACAGACTTTAAAGGGTATTTTCTCAAAAGAAATAAAAACTTCTGCAACCCAGATAAATATTGTAAATATTGTGAAGAGTAAATTCTGGACAGAACACAGCTGGGTTGTTTTTTTTACACAGCTTGTTGAGGTTTATACATTAAACCATTTGCTAGGTTGTTTTTAGTCAGTCCTGGGTTAAACAAACCCATTTTTAGGTTATTAAATTTAGCCAATAAATATATAATAACAAAGAATAACTGTACTGTTTATTGATTCAGTTCAAGTGTTTATTACAAGTTAATAATATGATCATAAATACATTTATTATGTTTGATGCACAATTAGTCCTCTGTAGCTTAAATGTCTATCTAGTAATCTTGAGCCTTTTTCAGATTGAACCTTCATGTGGGTAAAAATAGTAAAAAAACAACCCAATTTAAAATAACCCAGCATTTGGGTTTAAAAAATAACCCAACATTTATTAGAGTGTACATTCTGAACGTTTGTATAGAGGGATTTGTTCGTAGATAGTATGTCTGATTATATACATTTCATTCTAGATAAAAAAGAATTCAAAATTATTTTAGTATTTCAGAATTTCTGTTAAAAATGTTTGACGCAAATATGTCAAAACGTTCATCGTTCATTAGGACTGGATCAATGGTCGATAGACATCACGATGCTGAACTGGCATCGCGATCCTCCACCCCGCTCCCGTCGCAGCAGCAACCCGCTCACAAAAAATACACAAGACCCCGTTTACACTGATACGTCTTAGTTTTAAAAGGGCATTTTAGAACGAAAACGATCCACGTCCACACTAGGCATGGGATGATAACCGTTTTTAAGGTATACCGCTGTTTGGAAAAGTCAAGGTTTTAAAACTGCCAAAATTTCCTGTAATACTGTTTATAAGGTATGTGTAAGATTATTTTATTTACGTTTCTTTTTTAGGACAACAGTATCTTCAGCAGAAAATATATCCAAAGAAGCCGTTTTAAATTGTAAAGAAATCTGTGTTTTTGAAACTAATGAAGACAGCAGAAGTCCATGATTCATTTGAATTATTTAGCCTGACATGTTTACTATTCCAAAATATTATAAATCTTTCAAAAAATTTAATATATTGTGTTCAAAGGCGAAAAAAGTTTTGGTTTTTTACCCAGACATTTAAAATAAATTTATTTTAGAGCAGTAATCACAATGCCGTGATACCGTGATATTTTTACCCAAAGGTTATCATACCGTCAGAATCTTATACCCATGCCTAGTCCACACTGGCGTTTCACCTAGCATTTCTGAAAAGCGCTCCTTCCACACTTTTCTCGTGAGATCATCCTTTATCAAGGATGTACCGCTGGATCATGTCTTACTATAGTTGTTAAACGTGATATTTAATTGAAGCAGTACATTACTTCAATGTTTCGCTTTCACGCTTGTACTTAGTAATTTTAGCGAAAACCTCAGATACTGTTGGTTAGTTGCTGTTGGTTGTGCACTTTTTTTACCAACCAAGTTTGTCGACGCCATTATAATGACACAGATCACAAAAAGTGATTGACAGATGGTAATTTGAGTGTAACTTATCCTTATTTATTTATGATTTGGTTATGGGTAAAACATAGACCATGCGGGTCAGGTAGTTGAAACGGTAGGCTACAAATATATATGCCATCGTACATTAGACATCGTACGATGCCAAATTAGTCGACATCACCCAACCCTATCGTTCTTATTTTTGTACTTAAAAATGTATGCAAATTAGCGTATATTTAAATAAACACTGCCCAATTAGCATATTTTTAAACTTTTTGAACACAATGAAGAAAACTATTTTTTTGTAATGATAAATTTGTGCAGTTCTTAATGTTGTCAATCAACACATTTAAGTATAGACATGACTATTCGTTTTCTTTCAACACTCACCTTCAGTGTCTTGCCTTAAAGGAAGGAACTCATTATCAGCTTCCTGCTTTATTTATTTATTAGCGATGGCCTTGTTTTTGTGGGTTTTCCAGTAGCGCCACACTGAAATGATTTTCCGCTGTGGACCAATGAGCGGTCAGTGTATAATCTGTGGTATTAAGTGTGAGCAGCAGTAGGCATGTGTTTTCTGTGAATTGGGGACATGCTGGAGGCGCTGGCACAGCTGGAGTTCACTAAAACATTGACAGCAGACGCAGACAAGTCTCACCCGCTTCCACTGACATACATTCTGCCCCCATCACCCCTTCAATCCGGGATGTCCCAATAACTGACAGCCGTAGCCTTTCACTGACCTGAACATATGAAGAGGTTTCAGTCAGAGTTAATCACTAATACTTTCAATTTGTTTATGCATATAGGTATCCTGAAGTGAATATTATATTATATTATATTATATTATATTATATTATATTATATTATATTATATTATATTATATTATATTTATTATATTTATTATATTATATTATATTATATTATATTATATTATATTATATTATATTATATTTATTATATTATATTATATTATATTATATTATATTATATTATATTTATTATATTATATTATATTATATTATATTATATTATATTATATTATATTATATTATATTATATTTATTATATTATATTATATTATATTATATTATATTATATTATATTATATTATATTTATTATATTATATTATATTATATTATATTATATTATATTATATTATATTTATTATATTATATTATATTATATTATATTATATTATATACAGTAATAACTGTGATTAACAATGTATACATTTTCAGGAAAAGTTTGCATTTATATTAATATTTTTATAAAAATAATATAATTAATATTTAAAATATAAATAATAATACAATTAATAAAATATTAATAATAAAATATTAATAAAATGTATATTTATATTATTAATAATAATATAACATAATTAACATTAATCTACATTTTTAAAATACTATAATAATATACAGCAGTGTTTTTCAAACTGTGGTAAGCGGGCTTCCTTTTAGTGGTACGCGGAAAAATACTGAATAATGAAAGAAAAAAATAATAATAGCACATTTTAACCTTTTGACGTGAACGATTACACTGATGTGACTGTACCGGCTGTTACTTGAAGCGTACGATCACATCGGTGTGCTTAGAATGTTAATTCATCGTGTCATCAGATGCTAAAAATAAACCTGCTTTGTTGCAGAGCCAAAGAAAGAGGCGCACGGCACTTGCGTAGCAGATACATTCTAGAGAAGCGCTTTTGCAGACCAGTGCTGTTGTGTTGGCATTTCAGTTACTGCAAACTCAGGAATCTCCACATGCTTCATCATTGGTGAAATAATTATCACAAATGTGTTAAATGTGTTTGTAGTTGTGTAAAATAATGATTTTTTTTTCGATATATGAAGTTATTTGTTTTGTAAAGCAGTGTGGCTTTCGATTAATTTGTTACCTCAGATTTCGGCTAATTTATCTGGATGTGATTCAAATGTCGCGGGACACAGAACATAGACTTTGCCTTGCTTGAAGCTTGAAGCTAGAATATAGCCTAATTAAAGTTAGTCTCTGTGTGCAGTTTACACAAACTCCAGGGTCCACTTAAGATGAGATCTCAAATCACGGAAATTCTGCACATATGAATGGATAAATCACGTTTGAATTGGTCAAGCAGTGTATTTATGGATGTAATCACTCACTTTTCTGACATGCTGTAAAGGAGCGCAGTAAGCAGATCTAATTTCTAATTTAAATATGTAATTCCAAATCATTTATTTTTAAATACAAGTTAATGTTTAGATTTCAAAGATATACAAATATGTACATGCATCGTATTTTCAAAATTTATCAAAAATGGTTTATATATGAATATGATATATAGCCTATATTTATGAGGTCCAAGCAACATTTCTAGGTTTTGATGAATATGTTATTATGTTATTACTTTACATTTAAGTGCAGCAGTTTTCTTGTTACTTTAAGAACAGTAGCCTACCATTTTTAATTAACTTTTAAAAGCACATTTTAAACATTGACTTTTTATTTTGTTTGTTTTTTTTACCTATAAGCACAGTACAGTGTTACTGTTCAAACTATTCATAATGTTTAAAGTGGCTGACAATAATAAATATTCTTAATAATAAGAATTATTCTGCCTCGTCATTATGGTGGTACTTGGAGAGACAATTGTTTTCTGAGGTGGTACTTGATGAAAAACGTTTGAGAACCACTGATGTACAGTATTAACAATAAATCATATATTACAAAACAATACAGGTATTTTATACAACAACATATAATTATGTTATTATATAATATTTTTTACATTTATTTTTTATCAATTTAAATTTTAAATCTATATAACATCTTAAATATACACTTTATCAAAATAATATTAATATAAATATTATTTATAACAATTTAAAATGTATATATATGAATCTAATAATGCTATTGTCCTTACAAAAATAAACATATTACTAATTTAACATTAATATTATAGTTATAATAATATAATATATATTTATACTTATATTAACATTGTATTTTAATTCATTCATTCATTCATTCATTTTCTTGTAAGCTTAGTCACTTTATTAATCTGGGGTCGCCACAGCGGAATGAACCGCCAACTTATCCAGCATATGTTTTACGCAGCTTAATTTAGCTTACCCAATTCACCTATAGCACATGTCTTTGGACTGTGAGAGAAACATTAATTTTGAAATATTAATATTCTATATTTAAAATGATTATAAATAATGTTTAGCAAATTTTATAACCATAATATTAGCAATAATATCAATTATAATAAAGTATTGCTATTGTTCTTCATAAAAAATATCATAAAAAATTTATATGAATGTTTTTACATTTATGTTTATAGAAATTACCATAAAGATATAAATGTTTAATTTTTTTTCTTATTATATTATTCCCAGAATGTTATGACCACTAGGCTTCATTGGAATTCAGTGACTGAATGTGAGTACTGAAGCGTTCATCAAGCAAAACTCAGCAGATTGTTAGTAGGCTAGGCTTATAAATATCGATACAGGACACATCAATACTGTATGTAAAGAAACGACACACCATCACTCTCTGTCCTACAAACCTTTCTCCTATATCATGACTCTTCCTTTGAGAGCGAAAGGAGTCCAGCAGTCTGCCATGTTTGTGATCTTTATTGTCCGTGTTTTTTTCATATAGAGCAGATGTGGCCAGTCTATTAATGCACGTGTTAGTGTTTGATGTCTGTGTTTGACTTGCGTTTAGACGTCTGGCCTCTAAGAATAGCTGCATTTGCTTACATTCATTTCCAGTGATGAATGCAGGAGGAGGGATGTTTACTGGAACACAAGTCAGATGTAATGATACATGCTGTGTTCATCTGGATCTTTATTAACATGTTGAAGTCACTGTGTTTGGGTTGACCAGGCTTCTCAGTTTTCCTCTTACTTTTAGCATCTGACATAATGAAAAGAACATGTTTTGTCCCGTGTTTCACTTCTGTTAAGAGTTCTTATTTGTTGGGCACTGGTTGTAGTTTTCTTCTGTTCCTGGATATTAGCATAATCAATGGCAGCCAATCATGTCATGGTATGTTTTGAAGAACAAAATAGCCATCCAATCACATTTCTATATTGATCAAGTTGCAGTTAGTGAAGGCGAGATCATCAAGCTGGTTTCATATAGAGTCAGATGTTGATGTTTATTTAATGTTAAAATGATCTGGCAACATTTAGAGCATTGGTAGCAACCTATTTCATAGGTTGCAACCGCGGAATGAACCGCCAGCTATTCTGGCATATGTGCACTCAGGAAACCCACTCGAACACGGGGAGAACATGCAATCTTCACACAAAAATGCCAACTGGCCCAGCCGGGACTTGGACCAGCAACCTTCTTGTTGTGAGACAACAGTGCTAACCACTGAGCCACCGTGCCACCGCATTTAGAGCAAAATGACAATTGGTCATAATAACATATGTTTTTATTTTCTGTGATCAAAAATAAATATTTGGTTATTCCACCAAATATTGATTTCTTAAAGGGATAGTCCACCAATATTGATTTCTTAAAGGGATAGTTCACCAAATATTGATTTCTTAAAGGAAGAGTTCACCAAATATTGATTTCTTAAAGGGATAGTTCACCAAATATTGATTTCTTAAAGGGATAGTTCACCAAATATTGATTTCTTAAAGGGATAGTTCACCAAATATTGATTTCTTAAAGGGATACTTCACCAAATATTGATTTCTTAAAGGGATAGTTCACCAAATATTGATTTCTTAAAGGGATAGTTCACCAAATATTGATTTCTTAAAGGAAGAGTTCACCAAATATTGATTTCTTAAAGGGATAGTTCACCAAATATTTATTTCTTAAAGGAATAGCTCACCAAATATTGATTTCTTAAAGGGATACTTCACCAAATATTGATTTCTTAAAGGGATAGTTCACCAAATATTGATTTCTTAAAGGGATAGTTCATCAAATATTGATTTCGTAAAGGGATAGTTCACCAAATATTGATTTCTTAAAGGGATACTTCACCAAATATTGATTTCTTAAAGGGATAGTTCTCCAAATATTGATTTCTTAAAGGGATAGTTCATCAAATATTGATTTCGTAAAGGGATAGTTCACCAAATATTGATTTCTTAAAGGGATAGTTCACCAAATATTTATTTCTTAAAGGAATAGCTCACCAAATATTGATTTCTTAAAGGGATAGTTCACCAAATATTGATTTATTAAAGGGATAGTTCACCAAATATTGATTTCTCAAAGGGATAGTTCACCAAATATTGATTTCTTAAAGGGATAGTCCACCAATATTGATTTCTTAAAGGGATAGTTCACCAAATATTGATTTCTTAAAGGGATACTTCACCAAATATTGATTTCTTAAAGGAAGAGTTCACCAAATATTGATTTCTTAAAGGGATAGTTCACCAAATATTGATTTCTTAAAGGGATAGTTCACCAAATATTGATTTCTTAAAGGGATAGTTCACCAAATATTGATTTCTTAAAGGGATACTTCACCAAATATTGATTTCTTAAAGGGATAGTTCACCAAATATTGATTTCTTAAAGGGATAGTTCACCAAATATTGATTTCTTAAAGGAAGAGTTCACCAAATATTGATTTCTTAAAGGGATAGTTCACCAAATATTTATTTCTTAAAGGAATAGCTCACCAAATATTGATTTCTTAAAGGGATACTTCACCAAATATTGATTTCTTAAAGGGATAGTTCACCAAATATTGATTTCTTAAAGGGATAGTTCACCAAATATTGATTTCTTAAAGGAAGAGTTCACCAAATATTGATTTCTTAAAGGGATAGTTCACCAAATATTTATTTCTTAAAGGAATAGCTCACCAAATATTGATTTATTAAAGGGATAGTTCACCAAATATTGATTTCTCAAAGGGATAGTTCTCCAAATATTGATTTCTTAAAGGGATAGTTCATCAAATATTGATTTCGTAAAGGGATAGTTCACCAAATATTGATTTCTTAAAGGGATAGTTCACCAAATATTTATTTCTTAAAGGAATAGCTCACCAAATATTGATTTCTTAAAGGGATAGTTCACCAAATATTGATTTATTAAAGGGATAGTTCACCAAATATTGATTTCTCAAAGGGATAGTTCACCAAATATTGATTTCTTAAAGGGATAGTTCATCAAATATTGATTTCGTAAAGGGATAGTTCACCAAATATTGATTTCTTAAACGGATAGTTCACCAAATATTTATTTCTTAAAGGGATAGTTCACCAAATATTGATTTCTTAAAGGGATAGTTCACCAAATATTGATTTCTTAAAGGGATAGTTCACCAAATATTGATTTTTTAAAGGGATAGTTCACCAAATATTGATTTCTTAAAGGGATAGTTCACCAAATATTGATTTCTTAAAGGGATAGTTCATCAAATATTGATTTCGTAAAGGGATAGTTCACCAAATATTGATTTCTTAAAGGGATAGTTCACCTAATATTTATTTCGTAAAGGGATAGTTCACCAAATATTTATTTCTTAAAGGAATAGTTCACCAAATATTGATTTCTTAAAGAAATAGTTCACCAAATATTGATTTCTTAAAGGGATAGTTCACCAAAAAATGTACACTAACTCACATTTACTAAACTTAAAGTTGTTCCAAACTTTTATGTGTTTCTCAAAAAAAAAAAACTAAATGCTATGGGAAGTCAATGGTTACAGGTTTACAGCTTTCTTCAAATTATCTTCTTCTGTGTTCAACAGAAAAAAGAAACTCATAAAGGTTTTTTATTGTTGGGTGAACTGTCCTCTAACCTCTCTGAAGCTAAAACATTGGTATTATGTTCTATAATGTGTGTATTGTTGTGTATTGTGTTGTCTTACACTATAAGGCATTTTAGTTTTTAAACGCACAAGTTTTGTTATGGTTACGCCTGGTGTCCACACTACTCCGGTGTATTTTACCAATGAAAATGTTGCATTTTGTAAACACTAAGGCTATGTTTACACAACAACAGTGTAGCCAAAAACGTAAGTTACTATGTGACATTTTCTAAACAATCCTCATTTTTACATATCCACAAAAAAAGGCCAATAATGCTGTATTACATATGTCAGGTCAATATTTGTCACTGTCGCCTTGGTAGTAAACAGTACTTGTAGGGAAGTGATGATGTATCATCACATAGACCTCAGTGCTTGTGTCTATGTATAATTTGCCATGTTTGCATCTCCACTTTTGGTTGTAATGTGATTATTATTATTTTATGTAGATGACAACTATAGATGAGAACATTTTTATTTTACATTTGGAAGAAATAGGATCAGGGGTTTACAAAATAAAACTTTTTTCAATATTGTCATGTTTTATGCATTTTTTGGCATTACAGGCAAAACAGGTGACATGTTTTCAGGCCTGCACGATACAGGGAAAATATGCGATATTGTTAACGAGTGTTGTGATAACAATATATCTTATGATATAACAAAAAAACACAATTTTATCAGCAAATAAAAAAAAATATTTTATGTAATGATCAATCTAAATAAACAGGCAATAGATATTTTTCTGAAAAATATAATAAAAAATAATTTTATAAAATAATTTTTTCTTATTTTTTTATAAAATATTTTTTTCTTTAATACAAAAAAAACCAAACCAAACAACCTTGTTGGAAATTCTAATTCCTATCGGCTATTGTTGTCATTTTTTCTCTCTTATCCCCCAGCATTAGTGTTTATTTGCAGCTCTAGGTTCACCTAACAGCAACTACTGGAGAGGTGGGGATGAACATAGTAAAGGGCCCATCTGATTGGTCAGATTTGGATAAACATGCATGCAGCTAGGGCATGGCTGATGAACGATATGATATCGAATTACGATAAAATTTATATCGATAACAATGATAAGCTTTGGACTTTTTACACTATATTGATCAAAGATCCAATCACACAGCAAAAATCTGCAACAATGGGAATCTAAAAGTGTGTTGATATTAGAGATGTACCGAATTTTCAGTCACCAAAAATTATCGGCCTCTGAAAATATGTTATGCTATTTAATGGACCCTCTCATTTTTTGTTGCTTCAGTCTTTGTAGGGATACTCTTTTAAATCTGGTAATATTAACAACTGATATCGAAATATACAGTTGAAATCAGAATTATTAGCCCCCCTTTTAAATTTTTTTTCCCTTTTATAAATATTTCCCAAATGATGTTTAACAGAGGAAATTTTCACAGTATGTCTAATAATATTTTTTCTTCTGGAGAAAGTCTTGTTTGTTTTATTTCGGCTAGAATAAAAGCAGTTTAAAATTGTTTATGAACCATTTTAAGGTCAATATTATTAGCCCCTTTAAGCTATATTTTTTTTCGATAGTCTACAGAACAAACCATCATTATGTTTGATTTCTTCATCATTATGCTAACCTGCCTAGGTAACCTAATTAACCTAGTTAAGCCTTTAAATGTCACTTTAAGCTGTATAGAAGTGTCTTGAAAAATATCTAGTCAAATATTATTTACTGTCATCATGGCAAAGATAAAATAAATCAGTTATTAGAAATGAGTTCTTAAAACTGTTATGTTTAGAAATGTGTTGAAAAAATCTTCTCTCCGTTAAACAGGGGGGCTAATAATTCAGGGGGGCTAATAATTCAGACTTCAACTGTATATTGTTATTGTTCCATATTGAAAAGAATTAATCAAGATTGCATTTTTGTCATGTCGCCCAGCCCCACATGCAGCACAGAAACACTTGGCACATAAAACAAGTTTAATTTATTGCTCTTCTCTGTGATATGGACATTACATTGCATATATTATTAGTGCGATAATGACTATTTATTTATACATTTTTTGATATATTGTTCAGCCCTAGTTTGTCTATAATATGTCTATAATAATTTTAATCAACACAATACCACTGTTTTAATGTCAAATGAGCATTATTTGGTGCAGTAACCCCCAAATGGCCAATTATTCTGACCAACTGTCATTTTCTGGAAAACAAAACAAAGCTAAAACGCAATACTAATAACAAGAGCTATAAATATAAATTTGCATACTAATAAAGACGCTATCCATCCTGATCGTCCTTCCCATATACTGTGACATATCTACTCACACTGCTGTGTTCATGTTGTCAGCTCATTGCAACACCCATAGTGATTTAGTTGTGTAAGTGTATAGTTAGTCTCGTGGGTAATTTCTTATATTGTGAAAGATCCACCATGGGAGAAGAACGCAAAGCTCTCCATCATGGGACTGGAGCGAGGTGCGTTTTAATGATGGCTCTTGGGGCTGCATTTGTATGTTTTCCATCTGCGAGGCGTTTATAAACTGTATGTCGATACATGGAAGAAGCTTGGAAGCGATTTCGCCTCGGCTTGCAGTGGCGAGGCAGAGCTGTGTAATCCTCTTTACCTTGTTCTGACACACAGGCTGAGTTTGTGCATGTTAGTGCGAGTGTGTGTCAGTGGGACGCAGTGGGCTGCTAATCTTCCCTGCAGCTCTGGACTGGCAGATGGCATGTATCCTTGCCAGCCATCTGGAGAGTGGGGCATGGGCAAGAATTCGCCTTACTTGGCAGCCGAGATTATACCGGCGGATTCACACTTGCTACATTTCACCCATTTTTGGTGGACTCACCTTTTTATCAGGTGTTTGGGTCAGCAAAATGCTCCCATGTGGTTTATTGCACAGTTAGAATGGTTGTTTGTGTATACAGTCATGTTTAAAGTGATTCAGACACCATTTCTCACATTTTTAAAGGTTTATTTATTCATTCGTTTTCCCTCGGCTTAGTCCCTGATTTATCAGGGGTCGCCACAGCAAAATGAACCCCCAACTATTCAAAACATATGTTTTTACACAGCGATTGCCCTTCCAGCTGCAACCCAGTACTGGGGAACACCCATACACTCTCACATTCACACACGCATTCATATACTACGGCCAATTTAGTTCATCCAATTCACCTATAGCGCATGTCTTTGGAGTGTGGGAGAAACCGGAGCACCCGGAGGAAACCCACGCGAACATGGGGAGAACATGCAAACTCCACACAGAAATACCAACTGGTCCAGCTGGGACACAAACCAGCAACCTTGCAGTTTATTTACTAAAATGGTAATATAATATGACCAATATGATTTTTCACAATTAAATTGTGTCAAAAAAATGTCAGATAACTTTGATAGTCAGGTATAGTATGTACAGTATAATGAACCATAACAACTGTTTAGTAAGACACAATATATCAGTACTTTCTTGATTCACTCTTAATGACAGCCTGTTCTGTCTCCTGAGCTGCTGGTAACCAGATTCATGCAAACCTGAACTTTAGTATTTTCCCAGTCTTGCAGCTACTTCAGGTACTGGTGCTTTTTATGTGTGGAGAATTTCTCGGTATAATATGGCACAGAGTTTACTTTATTTTTCTATCCTTGCTTACATACATGGATTATAGTGTTCTTTACCCACTAGTTAAAAAAAATATATGTGGTCTCAAAATATATATGTGTGTCTCAAACTTTGGTTTGACTGTATGAGTTTTTTTTAGCTTTGGCTGAAAGGAGGCTTATTTATCTATTAAAATATCACGATATTGTTTTTTCAGAGGCAGAATTTTGCTCCTGAGTGAAATTTTTCAAATACAGATGGTTAATTATAGTTTTATCATCCATATATTTTTAGCATTAGAACATTAGAGCATTAGAACAGGTGAAAATATTTCACTAATTAAAACCACATGTTTTATCTTTTGGATATTACTTTTGAATAATAGCTTGAGTTATGACTGCATGGTTTTGAAAAAATCTGATATTGTGATATTTTACTTTTCTGTGAAATATATTGCAAAATGAATACAGTCTCACCAGATGGTTTGAATAGCTCCATTTGACGTCTTTCTAGGCAGTCTAACTTTGTTACATTGTATCGTTTCTTGTCCAAATATCTGAAAATATTTAGTTGAAATATTGGTTTGTTTTCAACTTAAGAAGAAATATGCGTCAAAATTAAGAGTTTTTTTTTCTTAAAACATACAAAATGATCTGCCAATGGGGTAAGTAAAATTATTGGTAACACTTTATTTTGATGGTTCATTTGAGTATTAGTAGACTGTCTGCTTAATATCTGTTGATATTGCTCCTTCAACAGACATTTAACTGACTATAAGAAACTTTGCAAGTACATGTCAACTTACACTAACCCAAACCCTAACCCCAACCTCAACCTAACAGCCTACTTATAATCTATTGAGAATTAGTTGGCATGTAGATGCAATGTAACTTCAACTCAACAAACGTACTATCAAAATAAAGTGACCAAATTATCTTGTTTTTGCTTTAAAATTTAGATAATTGGACTAGAATTAGACATTGGTTTTTTTTTTGCATAAATTGAAAAAATTCCAAATAATTCCAATAAATACAGTAATTAAATGCATTTTTAAACTGTAGCTTTTCTATAGCTTGTGATGTGACTATTGCGGATGGGCACATTGCTGAAATGATATATTGTGCAGTCCTAATATGAATACACCAGATGGTTTGAATAGCTCCATTTGATGTCTTTCTAGGTCTAACTGTATTCAGGTACAACAATTGGATAATCACAGAGCAAAAAATGCTTTATTATTTTTTTTTTGTGTCATTTCAATACAAATATGAAAAAAAAATCATAAATAAAGTAAAAAAAATTTTTTTGTTTTCACATTCAATAGGTTACAATTAAGTGAGATTTTCCTTAAAACAAGCAAAATAATTAACCAAAGGGTAGAAACAAGATATAAATTATCAAATATAAACCCAACTCAACATTGCACATCCTGCTATGTGACTATTGCGAATGTGAATGTTGCGATTTCTATGCTGAAACAATATATTGTGCAGATCTAGCTTGAATTGTGCTGAAAATTTTAATTAATGTTTTACCTAATCTGTAAAATATTGTAGCAAAAAAGACCATTGGATAACAATAATCTGTATTATTTGTTATGAAAAAAAACATAACATACTGCCTAAATACAGTATTTAGCATTACACAAAAAAGTGTAATACAAATGCTCAAAACTGCTACAAATTAGTTAATAATATTCATACAATTCAATATGAAAAATCCAACACTTTTGCAACAATACCATGGTTAAATATGGTATATACACTTACCGGCCACTTTATTAGGTACATCTTACTAGTAACTGGTTGGACCCCCTTTTGCCTTCAGAACTGCCTTAATCCTTCATGGCATAGATTCAACAAGGTACTGGAAATATTCCTCAGAGATTTTGGTCCATATTGACATGATAGCGTCACACAGTTTTTCACTGCAGATTTGTCGGATGCACATCCAAGATGTTAATCTCTCGTTCCACCACATCCCAAATGTGCTCTATTAAATTGAGATCTGGTGACTGTGGAGGCCATTTGAGTACACATTCAAAGTCACTTAAATCACCTTTCTTCCCCATTCTGATGCTCGGTTTGAACAGCAGCAGATCGTCTTGACCATGTCTACATGCCTAAATGCATTGAGTTGCTGGCATGTGATTGGCTGATAAGAAATTTGCTTTAACAAGCAGTTGGACGGGCGTACATAATAAAGTGGCCGGTGAGTGTATAGTACCAACCAATTTCACAATGATTTTACAAAACTTCTTAACAAAATCATAAAGTCGGACAAAAAGTAGAAGTGACAGATGTGAGAGTGGACTTCTGTCCTTCATTATTTTTTGTTTCCTTTGGTCTTTAGTGAAAGCAAGCCTTCACTTTCTATTCTTGAAAGCCTTTTATAACAGTCTTTACCGCAGATATTTTTCACAATAGAGAGGAAACCTGGAGTGCATTTAGACGCTTCCAGAATCAACAAGTTTAGCGTGGAATCAGTTCCCTTCAGCTGTTGAAGCCAAAACAACACATAAAAACAAAATGGAGTATTAAAACAACAGAACGCTATGTTCTACCTCTTGATTTAAAAAATAGTTCATGTTGGAAAACTGATTAAGAGCAAATGAGGCTAAAGGAGTGGAATATTGAAAATAAAACGAGAGGGATTTGAAATGAATTATGATGTGAAGAGGCATCCCATTTGGGTGTTTGCATTAATTGAAATTTATTTAAGTGATTTTATGTTTGCAGAAAGCATTTCAAATTTTGAAAAGCTTATTAAATGTTTGTTTTAAAATTAGGATAACTCATTTCAGATAATTAATTAAATAAAGGCATTTTACAATATAATAAACAAAAAGAATAAATAAAAATATTTTGGTCTAGGTATTGGAAAAATAGAAAAAGCATAACTACATATACATACTTGTGCTTGTTTTTTTTTTTTTTTTTTTTTTACAAATTGATTATTCATAACCTTTACTAAATTATTAAACCTCTTAATTATTCATTGTTTTGACATATGGTTTAAAATGCGTGTATATATCATATATTTAAACATTAATTTCTGCCCTAATTTTCTGTTTCATGTACATACATTAAGAAAAAAGCTAATTTTCTTTTTAAATCAATTTATTAATATCACTCTTTTGAATTTAGAACTTTAAAATTACACCTCATTTGTTTCATCACAAATTTGGGTAAAATATGGACAAATACAATTATTGGGTTAAAAATATAATTCCAAAATTAAATCCAGAGCTTACGGTTGTCCTTATTTACCCAGTTTAAAGTTGACACAACTAAAGATTTTACATTTGGATGTCCTTATTTCTGTTACAATTGTTCATTGACACTAGGGCTGTGCGATTAATTGAAATCGGATCGCAATCGCGATTTAACATTGCGATTAGCTAATCGCAAGAGGCTGCGATGTGATATATTATTTAACTTCCCCCACCCAGAGCAAATGCGTGACTGCCGTTTGTGTATGACTAGCTTTCTTACTAGAAATTGAGTGAGCACACTTTCAGAATTGTGCAACCGAACTATGCGGAACACCCACAATAAAACAAACAAACAGGAAAGCGCGAACGAGTAGGATGATGGCATCTGCCACTTCAGAAGCATTAATAGACGAATTAATGTAAAAGAAATACTGCATGTCAGTAATAAGGGAATATCTTGATTTTAAAGTCACAGACAGCAAACAAAACCAGGTAATTTGTAAGAGCTGTTGCAGAACAAGGAAATACTACCTAAAAAAGCACCACAGGCGACTATATGAGGAGCATCTTGCTAAAAAGTCAACTAAAAGTATTGCCAATGACACTCAATCTAGTAGCTAGCAAAGTACAGTTTCAGAGTTGGTTGCTAATATAAGTTAATATCTTTTCAGTTCCTTTTTTTATCTAACACTCACTGAATTGTAGCAGTAAGAAGCTACAATACAGATTATTGAGCTGAAGCTTGACTACAAAATTAAATCACAAATCAAATCAAAATTCTGTCAAAAAAAATTGCAATTAGATATTTTCCCCAAATTGCACAGCCTTAATTGACACAAATGATGTCTCTATACACCAAGTAGCACTCAAAATCCTTTCTCTTGTTGTAAATCACTATATAAAGTAAAAGAAGCTGAGCAATAGCAGCCAGAGAAAAGTAAAAAAATAAGTGATGTTGTAATCTCCAACTCACGCCTGACCGAACTCCTGTCACCCTGAATAGAGAGCCAGATGGACAGAGAGACGGACAGAAAGCAGGGCTCCCTATTATGTCTCTTTTAGTCAAAAGTGCATTTTTGCTAACTATAATGTGAAGCACATCTGGCGAGGAGGGTTGTGGAGTATTTTTAGCAGCAGTGCTCTTTCCCCCAGACAGGAAGTCTTAGAGGCTGTAAACACACACTCACACTAAGCCATACGCACATGGGCATCCTTCATGTCCCCTCCTCGTGCCAGAGAGAGTCCCGGGACGTCTGGAGTAATTGAGAACAGATAGAGCGAAGGCAGGGGGCCAAACTCAGCTTCACTGTCGCTGGTCTTCCTGTCTCTTTTCAAACCTTTACCCCGGGAGAAAATGGAGACTTTTGGAAACACCGCAGACTCAGTTTGAGTTTAAAACCGTAGGGTGTATTTTAGTGTAGATGAATCAAAACAGAGACTTTTCGCACCTGTTTAGACCTGGTCATTGTATGGGTTTTCTCTGACTTCCTATCTGATTTGTGAAAATGGGTCTTTTTACATTTGGACACATAAACATGTCTTTGCTAAAAGGATATATTCTCTAAACAGACTCATTGTGAATACATTCCCCTGTCTACATTTCTGGAGAGCGAGAATTATGTAGGCAGGGATAGGTATGGTTGCATTTCGTCTTTAAAATGAACGCTACAAGCGGTGTGACACCGCCGACAGCTTCTGTTCCTTGTCACGCTACCAGCTGACTGCTTACGCCCATGTGGATGGCTTTTCCGCTGTTACCAGTTTGCCTAGTGGCTCGCTGCATACATCGGCGGACTTGGGAGGCGGAGCGAAGTTGACTGCGACGATGGGGTTTAAGTGCGGCGAAGAACGGCTCCAGAAAGCAGGTAAAACAAAACCTAAAGGCAAAAAATAAAATAAACAAGTAAATAACAGGGTGAGAATGTGGTAAAATCTGAAAACGTGGTGAAAACCAGGAAGCCACGAGGACTTTTCTTGTTCTCGATTGCTTTTGAAAACTGTCGGTTGAGTTTAGGGAAGGCGGTGGGCGCTGGTCAATCGGTGCTTTTGAAAACATTATCGGTTGTGTTTAGGGAAGGGGTTGGGTGGGGGGATTGGTCAGTCGGTCGGTCAGTCAGTCGACAGTGGCCTCAGGTGGATTTATGCGAGAAGAGCAAGTGAGAATGGCACTCGCGAGAGAAATTTGAGATCTGAAAAAGCGGCCTCTGGTGGATTCGAGAAAACAAAAACTGCAAAAAACGTACCTCCTGGGTTGTATCTGGCTCTCCAAAAATGTATAGAGGGGTATGTATCCACAATGAGCCTGGTGTGTTAAAATAGGTTGAAACAACAATTCTTACTGTTTTGGTGGGACAACTTAATTGTTTTATGTTCAATTTACTTAAATTTGTGAAAATTGGGGCTTTGTACTTCACTCGTGTCCCAGTAAAACATCACAAACACGCAAACATGCATTACAGATACATCTTTTTTATCATGTAGATATGCGCCAGATATCATTGAAAACTGTAAAGGAGTTATATTGATTTGTGTACAGTACTAGTCAACATTTGAAGTGGATCATAAAAGTGGATTGAAGTGGATCAAGAATTGGTGTTTTTGGGCCAACTTTGATGAAATATTTTGAGCCACATCACATATAGAAACTTCTTTCCCAAAAACTATGCTATATTTTTCTATAGTTTTTCCACCCCTCTGACAGAAGCACCACATTTACCTGATGCATCTCTGATGTTAATGCTATCATTTGATATTAATTTAACATTCTAACTGTATAAGTTAATGATTCAAAATTTAACGTAAAAATCAAATAAAATGAAACAAACATCCCACACTCATCTGTCGTGTTGCTGTTGCTTGTTGTGTGGTGCATTAGCGCTGTTATATCTAACTTGTCATGTAGCATGTCACATAGCACTTTCTCACATGTTTATATCTTACATTTTGAGAGGTGTAATGTTTATATATGTTGAGATAGGCACTCGAAGAGTCCAAGGCACTCGAAAAGTTAGTGAAAACTTTATTGAGAGGGCTTTTTTTGAGGAATGACATCAGACATCAATTACCCCTGAAGCATTTTTAGTTTGATTCTGAATTTATATATGGAGTTTAAACAACCAGATGATTTTAGACTTGTCTAGTTTCATCTGGAATGCATCCCAGAGCACCTCCTGAAGTGGTTTGATCGCTCTGATTTACAGTATATCCATCTCGAATGCAGGCAAAGGCATTGCTATCTGATCAGAAGAAAACACATGAAGTGACCAGACGTGTAAACAGCCTCTTAGAAATACTGAAGACCCCAAATTGGAAAACTTTAGGGTTGGGTTTTGGTGTATACGGCTTAAAATGCAGACTTTTGGAAATGCTGCAGATCTTTTTAAATTAAAAAATGATATAGGGTTGTGTTTCAGTGTGGACAGACCAAATTGGAGACTTTTAAAAACTGTGCAGGCTCTGTTTATCTGTATATGCAATTTTGTACTATAATTATTATTATTATTATTATTATTTTTTTATCTCGTATTATTCTGGATAGAGGTAAATAAACGATTTACTACCATTGCTTTTTTCTCTCAATGCAATTTAATAGCATATTTGTTATGTATAGCAAATGTTGTTGTATTATATATTGCTGTTTTATGTAATATTTTTATATAGGCCTCGATTTTGTACTATAATTTTATAGCTGCTTTTCCACATACTCATGCTGGAGAGAATGTGTGAGAGTGTCTTTGACTTAGAGTCCTTCTGTTTATTAGTCTGCTGGTTTATTACTGCTTATGTAACCCTCAGAAACTCTTCAGGAGGCAGAAAACGTGAGAAGAAGGAAATTGTTGTGTTTGTTTTTAGTTATGTCCATGTTTGAGGTTATGCGGATGTGTTTGAGGCACTTCATGTTCTCCGGGATCCCATATGTTAGTGGCCCCAAAGAGATGTTTTGTAAATGTAAATTGAATCCTCATTCATAACCCATTGTGCTTTTTAATGTGGTGTATTTCAAAGCGAAACTAGATATTCAGTGAGAAGAAATGTAGGGCATGATTTTCTTTTATCTGACAGGAGTTGACTGAAAAGTTTCATTCAATACCAAAATGGAAACAGAACAAATGCGAGTTTGCTAAAATAAGGCCTCATTTAAAAAGGTAAAATTATTAATATACATTTCCTTCTATTAATGCATTTTTATTGGTCTAATTTAAAATAGTTTCTGGTTTAAATCTGGTTTGTTCAGTTTGTCAAAATAGCATTCCCCATAGAATAAAAAGTCATCTATTTTGTTAATTTCAAGAGTTCACACTTAGATATTGCTTGATATTAATAGCAGATTTGGCATGCTGTCCCGGGAGAGAACCCTGAGCTCGGAGATAATTGAGCCCAGGGCTCCCGCCTGGTCAATGAGCATATAAGGGGAAATGAGATCAGGTAGGTCTTGAGAGCTTCCCCTGGTAAAGGAGGAAAAAGGGGGAGATGGGGTGGATGGGGGGATTCTTCAAAAACGAAGATAAGGGAGTAAGGTGAGACGGGCTTACTGTGAGTTTGGAATAATCTGATTGGTTTATTAATGATTGCTGATGAGACCAGCCGCGATCAATCATATCATGTGCTCCTCTCGAGATTAGGTTGTGAAACTTCACTTAGTTTTCACTTGAATACAGTGTTGATGGACAGATCACATAAATATTTGCATGTTTTTATGCATTTAAAATTGTTATCATTGCAAACACTACGATAATCCAAAATTATGTTTATTTTTAGTAAGTAACCAACCATAACCACTGGCTAACAAACAATTTTTAGGTTTAAGCAAATTTAAACTTAAATTTCACTTCTATATTAATTATTGCATAGTAGTTTAGATTTTATTAATCTTTAATATAGGGCTGCACAATATGTATCAATTGAGCATCGATATCACAATGTTTGTATTCGCAATTGTCACGTCGCAGGATATGCAATGTTGAGTTGCGATTATATTTGACCACATTGTAAAAAAAAATGTATGAACAATTAGTCCTGACAGCATATGTTTTAGGTCATTGTAACTTATTACACTAAGTTAATCATGTTCTAACTTAATTGTATAAGTTACGCAAACTGCGTTAGGTCGGTTTAACATATGTTCAATGGACTCATAAGGTTAATTTGATTCAGCTTAAAATTTTAAGGCAACTAGGATTTTTTTACAGTGCAAAAAGCACAGGTCAAAACATATGAGATTTGTGGAGACACTGCAAAATGTAATCATAATAGAGTAAATGTACTCTTCTGCAAAGTGTTTTAATGGCTTTGTGAGCATTTTAAGAGAGTTTAAAGCATTTTAATATTGCATAAAGAAGGTTAATAAAGATTTATTCATTCATTTTCCTTCAGCTTAGTCTGTAATTTATCAGAGGTCGCCACAGTGGAATGAACCGCCTACTATTTCAGCATATGTTTTACGCAGCGGATGCCCTTCCAGCCACAACTCAGTACTGGGAAATTAATAAAGATTCATTTTATTGAATAATCTATATGATAAAGTCTATGCAATGTTATTTTACATTTGAATATTTAATTTCTTAAAATCATAAAGCACTGTTTATTTCACTGTAATTGTTGCTCCATTGTGTTTACTTATGACTGATTTGTTTATTATATGTATATACTAACTTACATGAAAATATATTTATATCACAGTCCCCCACAAAATCATTCCAATAAATCAAAATAAATGACATACCATATCGAGCTATTGAAGTCAAAGAAGTGCAAAGAAATTTTCACAGTATGTCTAAATAAAAGCAGTTTAAAATTTGTTAAGGACCATTTAAATGTCAAAATTATTAGCCCCTTTAAGCTATATATTTTTTCGATAGTTTACAGAACAAACCATCATATCCAATAACTTGCCTAATTACCCTAACCTGCCTAGTTAACCTAATTAACCTAGTTAAGCCTTTAAATGTCACTTTAAGCTGTATAGAAGTGTCTTGAAAAATATCTAGTCAAATATTATTTACTGTCATCATGGCAAAGATAAAGGAAATCAGTTATTAGAGATAAACAGGGGCTAATAATTCAGAGGGGCTAATAATTCTGACTTCAACTGTATATATCGCAGAAAAAGAAAATAACGCACTGTCAAATTTTTTTAATATTGTGCAGCCCTACTTTGATATGCTAATAATATGGTTAAATTGTAATACAGTTTATAGTTTATTTCAGTTAATGTCAGACTTTACAATAAGACCTATTAATTAGCCTTTGAATAATAAAGCTTCTAAAGCATTTTTCAGATGTTTTCATTACACAGATTAGCAAGTACTGCAGTAAACATAATGATTATGTATTATTAGTGAATACACCTTTAACTACCAGGGCCTTTATGTAAAGTGTTGCCCAGCTGTTTTGTCTGCAGTTTGCGTGAGGCAGTGTTTTCACAGTCAGCTTTTGGGAGATTAAGTAGAGTGAAAACCATGAATAATTCTGTTGGTGACTGTTGTAGTGCCAACCATTCACTTAAACCACAGCAAGCCACCTGCACACACAGCCATTCAGACAGACAGACAGACAGACAGACAGACAGACAGACAGACAGACAGACAGACAGACAGACAGACAGACAGACAGACAGAGACAGAAAGAGAGAAAGAGCGAGACTCATGGCCACTGCTTCTAGGTTTAGATGTGTTACTTTATCAGATGTTTTGGCTGAAATTATATTAAAGTATCATTTAACTATTTTCACATCACTGTCTTTCTGGGTAGATTCTAAATTGTTTTCTCATCTCGCACTACTTTAATCACAAAGTGATTACGTTAATGGACTTTTACTCCAGTGCGTCGGGAGTGAATTTGACTCTGTTTAATTTCTTAATGCCCATTTTTAATGTTATTGCAAACAATTATACTTTGTGGAATGTTGAGGGAAAAAGCTGTTTGCATTATATAACTAACACCCTTTCTACAGAAGTATCACGAGTGCTGAGAATTGGTCAAAATTAGAATAGGGAATTACTTTACTGTTAGTTGTGCTGAAACTAGTGTTAGAAAGAGATTCACTGATTGTAACTTGTTCTGTGTTTAGTTTAGTTATGTTGTGCTGTTTGCATCCAGTGAAGA
Source organism: Danio kyathit (assembly GCA_903798195.1). Taxonomy (NCBI): domain Eukaryota; kingdom Metazoa; phylum Chordata; class Actinopteri; order Cypriniformes; family Danionidae; genus Danio; species Danio kyathit. The sequence continues at coordinate 21,761,476 of LR812536.1, read as the reverse complement.
CACAGGGTGACACTGGGAAAGAGACAGGCGCTGTTTGTTTATCCATTTAATTTTACCATCATATCATTTTCAAAAAGACACCATGCAATGCGGGTTTTACGAGTGACTGAAATTAAAGTCTGTTTATTTTGCTAGCGGACATTGTTATTCTTTAGGTGAAACTTTAATCTGTGCAAGTTAATCCACTGCAAAAAAAAAAGTTTGATTTGGTGATTGTCACGATCACCAGCGATCTAACTTCATAGATCGCTGGAGAACATTCACATTTATATGGTCTACAATTCTGTCTCATATGAACTACAAGTCCTGTCATGCAACACATACACACACCTGCTCCAAGTCTCTATTAATTAGACTTACACAGCTGATGCTGCTCATGGACTGATTACACTACTCATATATACGGCTCACTTTGAGACTTTCATTGCTGAGTCTTGTTTATCTCTACTGTTTACATCACGACTCGTTTTCCTTGCCTTGCCTTGTTCTGACCCTCGCTTTGTTTTGTTTGTTTACATTGCTTGCTGCCTGCCTTTTGACCATCTGCCTGTTTTATGACCACAACCCTGGATTGCCTGTATACATCTGTTTGCCCCTGTGTTGACCATTGCTTGCCCGATCATTCTGTTCAATAAACCTGCGTTTGGATCCTCAACCCTGTTGTCAGCGTCTCCCTTGTGACAGTGATCTTCAGTCAAAGTCATTTGCTTCTGCATTTGGAGTGACGGTCCTTCTCTGATGATGTCAGCTTGACGACTTCAGCCACAGTTATCTTGCCATTAGATTGCTACAAAGGAACGAGACAGCCCCGCCCCATACTCAATTTTCTGTTTCAGTTGGAAACTGAATCAATATATCTGAAAGTGCATCAATATACTGAAATAAATCTCAGCAACTTCCGGTTCATATGAACTTTAAACAACATAGGCTCATTCTGAAAGCGTAGCCCTATATACATTTCTGGAGATTGCGCATTATGTAGCCAGAGCCACGTATGGCTGCATTTCATCTTTAAAATGAAGGCTACGGTGCGGTATGACACCGTTCCTTTTCTCGCTTACCAGCTGACTGCTAACTTTTTATATGGAAGGCTTTTCCGCTGGTACTAGTTTGTCCGGTAGCTCGACATGTACTGTACGTCGGTGGACTTGAGACACAGAGCGGAGTTGACCACGACAATGAGGTTCGACTCCAGTGAAGAACGGTTCCAGAAATCAGGTAAGACAAAAAAAAAAGCTAAAAAAATTAAATAAACAAGTAAATAACAGGGTGAGAAAGTGGTCAAATCTGAAATCTGAAAGCGTGGTAAAAATCAGGGGGCTTTTCTTTTTCTGGATTGCTTTTTAAAACACTGTGGTTGGGTTTAGGAAAGGGAGTGGGCGGGTCAATCGGTGCTTTTGAAAACACTATTGGTTGGGTTTAGGGAAGGGGGAGGGTGGGTCAGTCAATTGATCAGTCAGTCAGTCATTCAGTTAGTCGACAGTCAGTCGACAGCAGCCTCTGGTGGATTTAATCGAGAACAGTAGGTGCGAATGGCACTCGTGAGAGAATTATGAGATCTCAAAAAGCGCACACAGCAGCCTCTGCAAAAAAAAAAAAAAAAAACGTAGCTCCTAGGACGTATGTTGCTCTCTCCAGAAATGTATATAGGGGTACGTAATCAGAATGAGTCTGGGTTGACTTTAAAATATAATTCAGTGCTATATTCAGCTATGTATCCAACTAAAGCCACAACACAATATGTGAGTAACAATGCTTTTTTTGTTATTGTCACAGTTTATTCGGCAATTATTTTCAAACGTCCCACTCTTTAAATTCCAAAACCCACTTTTAATCCAAGACTTCATTGCAAATTAAGACAATTTTATTTCAAATTCTGCATTCCCATCACTCATTTCTCACATTGTAAACCCCACTGTTGTCATTACTAAAGATATTAAGTTAATATAACTTGACATTACTTAAAATACCAAGTTTTGGCATCAAAACATAAACAGGTGTGTTTAACTTACTCATTAGGTAGCAAAACACTTTTAATTAATATTTTAAGTTCTCTGAACTTATACTTAATATTTAAATTTCTTCAAACGATTCACCATGTCTCTGTTTAAAATGATTGGTTGCACTTGAAATTCTGTCTTAACACCTGCGCTGATTGGTCAATATATGTTATATGACACAAAGTGGTCATTTTGCTTGTGATGCTGAATTTTGCTAAAGCGCAGCAGGACAGAGGCACTACCTGAACCTATCTGACGAAAGAGAAAAGTTAAATTAGTAAGTAGATATTAAAATTATATATATTTTTCTTTATTGATATACACGCTGGAGCGACACGGTGGCGCAGTGGGTAACGATGTTGCCTCACAGTAAGAAGGTCACTGGTTCCAGTTTGCATGTTCTCTCCATGTTGGCGTGGGTTTCCTCCGGGTGCTCCAGTTTCCCCCACAAGTACAAAGACATGCACTATAGGGAAATTGGGTAAGCTAAATTGTCCGTAGTGTATGTGTGTATGTCCTGGTCCTCCAGGTTGGGGGTAAGCGTCGGACTAACGACCCACATCGTAAAAATTAGATGTTACGAAACACCAACATGTTGCGGCTAAATATCAACTTCGATATAAACAAACCTGGGAGTAAGTGTAAAGAATGTAAAAGCTGAAAAATGTGGAAGTTTAGTCTATTAGCCATTTTAAGTTATCAGTACTTAAACATTTAAGTTAATTCAATGAAGAGTCCTCATTTGGTCAACTCAATTAATTAATTCGTCGATTTCCCCATTACTCAAACGAACTGAGAGAATCACTTTCCTCAAACCATTTGAGTAGTCTCAACTTTCGAGAGCATCACATGCTTATGATTGACACAGCTGGTCCCGGCAGCACGGCGACCCAGTGGCTAGCACTGTTGCCTCACAGCAAGAATGTCTCTGGTTTGGGTCTTTACCCGGCCAGTTGACGTTTCTGTGCAGAGTTCATGTTCTCCCTGTGCTTGCGTGGGTTTCTCCCGGGATCTTCGGTTTCCTCCCACAGTCCAAAACATGAGACATAAGTAAATTAACTAAACCAAATCAGCAGTGTTTGGAAACATTTTCATGTGAAACCAATCATGTTTCCATACTAAATTAAAATGAATTAAATAAAAACAAAAACAGAAAATGTAAACAAAAAAAAAAGATTGGAACTATAATAGTTACTAATAATAGTAACTTATTAATAATAGTAATAGTTGCTAATAATAGTAATACTTCATTAACACTACTGAAATAACACTGGTCCAGTGTTGTTTTGAACCTCACTGACAGTCATTTGGGTTTGAAATGACATGACGGGGCATTAATGAAGGTAAAACGTTCCCTTTAAAGCAGCCATGGAGCACACGAGTGGTTCCTCAAGGCTTTGCAGATCTGCTGAATAGCTTTGCAGTGGTGGGCAGGTGCTGGAGTCTGAATGGAGCATCTGATGTGGAGGAAGGCTGTGGGAGTCGCGTGTGTCCGGTCGGGGACTCCTGCATACAGCTTTCAGGATGGAGCTGTCAGCTGATCCCTCGAGGGAAGGGAAGAGGATGCTGGCAGGTGTGTGTGTATGTGTGTGAGAGAGCATGTGTTTGTGTAGCATATCATCTCAACTGTAGCAATGACGTCGAGAAGGTCTGTTTTTGAGATAAAAGTTTCTGAGCTGAAAGGCAGCTGTGAAGTCAATGCTAATGTGTGTGTGTGTGTGTGTGCAGATCAGGAGCAGCTCTGTTATGTGTCAACAGCAGCAATGTTGAACTTGATTTGCCTTGTTGAAGAGCTTTGAGAATAGGATGTGAGACGTGCGTGCTCTTGGATAAGCACACTGTGTTCTGACAGCAGGCCTTTCTCTCGGCAGACAGACACTGTGGTGGACCTGTGGGTCTGAGCCAAGTGGGATGCAGAGTTTTTTTTCTTCCTCTTTGTGCCTTATCATTTCCTATGTACAGCCCTTCAGACTGAGGATTCAGATGGGTGATCGTTGACCTTCCTTTCCTATTGCTGTCACCTGGTTTGGGCAGTGTTCAGTCTGTCAGTGTCCCACCCAATGGGGCAACAGAAAGAATAGTACTTGTCTTTTGGGTATTGATGCTTTATATAGTGTTGGTTTGACTTAAATTTAGAGTTTAAAGCTTTATATAAAGCAGAATTAGGTTCTAAGGAAGGTTTCTATAGGAATAGTTTGCGCACACAATCACACACTTGTACAGCTATCTTTATGGGGACTTCCAATAGACGTGATGTTTTTATAATGTACAGACTGTACACTACCTGACAAAAGTCTTGTCATCGATCACAGTTCTAAGAGCAACATATAATAACTTGACTTCTACAGAGGTGGAAAGTAACGAATTACATTTACTCACGTTACTGTAATTAAGTAGTTTTTTTGAGAATTTGTACTTTTTAGAGTAGTGTTTAAAATCTGTAATTTTACTTTTACTTAAGTATGATTTGCCTAAAGTATTGTACTTCGCTACATTTTAAATCATATCCGTTACTGAGTAAAAAATAAATATATAAAGAAATGCAACGGAAAAAGAATAAGGGATTCGCGCCCGGAAGCCACGTCACTGCAGCAGCAGCGTGAGAAAAATCTGCGGTAAACTTGTCTATTTACTTTTGCTGGAGTTGGATTTATCGCCGGAGTTTAGGAGGTTTATCAGCATAATGCCTGTCAACTCCAGCAATGACAAGGTAAGCTACTGTATATGACTCATGATTAATTTTACACTTCACTGCACTTGATCCGCGATATAAAGATCATTACTATGCGGAAATAAAGCAGCGCGCACATAATATGATTCTGACCGTGATGAGTGCGGGGAGACTTTTTTTTCCCATCGCAGAAAAAAAGCTTGAAGCAGCGCGTGCGCAGCACATAGCGTATAAGCAACTCGCAGGTGTTTGCCTACCGAGTGCATCAGCTTAAGCTTTATGAGAAGTGTCATTTATGTCTTTTCAGGTGCACTCGGAGGACAATCACCTGTTATATCATGTCATTTAGTTTTTATTGTCAGCATGATGTAGGCCTTTGTAATAATAATTATACAATATAGTTATAATGACATGTTTACATGATCGAACTAGTGTGCAGCTTAAGCAAAACCAATACTAAAACGATTTTAAATTTGCTTGTTTTTGTAGTTTGGGCCAAAACAAATGTTTGTTGGATTTTTAATAGTTTAAGTTCATTTGATCGACTATATAAAAATCAGTGGATATTATCAGGTGAACTCCAATGAAGCTGCTGAATCATCTCAAGAATGATCAGTGGAAACAGAATGTACCTGAGCTCAATTTAGAGCTTCACGCCAAAGGCTGTGGATACTTCCAGTCAGCAGGTATCTTTATATCCCTACTGACAAAGGTGCCAATCTTTCTTAAGGTAGTGCTACGTTTTGCTCTTGTTTCACCTTTTATGGAGTTCTGTTGGTACTGAACAAAACACTAAATCAACTCTAGTAATGTTCCCATGTAGATAACCAGTCACTATCTGCATAAAAATATCAGCATAATTTCCAAAAGTTGATGCATTTACAGGTTTTTCTATTGCTCTTACTAAGGCCATCCCATCAATGATGGTGCATGTGCTACTAACAGATGGACTTAGCTCTCCTTTACACCAGCTTGTAGTATGTGATTTCACAAGTAGCTTGTACATGTGATTTTACAGGTTTTTTATTTTTAATAAATTTGCAACAATTTAAAAAAACTCTTTTTTTCACATTGTCAATATGGGGTATTGTGTGTAGAATTTTAAGGAAATAAATAATTTAATCCATTTTGGAATAAGGCTCAAGGCTGTAACAAAAAATGTGGAAAAAGTGAAGCGCTATGAATATATATTTAAAATAAAATACAGTATGTCAAATGATCAGATCTCTGTGTGGAGCACTGGCTGTTGTCAGACTCCTTTTGCAAACAAAAATCTCTCAGAATAATTACAATTAATAGCAAAATGTATTTGATAACATAGACATACTATTGAAAATTCATACTTTAATTCATAAGAGTCATACTTCTGTGGTTATTTTGGTTAAAGTAACCTAAAAGTAATACAAAAGTAGCGTAATACATTTCTGAGATATTAATATTGTAATGTAACTAATTACAAAAAAGAAATGACAGTAACTTTGAATATATATTGTATTACATTTTGGAAGTAACTTACCCAACTGTGTTCGTAACATTGCTAATGTTCGTTAGGACAAAGATTAGATATTAACAGGGACTTGGAGCAAATTGTTTATGCACAATGGGCTCTACGCACCGTTAGAGTTTTAAAGCCAACGATAAACTTCCGGTGAAAGCTTAATGTGACTATTTTGATTTTCACAAGGTTGTTTTTACAGCATCAATGTTGTAATGTAGTTACAATACATTCAGTATAGACTTAAGCATTCATTTAGTTGTTCAAGTTTAAAATTAGATGAAAGATGGTGTAACCACTAGCGCCGTCAGTAGCAACAGGCTAGCGCAGAAATTCCATTGAAAATACTGAGGTATAGTCTAGATCGGATACGCGGCCGGCTGGATGTGTGCTATGCACATCAATATAGCAGCATTTTTTATGACACTGTATAACAATAGGCGACGCGGTGGCGCAGTAGGTAGTGCTGTCACCTCACAGCAAGAAGGTCGCTGGTTCGAGCCTCGGCTGTGTCAGTTGGCATTTCTGTGTGGAGTTTGCATGTTCTCCCCGTGTTGGCGTGGGTTTCCTCCAGGTGCTCCGGTTTCCCCCACATGTCCAAAGACATGCGGTACAGGTGAATTGGGTACGCTAACAATTGTCCGTAGTGTATGAGTGTGTATTAGTTTCCCAGGGATGGGTTGCTGCTAGAAGGGCATTCGCTGCGTAAAACATGTGCTGGATAAGTTGGCGCTTCATTCCGCTGTGGCGACCCCGGATTAATAAAGGGACTAACCCGAAAAGAAAATGAATGAATGTATAACAATAATTAATATTTTTACAGTACTGTGATGGTTGGGTTTAGGGTTGGGATGGGGGTAGGCTTTAAAAAATACAATTTATTGGGTAATTTAATAAATAGCATAAATAATACTCAATACAACTACTGTTTTTACGTTACTGTGATGGTTGGGTTGGGGGTAGACGTTAATAAAATACAACAAATGTGAAGTTTAATAAATAATATAAACAATTCTCGTTAACTTCTGGCCGCAATTGTATCTGATTTAGCAACAACCAAAATACTGGGGTAAAACAAACTGTTATATTTTAAAGACATGGCGGGGAGAAATGGACATTAATGCAGTGCTTCTTGTCCGATCTGAGACCCACTTCATATCATATATCTAACAGGCAGTGAAGATCGCTGATTTTTAAAGAAAACAGATCTTAAAGGTGACAATTTTGAAATGGAAACACAACTCATCAGGAGCATTTGGGCTGCCTGGCTAAAAATTAAAAGTCTGTGTGCATATAGCCCATTTAGCTAACACAGCAGATGTTGCATTAGAATTTGTGAATTTGGATAAATTGTTAAATAGGATAATCTGTAAAATATTTTAAATAATTATATACTTTTTTGTTATAGGTCTTTAATTTTTTAAGTTACTTAAATAAAAACAACTATTCGGAGATTTATATCATCTTGTCCCTTTTGAGAAATAGTTACTCTTTACTTTTTACTCATGAGTACATTTTTAATGAGTTATTTTTTACTTTTACTTGAGTAGATTTATAGACATGTAACTTTACTTTTACTTAAGTAAAAAATTTTGTAAGTAACAGTACTTTTACTTGAGTACAAGATTTTATTACTCTTTCCACCTCTGGACTTCTAGTTGATCATTTGGAAAAGTGGCAGAAGGTCGATTTTTTTTCAGAAGAATCATCTGTTGAACTGCATCCCAATCATCACAAATACTGTAGAAGACCTATTGGAACCCACATGGAGCCAAGATTCTCACAGAAATCAGTCAAGTTTGGTGAAGGAAAAATCATGGTTTGGGGTTGCATTCAGTATAGGGGCGTGCGAGAGGTCTGCAGAGTGGATGGCAACATCAATAGCCTGAGGTATCAAGACATTTGTGCTGCCCATTACATTACAAACCACAGGAGAGGGCAAATTCTTCAGCAGGATAGCGCTCCTTCTCATACTTCAGCCTCCACATCAAAGTTCCTGAAAGCAAAGAAGTTCAAGGTGGTCCAGGATTGGCCTGTCAAGTCACCAGAGATGAACATTATTGAGCATGTCTGTGGTAAGATGAAGGAGGCATTGAAGATGAATTCAAAGTATCTTGATGAACTCTGGGAGTCTTGCAAGAACGCTTTCTTTGCCGTTCCAGATGACTTTATTAATAAGTTAACTCATTGCAGAGATGTATGGGTGCAGTCCTCCAAGCTCATGGGAGTCATACACAATATTAATTATTTTCCTACTGCACCATGACTTTATATTCTATACTGTACATTATTTCTGTTAAGTGGCAAGACTTTTGTCTAAGCAAAGTCAGACCTTACTGTCCTAATTAAATAATTAAAAATCAAGGCATGATCATATTTTATTTTGGTTAAATAAGTGTAATCTAGATTCCTTTACCTTTCGTATAAGCCACTTCTGATATCAAATGATCAACTAGAACTTAAGCTATCATTAGCTATTATATTTAGATAAATATAGCTAAATATATTTTATTATTAAAATACTTAATTCTGTCTGATTTTGGGCCATTTTTCTCATGGGGATCAAAAAAAAAAAAAAAACACATGTTAACAGTTCTGTCACTGATATCGCTCTACTTGTGGTGGCATTTAGTCGCCACAACGTAAGTGCACAAATACAAAGTATACACAAAAATAACCAACTAAATTAGTTTTAGCTGTTAATGTTCTCAGCCTCAAGTTAATACCTAGGCTGCTAAAATAATACTGTCACAATAACTAAAACTACAAATAACAGTGTAAACAAACAACTATAAAAGCAGTATAGGTGATTTCAAAATGAAACAAAACACAGTAAGTTACTAAAACTGTAACAAACTAAAATAAAAATGTTAGCAAAAACTTATAGTATATTAATGGTAGTAGAATATCACTGGTTTGACAAACTCTGTATACTTCTCATATTTGAGCTGAAGTGCCTCTTTGCAGCAAGTTTTCATGTGGGAGGCTGTTTGTTTTGAACATTTTCGGTTCTGGTGCTTAAGCAGTCATGTGTGTGTGTGGTTACAGGAGAGCAGGTTATTGCTGGCCTCTCCCATTCTCTCCTGTAATAATGGTGTTTAGGAAACATGAGCAGACAGGAAAGGCAGATACAGAGTGGAAGAATGGAGGGATATCCCTTTACCGGGTTCACTCCTTTTCCCTTTGGACCTGGAAGGAGAGATGTAGGGCTGTTCTTCTGGACTGCTCCCATTTCTCATCACACACACACATTTATTGTTGGTGTATAAACACTCTGACATAATCATCACTTTTTTAAAAAAAATCATTTACAGATATGACATGAACAATTAGTGAATCTCCAGCACACATTTTTTTTTCTGCTGATGTAGATGAAATGCTGATTTTGCAATAATGCATTTTCAAAACCATACAGAGCAACCAATATAATCCATTTCTTGACCAAATGATTCTAATAAATCTGTCCTTTTTGTTGAATAAAAAAATCATGCCTTTCTGCAGTTACAGGTGTGTTTACTAGATTACTGAACAGGTTCTTTTTATTGAATTAGAAATATAAAGCACATCCAATGAAGTCCAGTTCTTAAACAAATGATTCTAATGAACATATTCTTTTTAGTGAATTAAAAACATACAGAGGAACCACTGTAGTCTGATTCACCAGCAAATGAAATGACTAATGAAAAGATTCTTTTTAGTGAATCAAAAACATGCAGAGCAACCACTGTAGTCTGATTCACTAGCAAATTACTAAATGATTACAGACTATTTTAGTGAATCAAAACATGCAGAGGAACCACTGTAGTCTGATTCAGTAGCAAATGACTAAATGATTACAGACTATTTTAGTGAATCAAAACATGCAGAGGAACCACTGCAGTCTGATTCACTAGCAAATGGCTCTAATGAAAAAATTATTTTTAGTAAATCAAAAACATGCAGAGGGACCACTGTAGTCTGATTCACTAGCAAATGACTCTAATGAAAAGATTCTTTTTAGTGAATCAAAAACATGCAGAGGGACCACTGTAGTCTGATTCACTAGCAAATGACTCTAATGAAAAGATTCTTTTTAGTGAATCAAAACATGCAGAGCAACCACTGTAGTCTGATTCAGTAGCAAATGACTAAATGATTACAGACTATTTTAGTGAATCAAAACATGCAGAGGAACCACTGTAGTCTGATTCAGTAGCAAATGACTAAATGATTACAGACTATTTTAGTGAATCAAAACATGCAGAGGAACCACTGTAGTCTGATTCACTAGCAAATGAGTAAATGATTACAGACTATTTTAGTGAATCAAAACATGCAGAGGAACCACTGCAGTCTGATTCACTAGCAAATGGCTCTAATGAAAAAATTCTTTTTAGTAAATCAAAAACATGCAGAGGGACCACTGTAGTCTGATTCACTAGCAAATGACTCTAATGTAAAGATTCTTTTTAGTGAATCAAAAACATGCAGAGGGACCACTGTAGTCTGATTCACTAGCAAATGACTCTAATGTAAAGATTCTTTTTAGTGAATCAAAAACAGAGGAGCTACTGAAGTCTGATTCACTAGCAAATTATTAAATTCATATTTTTGCTGTATTTAATACATTTTTGCTGTAATTAATACATTTTTGCTTCTTTTACATCTTTTGCATCTTAATTCTTTTACAGATATTAATAAAATAATTCTATAAGCTATTAATAAAATAAAAACAAAAAATTACTAAATTACTAAAACAAAAAAATGTAAACAAACAATTATGAAAACAATTTAGATGATTTCAAAATAAAAATCACAAAACACAATAAATGACTAAAACTAATATAAAATATAAAGCACATCTGATGAAGTCCAGTTCATCAACAAATGACTCTAATGAACAGGTTCTTTTTAGTGAATCAAAAACATACAGAGGAGCCACTGCAGTCTGATTCACTAGCAAATGACTCTAACCAAAAGATTCTTTTTAGTGAATCAAATGCGTACTGATGAGCCACTGTAGTCTGATTCAGAAGCAAATGACTAATGAAAAGATTCTTTTTAGCGAATCATAAACATACAGAGGAGCTACAGCAGTCTGATTCAAATCACTCTAAAGAAAATATTATTTTTAGTGAATCAAAAACATACAGAGGAACCATTGTAGCCTTATTCACTAGCAAATGACTCTAATGAAAGGATTCTTTTTACTGAATCGAAAACCAGCACAGCGCAGTTCCATATGAATGATGTGGTTCTTTTTAGTGAAGAAGCATGTGTAGAGTCTCATTCCCAAACAAATGATTCTTGACAATTTGATTTTAATCAATCAAATATACAGTTGAAGTCAGAATTTTCCCCAATTTCTGTTTAACGTAGAGAAGATTTTTTTTCAACAAATTTCTAATCATAATAGTTTTAATAACTCATTTCTAATAACTGATTTATTTTATCTTTGCCATGATGACAGTAAATAATATTTGACTAGATATTTTTCAAGACACTTCTATACAGCTTAAAGTGACATTTAAAGGCTTAACTAGGTTAATTAGGTTAACTAGGCAGGTTAGGGTAATTAGACAAGTTATTGTATAACGATAGTTTGTTCTGTAGACTATCGAGGAAAAAATAGCTTAAAGGGGCTAATAACTTTGACCTTAAAATGTTTATTAAAAATTAAAAGCTGCTTTTATTTTAGCCGAAATAAAACAAATAAGACTTTCTCCAGAAGAAAAAACATTACCAGACATACTGTGAAAATTTCTTTGCTCTGTTAAACATCATTTGGGAAATATTTAAAAAAGAAAAAAAAATTCAAAGGAGGGCTAATGATTCTGACTTCAGCTGTATACAATGCAATAGATTGCCACATTTTGCTTTGCTTGGTTTAATATTAAACAATAATTGTTTATATATATTATTAGCAAAGGCTTAGCATTGGATTGCATCGATTCTGCCTTTAAAAAAGTCATTCATGCCAACAAATGTTTTGCACAGATTTTCTAACAACATATGCAAACAATGTCATCATTTGGCATTTAAAATAACCTTTAGTGGATGAATTAAGAAACCACAATGCAGTGGAGGAAAAAACGTAATTGATCCATTATTTTTGATTCCCATCATGATCTATCACATATATCTCCCCTTACATCCACTGGGCCATGAACTCTATAAGTAGACCCTTCTACTGACCCTCATAGCATTAGAGTTCAATCTCATCAGCTCTGGCTGCAATGCTGGTTGTGTTCAGGCCAAGGCCGGCTGGTCTTTATAGCTTAAGACCCCATTTTAATTACACTTGGCCGGAGAGGAAAGTTAACACCGCTAAGTAATTGTCCTCAAGGTCACCAAGCGAGTGCACACTCCATGATGGATCAGAGCCATTCAGTTTGGGAAGTGTTCTATTTGCGGCCTTTGAAGATCTGTCTCTTGTGAATATGGTGCAATTATCGTTCTTTTTTACAGACTAAGTGCATGCTTGTTTTCTTTAATGGAGTTGCTTTTGTGCTTCTGATAAAGCTGCCTCCTTGTGGCCATGTATATATGTTCAGTCTTTATGTTTCAAACGTCTTATTTTGCACCACATACAGTACTTTTTTTTTACTTGATTTTTTTGTGAAGCACATTGGTCAACTTGGATTGTTTTTAATTGTTAAACTGTCATTGTCATACTTCAAATCTGCAAGAAGTTCATATTTCATATTCAGCTCATTCATTTGTCTCATTGTCAGGTGCCACCAGGGATATCGGCTCGGCTTTGACCCGGATGTGCATGCGACACCGCAGCATCGAAGCCAAACTGCGCCACTTCACCAAGTGAGTGATCGACACATGCAATAGCATGATCACTTTCATGTCTCACTCCCCGCCAGTCAGACTCACAGACAGGATTTTATGTCTCTGCCAGTTATTGATTTTCCACTGCGGAGATAAGCAAACATCCATAGATCAATCAACCTGCTCAGAGGCTTTAAAGCGTCCGTCGTCTTCAGAGAGACCGAATTAGCTCATAGATTTCAGATGCTGACCTTAAAGGAACAGTTTGCTCGGAAATGCACATTTACTCTCCTGATCATTTCAAATTATTTATGGTTTTACTTATTCTGTGAAACACAAATGGGGATGTGTTAACCATAAATTATTTCTGGAACAGCAAGCTGAATTTGCAGTATCACTTCGTCTTCCTTATTAAACATAATTCTTCAGAAATGATTCTAATATATTGTTTTTATGGGACGTTCTAAAACGCTTAACATGAAAAAAGCTTAACATGGCTTAATGTACCTTAGAGCTTTGCACGGGCCTTAAATCTAAACCCTAGCCCGGCTGGGCCCGAGACACACAGGGTGTAGCCCCACCCTTGTCCAAAAGCTCATCAAAATTTTTGGCACAAGTCCGACTCAAAGCCCCCTTTTTTTTTTTTACTGTTACAGCCATAGACCAGATTTGTGTTTGATAGAAAGATTATGTTTTTTTGTTTTGTTTTGTTTTTTTTTTTTTGTTAGAGAAATGTTTGTTTTTTTTATTGTTTTTTTTTTTAATTTAAGATTTAGTTGTTTAAGTGACGGCGACGCAGTGGCACAGTAGGCAGTGCTGTCGCCTCACAGCAAGAAGGTCGCTGGTTCGAGCCTCGGGTGGGTCAGTTGGCGTTTCTGTGAGGAGTTTGCATGTTCTTCCTGCGTTTATCGTGGGTTTCCTCCGGGTGCTCCGGTTTCCCCCACAGTCTAAAGACATGCGGTACAGGTGAATTGGGTAAGCTAAATTGTCCGTAGTGTATAAGTGTGTATGGATGTTTCACAGAGATGGGTTGTAGCTGGAAGGGCATCCGCTGCGTAAAACATGTGCTGGATAAGTTGGCGGTTCATTCCGCTGTGGCGACCCTGGATTAATAAAGGGACTAAGCCGAGGGGAAAATTAATGAATGTATGAATGTTTAAGTGACATCAATATCCAAGCGGTATGTGGTCCACAGTGAGTGTACTCAATTACAAGTTGTGCATTGTGCATAACCAGTTGGCTCATCATTTAAAGTTGTCACTATTTGAAAAGTTGATCAGAGGTTTGCCTTTTCTCTAGCGTTTTTCATAGTTTTAAGTTCACCATTGGCTATTTATCTCTTTATATTCTCCATTGCACGTGGCGGGAAATCTCTATACACAAGGCATCACTTGCACTTCCAGACCGCACACATTAGATCTCATTAAACTTTTTTTTTAAAGTTTGCTTCTAAAACAGGCCCGAAGCTCGATATGCCTGCTAGCTATGACGTGAAAATGCCCTAGAGGCATAAAAAAGTCAGACCCTGACGGGCTCGGGCTCAAATGAAAGGCTCTAATGTACCTAAACATCAACCAGAGAAACCCAAATTTCTGTCAAACGTTACTTGTAATTAACCACAACTACTGTAAAAAGAATGATAGATAAAAAGATTCCATAGATAAAGTGAAAAACATCACATTAAGTGTTTTCTCCCCCATTGAAGTCTATTATAAGGAAAAAGCTTAACGTGGCTTAAAGTACCTTAACAACAAGCAGGGAAAACCAAATATCTATCAAATTTTACTCATGACAAACACTTTCTGATGTCAAAAGAATGAGCTCTAATTTTAGTGAGTGAACATTTTCACAGTGTGCGTTTTCTCCCTATTGAGAAATAACATGGCTTAACGTACCTCAACAAGTGGGGCACACCAAAAATCTATAAAGATTTTACTTGTATTAACACTAACTACTATCAAAAGTTCAAGCCCTGATTCTGTGAATGAAGTGAACAATGTCACGTTAAGCATTTTATCCCCATTGAAGTCCATTATAAGAGCTTATTGTAGTTTAACTTAACATTCGGAGACAATTAAATTTCTATAAAACTACACTAAACACTTTCTGCTGTTAAAAGAAAAAGCTTTTAATTTAGTGTATCAAATGAACAATATCACTTTCAGCATTCTCCCCATAGAGGTCCATTATAATGAAAACAGCTTAACGTGTCTAAACGTACCTTAACACTTACCAGGGAAACACAAATTTCTGTCGAACTGTACTTGTAATTAACACTGACTATTGTCAAAAGAACGGGCCATAATTCCATAGATAAAGTGAACGATCACATTAAGCGTTTTCTCCCCATTGAAGTCCATAATAAAGAAAGGCTTAACATAACTTTACAACAACCGAGGAAACCAAATGTTAAAAAGGCTGTTCATAAAACCAAATTTTATTTATTATAGATTAACCCTTGCTTTCAAAAGAATGCGCTTGTGCATCTCATTGATTTGGGGGAGAAAACGCTTAGCGTGATGTTTTTCACTTTTTCTATGGAATTGGGACTTGTTCTTCTTACATTAGTTGGGGTTAATTACAAGTAACGTTTGACAGAATTTGGGTTTCTCTGGTTGATGTTTAGGTACACTAACCCCTGTTAAGCTTTTTTCATGTTAAGCGTTTTAGAATGTCCCATTTTTATGGATATTTTGATAAATATTTTTTTTACTTTTATAGAACAGTAAGGTTGTAAACTAATAAAAATATCAGTTAAGATATTTATAAAGTTTCTGAAACTGTTTAGTAAAGAAATAAGCAATATTTATGATTATATAAAAATAATGAATGTGAACTAATTATAATAATAATAGGAAAAATAGCAATAAGGATTAATTGTAATTAATAATAATAAGAGCATTTATTCGTTAATTTTCTTTTGGGCTTAGTCCCTTTATTAATCTGGGGTCACCACAGCAAAATGAATTGCCAACTTATCCAGCACATGTTTCACACAGCGGATGCCCTTCCAGCTGCAACCCATCAATGGGAAACATCCATACACTCTCTCATTCACACTCATACACTACGAACGATTTAGCTTACCCAATTCACCTGTAGTGCATATCTTTGGACTTTGGGGGAAACCGGAGCACCCGGAGGAAACCTACACAAACACGGGGAGAACATGCAAACTCCACACAGAAATGCCAACTGACCTAACCGAGGCCCGAATCATCGACCTTCTTGCTGTAAGGTGATTGTGCTACCCACTGCGCCACCATGACGCCAATAAAAAGAGCATTCAAATTAAAATAAATGTTAATGAAAATAAAAATTGCAAGCATTTCTTGATCATCAGATCAGCATATTAAATGATTTGTGATCTGTCACTGAAGATATTTTTATTTTAAAATAACAAAACAACTCTTGTAGATTACAGGTAATACTGTATATAACAGAACAATTTCACAATATTATTGTTTTTACTATATTTTTGATCAAATATAGTCAATATGTCAATTTTTTGTTTTCTCCCCAAATAATAAAAAAAATATAATAATCACAAACTTTAAATCCATAGTGTGTATGTAAATTATGCATTAAAAATATAGTCAAGCCAGTTCAAGTCAATCATTCATATTCCAGGGTTAAAAATGATTTCAGGCTTGACTGTAAATGTATACAAGTAAAGTAGTCAACAAGTGGATCATCACCTTTTTATCAAAGTTGTCCTAAAACTATTGAAAAACGCTTATTCTTGTCCTAGGTTAATTTAGAAAAACATTTTAACAATAGTTTAACTTTTGCTTTTTTTAATTAATAGTGCTCTAATGGAAAAAATGATTGCCCCACTCCAAGACAAGATCGAAGAGTGGAAGAAAACTGCAGCTCTGCTTGATAAAGACCATGCCAAAGGTACAGGACTCAATAATCTCGACTGTTGATAAGCAAACCTGTTCATACTCTCTGCAATACTGATGTCTCTGTGCTGAATTTACACCTTCCTTCTGCTGACCAGAGTACAAGCGCTCCAGGCAGGAGATCAAGAAGAAGTCATCTGACACAATAAAGCTCCAGAAGAAAGCCAGAAAAGGTCAGTCTCCATTTTTTTTTTCCACTCAGTCAGCGCCATGATTTCCCCTCTCGCTCACACTCACTCTGTGGATTGTGTTCAGGGGATTACTGCGTTCAGTATGGTAAAGATTTAGTGAATATGTGTCACGCTGGGGTCTTTTCTCACTCAGCTCTCTCTTGCATGCTAACTACTTCTGATGCTAAGATTAATTAGGTCAAAGCCAGATTATAAAGAGTGTCACAGGAGCCCTATTGAAGATATTATGGTAACCAGTAAATTATACCACCATCTAGTGGAGAGATGATACCATTTGGTTAACTTTTAAAGAAGACGTTTTATGAAAGATTCACTTATGTAAACAACCAGTCTATAATGGTAAAAATCCATAAATAATAAACAGGCTGTTCCAAATTTCCCCCTACGGTGATGTCACAAGCCCCACACATGACTTGTGACTAAACATTTTAGACCATGTTTTAGATCTATTTAATTATTCAATAATTCAGTGTATCATAGGGCTGGACAATAATTCGATATCAATATATATCGCGATAGATTTTTTTCGATAACGGTGATATGATTTTTAAACCCATTTCCGATATTTCGATATAAATTTGCATATATATAAATATATATATTATTATTTATATAAGGTCTTATACATGTATCACTTGTCACTGAATGATGTTCAGTGCTCAGCTGTCAGAAAGAGCGTGATCTGATGTCACTTGCGTGATGACGAACAACACAGACATGCTGCCAGCGCTCAGCACAGCAGTTGGTTAAGCTGCGCCGCAGAAAGTTTTAGCTACAAAATGAGTGCTCTGAATACAGATGCGAATCAACAAGCTTACACAAGTAAGAATGCGGACGAAATAGTTGATAAGAAAGGAAAGACTAATGCAGTGGTGTGGAAGTGGTTCGACTTTTTAAGTTTCGATAAACTTAGTTTCGGTGCTCTGCAAAGTGTGCCAGAGAGTGTAGCTGACTAGCGGCTGCAACACATCAAATCTGTTTCACCATTTGAAGCAGTTCCACCCGATAAAACATACTGAGAGGCAGAAATTGAGGCAACATAAAAGTTTAAGCCAACCTGCGGCCTCACCATCACCACCATCCACCTACCCGACACCGAAACCAGCGGTGTAAGAAGAGAAGACAATGAAGCAAACACATGGCTATGAAGCTCCGTGTAGGATTTAAATCAAACTTCGCTTATCAACACGTGCATATACACCTATAAATCACTCACACATACACCGATACTATTGAATGTTCAAAACATGTATGAAACTTGCGCATATACATATAAACTTGATGCATGCATACACCCACATATGCATATAAACTCACCGATCCTTGCATATACTCCCACATTAACACACGCACAAACAATCTCGATCCTTGCATAAACACCAAAATTAACACTCACATACACAAATTCGCTGCATGCTGGCATATAGCACACGCGCACTTACAAAATAAAACTCCCAAACATATTTATCAGGAATCAGGTTATTGCAAAGCTGATGAAGTAGAAAGAATGTGATCAATAGAGCTATTAAATCTGTTACATAATGAAAACGTGTTATATAAAATATTAGTCTATATAAATAGACTATATAAAATATATAAGAGATATTTATGTTAAACCTTTCAATTTAATTAGGTAATTACATACACAAATATAAATAGACAGATAAAACCCTTAAAGGACGTTCAAGATGAAAAGCAATTAGAATTATGAATATACTCAAACAACTCTTCTATTGCAAATATTAATGTAGCCTTTACTCTTTATGATTTTTTAATATTATAATTATTATTCTTTTTCTATGTTTTTTTACGATGTGGATGTCATAATTGTAAGATTTTGGTATTATTTTAATTGTTAAATATTCAGCATATACAAAAAAAAAACACTGATAAAAGTTTCTGTTCATCACGTTGGTCAAGCTAACCCCCACAAACTGTCTATATATTATAAGCTGAGTCTGAGAGTTTTATTTATTTGATAGTTTATTTCACATTTCTTGTTTGTAGGCTAAATACAAATAAAAAGTGAACAAATTATTTTGTACTGTTTTTTATTTAAAAAAAAAAAAGTTATAAGAGTCTGGAGGTATTATCGACTTTGCAAATTCACTTTGCAGACATTTGTAGGTACAGACATCCATTGTGTGCGTTCTTGGCAGTTTTTCCTTTCTTTTTAATATTGTCCAAATCGATATCGGAATTATATCGTATCGACCGAAATAAAAATATATATCGTGATATAAATTTTTGCCATATCGTCCAGCCCTAGTGTATCATTATAATGAACATGCACAATATTGATATATTGTGGGCGCCAGTGTTGGGGGTAATGCGTAATAAGTAACACGCGTTACGTAATAACATTACTTTTTTAAAGTTGTGCATTACATTTAAAAATAAGTAATATTATTTGAGTTACTTTTTACCTTGCTTAATTGGCTTTTTAAAAATATATTGCGGAATAAAAATGACCTTAGTCAGGTTGAATCACACACTCAATGAGAGAGCATGCTGTGAGCAGTGTTGCCAGATTGGGTGGATTCGAAACGTAAATGTTATATGCAACTTATTTAACAAAACATAACTGTGCTCCTACTCCATTCAGTTAGTAGTGACCAGTGCATATTGCAAACCACGTGGGCCCATCCTCAAGAGGAGGTGAAAGAAAGTTGTATTAAAGCCTGACTCCCCCTCGTGTGCACGCGCATCATGCAGCAATCTGTTTATCAAAACACTTCTATTGATCATTTTTTCTGCAATTGACAGCAAGAACAAATATAAAAGTGTTGTCTGATTAACAAGCAGCACTTAATTATGTTCAAAAGAATTTAAAACGCCAAATGAGATGAATTTATACCCCATTTCGAAAGTAAAACAAACTCTAGGTAGGGAGCAGTGTTTCGATGTAATCCAGTTATGTTGTGGTTCTGTGACTGCTGGTGTTGGTTGCTGTATGGTTAAAAATAGTGACAAAGTAACTAGATTCATTTCATTCAGAACGCTTTCTTTGCCATTCCAGATGACTTTATTAATAAGTTAACTCATTGCAGAGATGTATGGATGCAGTTGTCGAAGCTGATGGGAGTCATACACAATATTAATTCTTTTCCCACTGCACCATGACTTTATATTCTATACTGTACATTATTTCTGTTAAGTGGCAAGACTTTTGTCTAGCCAAAGTCAGACCTTACTGTCCTAATTAAATAATTAAAAATCAAGGCATGATCATATTTTATTTTAGTAAAATAAGTGTAATCTAGGGGCCTTTGCCATTCATATAAGCCACTTCTGATACCAAATGATCAACTAGAAGTCAAGGTATTATTTTTTGTTCCTAAAACTTGGATAGACGTCAAAACGCTCATTAATACCAAGTATAAACCGAGTCAGAAATATGCAACAGACTTGCTTGCAATTGCATTCGCTTGCATTTCTTTACACCTTTGCGATCTCTTCATGCTGTTTTTCTCTCTGTCTTTCATACTGTGATTGGCTTGGCTTCTGCTTATAAACTCTAGAGCTACCAGGTATGTATTCGACAGTTCTTTCATAACTCATCACGTTTTGCATAACTACTCGATTTCATTTCATTTCGAGGTGTTTTGCGTGCATTTCATCAGAATGTTTTAGTGTCCTCCTCAAAGGCTCCATTGTTTGCACAGCATGTTTGTCTCATTGTCATTCTTTCCATCAGACATAATAAGCATCCGTGTTGTGAAAGTCTATCACAATGTACAATCATTGAGTCTGGGGTGTTTAGATTCAGAGCATCATCAACTCATTTATTTTCATTAAATGGTCACAAAGGTTTCCTTGCATGAAGCCTGACAATGCCTGTTTGCTGTGTTGACATTATCCTCCTGTATCTGTCTTCGTTTTGCTGACTCATGGAACTGTGTTTGTTGACGTCTACATCAAACATTTCATGTCATAAAAATAGAAAATGCATTTTTCAGTTCATCCAGTTTATGCCGTTTAAAAGTTTGGGTTTTGTATTTATTAATTTTTCATTTTTTGAAAGAAGTCTGAAATCTGCATCAAAAATACAAGAAAATCAGAAATACTGGTGAATATTTTAACAGTTTAAAGGTGCAGTATGTAAGCTTGACACCCAGTGGTTAAACTAGGTATTGCATTCCTGGATTCTATTGCACTTCAAAACAAACGCAAGAGCAGGTTGCCAGATTGAGAACCAAAAGGAGCAAGTCTGATGATCGAGCCTAAAGGCTGATTTAAATCGTGTCCTATATAACAGCAACGGCACATGATAGAAGGAATATTCTCCACATTAAGGGAGTTTTTGTTCTAACCAACACCTCAAATTGATATATTAGAAATGGTTTTTATTTCTCACAGCTGAACAACAGAAAACTGACAATGATCACCTCAGGTACACCTCATGTGCTTTATTCAGTATTAAATGCAATGTGAGTCTGAATGGGCACACGCTTTGAGACCCTTTCTGAATGAATGAATGAAATGCACAGTTTTCCATCACGGCAACCAGGTGTGCTGAAATATAATTGGCTAAAGTGACATTGGGTGGGTAAAAAGAACCAAAACGAAGACAGATATTCTGGCACGGAATGCACATTTTCAAAGCAGAATATCTAACTTCAGCATTGTTTTTCAGATAAACAAGAATGTTCACTTAGCATGTTTTATAAATATCTGCAAACATATTATGGTATTTCTATGCTTTAGAAGAGTCAAAAGCTTACATACAGCACCTTTAAAGTTCCTGCTTTCTATTTGAATATATTTTAATAAGTTGTTTATTCAGCAGTCATTACTTCAGTTTTTAGGTGTCACATGATCTTTTAGAAATCTTTCTAACATGCTGACTTGGCCTCCATAATCATTTCGTATTATAGTCTATGCTGAAAACTCTTTTGTTGTATTGATATCGTAAATTGAATACAATGATATAAACTTTTAAAATATGTATACTTTGTATTTGATATTTCTGTTGAGAAAAAAAAAAATTCTCCTCAAATAAAAAAACTAAAACAAAAAAATTATATATATATAATTATAGATGTTAAAACTAAACTATATTGTATCTGATTAGCAGTGAGTTTGGGGGAAATACTCTATCAAAGTTTTTTGAATTATTTAAATGAAAAATGTAAAGTTTTATTACTATAAACTGTGAAATAATTTTTTGATCATAATGAGAAATTTTAATTGTTAAATCATTGCATATTTAATTAATAATAACACATTGTAGATGTATGTAAACCCCATTAGAATAAATGGATTTTAATGAAATTGTTTACGTCTATAAATAATGATTGCTCAAAAACAGCCCAAATTAATGAAAGCTACATTACCGGTCAAAAGTTTAAGGTCAGTTTTTTTTTTTCATGTTTTTTTTTAAGAAGGTTATTCTGTTCATTAAGGCGGCATTTATTAAATGTAAAAAATGGTTAAATTGCAATTAAATATTTAATAAAAAAATTTAAATAACCGCTTTCTTATTGTATGTAGTTTCACATGAAATTATTACTACAGTCATTATTGATTTTATTACTATTACCATTAATAATTATTATTATAATAATTAATATTAGAGTGATTTCTGAAGGATCATGTGACTGAAGACTGAAAAGCTGAAAATTCATCTTTAAAATCACTTCAATAAATGATTAAATTAAATTATAAACTACTTTTGAACAGTTATTTTATAGTGCAATAACATTTCACAATTTTACAGTTTGTACTGTATTTTTGATAAGGAGAAGCTTATTTTAACACATTTTTTAAAAAATTGACTGGTAGTGTACACATTTTTTTTATTCAGAAACATAAGTATTACTCTGAATTAATAATAATAATAATAATAATAATAATTCATTGTAATTTCATATATTCCTTCATGAAAAATTTGTCATGACACAATTATTGTCAGTATGCAATCATATTCATTAACACTTCTGTCCCAAAAAAGTGAAAAACATGGAGAAATCTAAATATATATTTCAAAACATTTCATATCTTCATAGATCATTTTACAAAATATATTATTGACTGCTAAATACATAATCATCGGTAATGGTTATAACTTTAAATAGTTGTAAAATGAACTGAAATAATAATAATATAATCTATTAAAAGTATAATAAATATGTTGAAGGCTTCAAAGCATTTGCAAAGTTTTCTATATTCACTAAGAACTATGAATTTAGATTAACATTTTAATTGTCTCTTTCCGGTTAAAATGGACACAAATGCACAATATTTATTTAACAATGTGACACTATTTACATTCATTTACATTTTCAGTTAATTTAAAGCATGTTTGCTGAACAGTTCATTTCTTTCTAATAAAAACCCAAACTTTTGAACAGTTTTGCACTCATGGGTTGACAGTGATGTCTTCAGTGTCTGTTCTGTGTCCTGTCTCTGACCCTCTGTGTCTGTGTGTCCGTGTCAGGTCGAGGAGGTCTTCAGCCACAGCTAAACAGTGCCATGCAGGATGTGAATGACATGTACCTGCTGATGGAGGAGACGGAGAAGCAGGCGGTGCGTCGAGCTCTGCTGGAGGAGAGAGGAAGATACTGCACCTTCATCAGCTTTCTGCAGCCTGTGGTGGTGAGAGAGGAATAAAGTTACTTCTAAGGGGTCTAGCAAGATGTACAGTTAAAGTCAACATTTTAGCCCTCCTGTAAATTTTTTCTTTTTCAAATATTTCCCAAATGATGTTTAACAGAGCAAGGAATTTTTCACAGTACTTCCGATAATATTTTTTCTTCTGGAGAAAGTCCTATTTGTTTAATTTGGCTAGAATAAATTCATTTTTTATTTATTTTTTAACTATTTTAAGGTCAATATTATTATCCCCCTTAAGCAAGTTTTTTTTATTGTCTACAGAACAAACAATCAAGTTTAGAAATGTGTTGAAAAGAAATCTTCTCTCTGTTAAACAGAAATTGTGTAAAAAAATATACAGGGTGGCTGACTTCTGACTTCTAACTACAGTTGAAACCAGAAGTTTACATACACTGTTTAAAAAGGCACATAACCATTTAAAAAAAAAGTCAGATGTTAATGTGACTAAACCATTTCTCTTTTAGGTAAGTTAGGATTATCAAATTTGTGTCTGTTATGCTTAATAGCAGAATAATGAGAGAGATATTTTTTGAGAAATTGTTATAACATTTCTTGAAAGTCAAGTTTACATACAATAAGATTATTATGCCTCTGAAAAAGCTCAGATGATGGTGTCAAGGTTTTGAAAGTTTCTGATTGGCTAATTGACAACATTTGAGTTAATTGGAGACACAACTGTAGAATAGTATTTAAGGAAAACCTCAAACACACTGCTTCTTTGTGTGACAACATGGGAAAACCAACAAGCCAGAATCAACAAAAAAAGCCAGATTACAATTTGCTAAATGACACTGGGAAAAAGACAAATTTTTGGAGACATGTCCTGTGGTCTGATGGAACTAAGATTGAACTGTTTGGCCATAATGACCAGTGTTACATTTGGAGCACAAAGGGAACAAGCTTAGGAACACCATCCCAACTGTGAAGTATTCGGGGGCAGCATCATGTTGTGGGGCTGTTTTGCTGCAGGAGGGACTGGTCTACTTCACAGCATAGATGGCATCATGAAGAAAGAAAATTATGTAGAAATACTGAAGCAACATCTTAAGACATCAGCCAGGAAATTAAAACTTGGCCACAAATGGGTCTTCCAAACAGACCATGACCCTAAGCATACTGCCAAATTAGTTAAATGTGCTTTAAGAACAAGAGAGTGAATGTTTTGGAGTGGCCATCACAAAGCCCTGAGCTCAATCCTATAGAAAATTTGTGGGCAGAGTTGAAAAAGCTTGTGCGAGCAGGACAGCCTACAAATCAGAGTCAGTTACACCAATTCTGTCAGGAGGAATGGACCAAAATTCCTTCAAACCATTGTGAGAAGCTTGTGGAAGGATACCCAAAACATTTGACCAAATTATACAGTTTTAAAGTAAAGCTAAAAAAAATACCAAAGAAATGTATGTAAACTTTTGTCTAGAAATTAATAAAAAAATTCTCAAAAAATAAATTTCTCTCATTATTCTGACATTTAGCAAATGTAAATCATTTAGATAATCCTAACGGACCTAAAATAGTAAACGTTTAGTGTGATTTACCATCAGACATTTAAAAAAATGGTTATGTTCCTTTTTTAAGAGTGTATGTAATCTTCTGGTTTCAACTGTATATGTGCGTAATATATAAAGACTGCATTCACCTGTTCTTCATTGTTAAGTATATGTAAGGGAAGCCTGATCTCATAAAGATGATGCGGTACAGGTGATTTGGGTAGGCTAAAATTGTCCATAGTGTATGAGTGTGAATGAGTGTGTATGGATGTTTCCCAGAGATGGGTTGCAGCTGGAAGGGCATCCGCTGCGTAAAACATATGCTGGATAAGTTGGCGGTTCATTCCGCTGTGGCGACCCCTGATTAATAAAGGGAATAAGCCGAAAAGAAAATTAATAAATGACATACTTAGACTACAATTTACAATTTGATTAAGAGGAAGACATATTTGCTACTATATTAAAATAAAAATTCAAAATGATATGACTCTACATCTTTTCTCAGGTGGGTGAAATTGCCATGCTGGGAGAAGCTACTCATCTTCAGGCCATCATTGAAGACCTCACAGTGTTGACCACTGACCCACACAAACTACCAGAGGCTAGTGAACAGGTACTAAAACACACACACATGAACATCACCTAACACACATACACATACACACACACACAGACCATAATAAGAACAAAATATTCCTCTGATTTCCTCTAGGTGATTTTGGATCTTAAAGGATCTGACTATAATTGGTCCTACCAGACGCCTCCTTCCTCTCCCAGCAGCATCGGATCCAGGAAGAGCAGCCTTTGCAGGTGCTTATCTTATCTTTTTGCATTTCTAAAAATTAAGGTTTCAAAGGGGGATGCGATATGAGCAACCATCTTTGGTTTCCCTAAAGGATCTTACAGGAAACAGTGCTTATAATATATATTTGTTCTTAGTCTGAATAAGATTTAAGGCAAGACGCTGCTAGTGAAAATTCACCTGTAATACACCAAAAAAATATCAGCCGATTTGAATGATATAACACTCAATTGAATGGGTGTTATCAGTGGTTATCAGCTGATTAAAATGGGCCAGTCCCATGCTCCTACTGGTAGGCTCAGAAGGCTGTTATCATCCATCCACATGGTTAATCAGCTATAGATCGAAAATTGTTGATATTATTTATTAAATTTCCCAATTAAAATTTTAATTGTATTTTATTAACGTCTACCCCTACCTCAACCCTAAACCCAACCATCACAGTAATGTAAAAACAGATCTGATTCTGGAGTCTTTTCTATTACTATAGCTGATTAACCATGATAATTATTCATATTATTTAATAAATTTGCCATTAATTGTATTTTATTAACGCCTACCCCAACCCTAAACCCAACCATCACAGTAATGTAAAAACAGATGTGGATCTGGAGTCTTCTTTATTAGAGTAGCTGATTAACCATATGAATGGATGATAACAGCCTTCTGAGCCTACCAGTAGGCGCAGAAAGCCCCTACTGGCCCATATCTATCAGCTGATAACCACTGATAACGGCCATTCAATCAAGTGATAACATTCAAAGCGGATGAAAAATATGCCCCTGTCTATTTAGAGATTTTGCGATTTAGTGAAATACACTTTTGAGTTTTATTTATCATATTTCACCAATTAATGTTTGTATATTTATGTTTCAATACATTTTTAAAGGCCTTTTCTTAAAGTGATGAAAAGAGACATGAATTTTGAACTTGGGCTCATTTGCATATACAAAACATTTGCCCTTTTCAATATAGTCAACTGGCAAAGTATTTAACGAGATAGTTCAATCAAAAATGAGAATTACCTCATCATTTAGTCTTCCTCATGTGGTTTTAACCCTATCTGAGTTTCTTTCTTCTGTTGAACACAAAAGAAGATATTTAAAAGAATGCTGGTTGCTGGGACCAATCAACTTCTACAATTTAGCTTACCCAATTCACCTATGTCTTTGGGCTGTGGGGGAAACTGGAGCATCTGGAGGAAACCAACACCAACATGGGGAGAACATGCAAACTCCCTACAGAAATGCCAACTGACCCAGTCGGGGCTCGAATCAGCGACCTTCTTGCTGTGAGGCGACAGCGCTACCCACTGCGCCATTGTGTCGCCCCAATCAACTTCCATAGTAGGGAAAAAATACTGTACAATTTAGTGGAGGCGCAAGCATAACTGCCGCTTTAGGCAAACGATGGTCTGCTGCCCTGCCCTAGCATGATGCCTGCCCTAGGGTGTTCGCCCACATTGCCCATGCCTAAATCCGCCACTGATACAAGTCAATGGGTGCCAAAATATCTTCTTTTGTGTTCAACAGAAGAAAGGAACTCAGGTTTTGTGCAAGTGAAGGCTGAGTAAATGATGACAGAATTTTCATTTTTTAGTGAACCATCTCTTTAAAAAACCTTTTGTGGGCTCAAACATTTAATGAATTTGAAAGGTTCTATAGATGCCAATAAATAAGCTTTAGTTTTTAATAATGTATGTGTGTTCTATTCAGACATATTTGCTTTTAGAAATACACTGATGATTTCTTTGTGTTCCTGTCAGTTTGGTTCATCTTCCACCGGGTGGCGCTCATCGTCTGAGCAGCGTCTCCTCTCATGACTCTGGATTCGTCTCTCAAGACGCGAATGTTCACTCCAAACCCCCCTCTCCGATGCCATCTGACATCACCAGCCAGGTCTTTACTCCTTCATCTAGTGCAGGGGTGCCCAAACTTTTCAATAGTATCTGGATGCAGCCTTTATGATGCAAGCTGAGATTGCATTACTCAGCGATGCACTGTCAGACACAATGCACGCAATGGAGTGAGTGACGTCACTGTGACGGGTAGAGTTAGGGATGGGATTAGGTGAGCGCATTAAAAAGCATTGGATGCAGCTCAGATTGAACTGCACCAGGTCTGCATCCAGACCCCTCTCAAACTTTTTCATATGAAGGACCAAAAACTAAATATCATTGATAGCCGTGGGTTGAAGATGACAATTCAAAACAAATAGAAAACATTACTGACTAATGCAGTATAACTTTTTAAGTTAGAAATTATTGGAATAAAAACATAATCACATTTATAACACAGTTGAGTTCAATGCTGAATACACTAGGCAAGCACAATCTGCCTTTGCCTTGAATTGCTCACTAAAGTCCTCTTGTTGGGTGACAGTATGTACATTTTAAACTAAATCTGATTAATTGACACCATATAAATTGAAACATTTAATTTCAGTTAGTTTTTTAGTAGCTTAACAATGAAACAATCAAATAAAAGGTTACATTAAATTTGAAATGACAATCTCTAAACCATCGCCAGCATTCTCCCTCTCTACTCAGATGGGATGGTGGGCCAAATCAAAGGTTACCATGAGCTAAATTTTGCCTGCAGGCATTGTTTAGGCATCTCTGATCTAGTGTCTTGTTTTTGCCTTTTATATGATGCCTATTTTTGCTTCACTTATCTGTTCTTCTCTTTAACAGAAGTCGTCCAGTTCTGCATCCTCAGAGGCTTCAGAAACCTGTCAGTCAGTCAGTGAGTGCGGCTCTCCCACAATAGTAAGTGTTATTCGAAGTTTGGAATTTTGGTTCATTTTTTATTTAACCTACATGCAAATACTCTGTTGCCATTATTATTATTATTATTATTATTATTATTATTATTTGTTTTTTCATGATTTGCAGTTATGTTCCTCATATTTCTTTCATTTAACCCTTTTAAGCATAACGTCACATATAACATTAACTATAAATTAATTATTATTAAATATATTTATAACATATAATATAAAAATCCATTAAATATAACAACCACCAAAAGTCTGGAATAATAAAGAGTTTCTTAAGCACACCAAGTGATATTTATTTATTCAAAATAACAAAAATATATACATTTTTCA
The DNA here is from genome assembly GCA_903798195.1 of Danio kyathit. Lineage (NCBI taxonomy): Eukaryota > Metazoa > Chordata > Actinopteri > Cypriniformes > Danionidae > Danio > Danio kyathit. The sequence continues at coordinate 21,732,443 of LR812536.1, read as the reverse complement.
TAATTTATTACAGTTTAAAATTAAAATTTTGCTTTCGAAATACTTTTTTTTCTTGTGATGGCAAAGAAAAATATTTCAGCATCATTACTCCAACCTTTAGTGTCACATGATCCTTCAGAAATAATTATAATATGCTGATTTGATTATTTAAAAATATACAGTTGAAGTCAGAATTATTAGCCCCCCTTCGAATTTTTTCTTCTTTTTAAAAAAATTCCCAAATGATGTTTAACAGAGCAAGGAAATTTTCACAGTATGTCTAATAATATTTTTTCTTCTGGAGAAAGTATTATTTGTTTTATTTCGGCTAGAATAAAAGCAGTTTTTAATTTTTTAAACACCATTTTAAGGACGAAATTATTAGCCCCTTTAAGCTATATATTTTTTCGATAGTCTACAGAACAACCCATCGTTATACAATAACTTGCCTAATTACCCTAACCTGCCTAGTTAACCTAAGTAACCCAGTTAAGCCTTTAAATGTCACTTTAAGCTGTATAGAAGTGTCTTCAAAAATATCTAGTCAAATATTATTTACTGTCATCATGACAAAGATAAAATAAATCAGTTATTAGAAATGAGTTATTAAAACTATTATGTTTAGAAATGTGTTGAAAAATCTTCTCTCTGTTAAACAGAAATTGGAGAAAAAATAAACAGGGGGCTAATAATTCTGATTTCAACTGTATATTAAAGAAACATTATACTTATAATTACATTTTTACATGTATCTAATATATAATTACATATTACATCTCTTTTAATGAAACATAAATCTGCTAATGGATCATTTTATGTAATAAATTCCTTGTTAAATATGACAAAATGCATATATTGTGTATATATATATATATATATATATATATATATATATATATATATATATATATATATATATATATATATATATATATATATATATATATATATATATATATATATATTGTGCATTAAAAGAGTTAAGCCAGCTGTTTGAGTGATTTTGATGAATTATCAAGCTGTTGGGTTTTTTTTTTTCACTGAAGTTCTCCATGTTTGACTGGTCATCCTGTCATCCACAGTTGGGCTCATCCTTTGCTACCTTTCGCCCGTCTCACTGTTTTAATGAGTCCATCAGGCCTCACTCTTACATTCTTCCTGCGTCCCCTTCATATAATCAATCCCCAGGATCAAACTCCCCTTCACCCACAGCAAAGATTCCTTACTGGAAGGTTCGTTTTTTCATTTGCACCACTTTTGTTTGCTTTCTTATGCTGTGTTATTTTTATTCATTTTAATTTGTTTGTTTTAATCTCATCCCTTTTAATTGCTTGCTCATCCATTTCTCATTATTAACAGACATCCGGCTGCGGGTTCATTTTCAATACAATAAACACATACTAAATGAGTAAATCCAGGTTGCGTGCAGTTCTGGCTATATTTCAGTGACCCTGAACCCAGTTTTCCTCTTGCAGCAGGACTGGTCAAAAGTCGGTCAGTACGAGCAGTCATCTGTCGGTCAGCAGCGCAGGACTGAAGCTGCAGAGCCCTCTAGTGGAGCAGGAGGACATACACACATACACCCAGAGGACACTTACAGGCTCGCTAGGATGAACTCTAAAGACACTCCTGCCAAGGTACTGAGAATATACAGTTGAAGTCAGAAATATTTGGCCTAAATTATTAGCCCCTGTATAATTTAAATAGTATGTAGTAGATATATTTCTAAACATAATAGTTTTAATAACTAATAATAACTGATTTCTTTTATCTTTGTCATGGTGACAGTAAATAATATTTTACTAGATATTTTTCAAGATACTGGTATTCAGCTTAAAGTGCAGTTTAAAGGCTTAACTAGGTCAATTATGTTAATTAGGCAAGAGTAATTAAGCAAGTTATTGTATAATGATGGTTTGTTCTGTAGACTATCGAAAACAAATATTGCTTAAGGGGGCTAATAATATTGACCTCAAAATGTTTTTAAAAAAAAATTAAAAACTGCTTTTATTTTAGCCAAAATAAAACAAATTAGACTTTCTCCAGAAGAAAAAATATTATCAGACATACTGTGGAAAAAAATCCCTTGCTCAGTAGTTAAGCCTTTAAATGTCACTTTAAGCTGTATAGAAGTGTCTTGAAAAATATCTAGTCAAATATTATTTACTGTCATCATGGCAAAGATAAAATAAATCAGTTATTAGAGATGAATTATTAAAACTATTATGTTTAGAAATGTGTTGAAAAAATCTTCTCTCCGTTAAACAGAAATTAGGGAAAAAAATAAACAGGGTGGCTAATAATTCTGACTTCAACTGTATATATATATTTATTTTATTTATTTTTTTAGCATAAGAAAATAAACAATAACATAATCAGAACAAACAAAAAGAAAGAAAAAAGATACAAAGGCCATTTCACAATACACAGAATGTCAGATGCAACATAATACACTATCATCCAGAAAGCATAAGAGAAAAAAAATGTAATTAAATATAAAAAAATTATAATTTACAGAGAAATGTGTAGGCTCCACAACTCGCCATATGCCAAACCAATCCCACCTATAATGAGTTACAAGTTAGCATTACTAATATAAAACATAATTGGATTGCAGATTTGAAAAATATGTTTATTTTGTTTGCTATCCCATATCGCATTTCTTCCATGGGCAACACATAACTTAAACTCCTAATCCAGGTTTGAAAAACAGGTGCATAAAACTTCCAATGTTGTAGAATTATTTTCTTTGCTAATATCATACACAAAGATACTGCCTGTGATATATATTTATCTCTTATTTCTGAGGTGTCTCCAAAAATGCCAAAATGAACTAATTTTATGGCATGACCAGAATGAGTGAGTCAGTGCACCTTCAGAGTTTTTACATTTATTGCACAATAAGGATACATTTGGGAAAATTGTTAATGTATTTTTAATCATAAAATCAAATATTAGAATTTATTTATTTTATAGTGCTGGGCAAAAATGAATCGCGTTTAATCGCATTCAAAATAAAAGTTTGTTTTGACATAATTTAATAAAAATGTGTGTACTTACTATATTTATTTTGTATATATAAATACACACTTGCATACATATATTTGAGAAAATGTTTATTTGTATTTAGATATAAAATATATGTGTTTATGATATAAAGTACATATAAATTTAAATACCTATGTAACAAAATAGTTGTGTATAGTTTTGTTTATATGTATGTGTGAGTATCATGTATACATAATAAACATATATAACACACATATATTATGTAATAAAAAACTTTTATTTTGGATGCGATTAATCTTTGCGCAGCACTATTTTAATTTATGTTTTTTATTAATAATTTAAAAATATTTATTTGTTTGTTTGTAATCATTGTTAATTCTTATTTTTAATTCTAATTATATTCACTACTGATAATAGTTTACAATTCACTTTTTTGTTTAATTGAAAGTACATTAAAAACTACCAATATTGTGAAAGATCATTACAATTTAAAATCTTTTTTTATATTGAAAATAGACCATTTTTCAATATAAAAGATTTTTCAGCATCATTACTCCTGTCTTCATAGTCACGTGATCTTTCAGAAATCACTGCAATATGCTTATTTGATGCTCTGTTTTTAAAAAGTCTTGTAAAATATTAATAATTTTTGGAATTTTGGATCATTTTTAACCAATAATGGTTGTAATGAAGCTTAATAACAATAATATTTCTCAAAATGACGTTTTTTGCTGTATTTTTTATTAAATAAATGCAGACTTGGTAAACATGCATAAAAGACTTTCTTACATCTTGATTGACAGAGTGTTTTCTGATCTTTTTCCATGTTTCTGTTGTTGTGTGTTAGCATGGTAAGCTGGTGTCGTCGGCCGCCAGTGAGCTGGCGATGGTTCTGACCCGTGGCCTCAGTATAGAGCAGACGCAGAAGAGCAGCTGTGACTCTCTGCAGTACTCCAGTGGATACAGCACACAAAACACTACACCGTCCTGCTCGGAGGACACCATCCCCTCACAGGGTAACACACACACACACCACTCATCAACACACAGCAGAACTAAGTGCACTCTGATATATTTCTCAGTAAAACATTTTGATTTTAAATAGTTTCTTTTTTTTATTGGGATGCTATATAATTTGATTTAAGTGCAAATCTGGTTTATTGTTTTATGTTAATCTAACAAAATAACTTAAGTTTCAAAATTTAGTTCAGCAGAAAGAATATGTTAGGAGGAGATACCAAATTAAATTTGAATAAACATAAAAAAATCAAGGAGGCCACAAAAAGTATATAATTTAGTTACATTTTTACTACATTTATTTGGATTTGAGTGTATTATTTTTTCCTAAAGTTGTTTAGGTAACTAGACTTTTTTTTTTAAAGAACATAACTGTTTAATATATATATAAATGAATTTAAAAATGGTGTCATTCCATTTTATTCAAGGCATTCATTTCAATTAGAGAAATAGTACGGAAAAACAAAAATGAGCAGTTTGAATTTCTCAACAAAGAAAATGACTCCATTAGACTCCATTATGCTCCTCACTGGATGTGGATATTATACTCTCGACAGTAATTAGTATGTTGCTGAGATAACAAAATGGTACTCTATTCATGTAAAACTGCATAACATAAACAATCAATATAAATTAAATAAGGTTTAGGATTTACTAATTCCTGCACAATGTCAGCAAGGTATACTAGTTTGTTACCGTTTTTTAATTACATGATTTACAAATGTCTTACTTTAAGCTAATCTTGAGCATTTATATGTTACTTACATGTTATATGTTACCACATTTTATGTTAATTGTGTATACTAGCACAAAATTCACTTGAGGTGAAAAATAATCTGTGAGTAAACTAGAGTGTGTGATGTAGAACTCCATGTTTAGGGTGAATCCAGTATAACAACTTGATCTGATTAAGTGAAATGCACTTAAATAGTAGAAACATGGCTACTGTTTCTTTAGACCAGGGCTGTTTCTCAATATGCGTTCTTCAGCGTTCTTGTGTTCTCGTGTAACGTCCTCATCAACTGCCAAAGATCAGTTCCAAAAATGGACCGCAAGAATGGAAGACACATGAAAGTTCCTGGATATCGAGGACGCATCAATGCAGACTTGAAATCAACATTCGCTCGAGAAGTCACAGAAGTCATTGCGGCTGAATAAAGGAGGTGGAAAGCACAGCATTTTATATCGATTTATTATTAAAGTTCAAAGATATAACTTATTTGTCTTATGAGTTTCCCTAAATGAGACGGTGAAAGTAAACATTACCATGAAAATCTTAATAAAGACATAAACACATTAAGGGTGTTTATTTGCTGAAATTCGTATTAAAATTTATTTTATTTGTATTGTGCAACGTATATTTGTAAGGTCTATATGCATAACAAACCATCTTTATACAATAACTTGCCTAATAACCCTAACCTGCCTAGTTAACCTAATTAACCTAGTTAAGCCTTTAAATGTCACTTTAAGCTGTATAGAAGTGTCTTGAAAAATGTCTAGTAAAATATTATTTACTGTCATCATGGCAAAGATAAAATAAATCAGTTATTAGAGATGAGTTATTAAAACTATTATGTTTAGAAATGTGTTGAAAAATTTTCTCTCCGTTAAACAGAAATTGGGGGAAAAAATAAACAGTAATAAATCAGGGGGTTGAAAAATTCTGATTGCCACTGTATTGTGAAAAGGGGAAAACAATAAAGTCACGTGACCACATCAGGAAGATCACAGCATTTCATTTCTCAGAGGACACGTTCTTTGTTCTCCTGGTTTCCCGAGTTCGTTCTTCCGAGGTAACTTGACAAAAACGGTCTCCACAAGAACACAAGTCCATTCTTAGCGTTCTTGGAATTGAGAAACAGCCCAGGTGTTTGTTTTAATCCTGGAGTGCCACTGTCCTGCAGACTCTAATTGAACACACCTCAACCAGCTATCAAGTCCTTTAGGCTCCAGACTGAATTCTGCAGTATTTTGGCCTTCAGGAGCCCCTGGTTTAGATAATGACACCTCTTCTTCTTTCCTCTTTGCAGGATCTGAATATGATTGTTATTCCATGAATGGCGATGCCGATAACGACACACAAACAGACTTCGACAAGTCCTCCACTGTCCCCCGCCACAGCAACCTGGCCCAAAACTACAGGCGAATGATCCAGACTAAGAGGCCGGCCAGCACAGCGGGGCTTCATGGAGCACTGGCTGGCTCTACAACCAATGGGAAAGGAAGTAGCATCATTGCCTCAGGAACCGCCACCATTCGTAGAACCCCTTCGTCCAAAACAAACGTGAGGCGCACCCCATCCACTGTGGGTCCCATTCCCATCCGGCCACCAATAGTCCCGGTAAAGACGCCAACTGTCCCAGACTCACCTGGATTCCCCAGCCCTCCTCCAGAGTACAATGGAAGCGAGGAAAGCCTGTATAATGACGACTCGATGGAAATACTAGAGTACAAAGCTTCTCCAAAGCGAATGAGTCTGCCAACATGGGGATCTGGGGGCGGAAACGTCTACTCCCAACCGCCTGGAGCTGCGGGCTTCAGTTCAGAAGAAGACCAGATACTTGCTGCCAATCGCCATAGTCTGGTGGAGAAGATTGGAGAGCTGGTGGCTAATGCTCACGCTCTGGGCGAAGGCCAGTTCCCGTTCCCTGCAGATCCCCAGGCTGACCAGAGCCTCCAGCAGGATGAAGGGCATGAGAAGGGAGGAGAGGACATGCTGAAGACCATCCGCAGAGGGGTGCGTCTCAGGAAAGTGAGTTCCAATGACAGATCTGCACCAAGGATCATGCGATAGTCCAGCCGAGTCTATTAACTCTCCAAGTGAAGAGAAACAATATATGTGAAAATATGAAGAAGGTTCAGTGTTAAAATCTGGCGTCTAAGGCCCCGATCACACTGAATAAGCTTTTCACTTCTGAAAACATTTTTTTTTTTGTTGACTTTAGAAATAAGCACTGCGCTGCTCTTGCTAGGCAACCACTGTATCAATGATCTTAGTGCTGGAGTGCGTGACGTCGGGCACTTTTTCCACAGAGTTGACTTCTATCTACTGCAGGTGCACAGAACGCTCCGTCAAAATGTGAGGCGCCCGGCACAATTGAAAACCATTGATTTCACCACAAAAAAAAAGTGTTTGTTGTGATCGGGGCCTAACTAAAACGCTAGAATCGATGTTATGAGTTGAGTGCGTATGGACTAGGGGCTGAACGACTTCAGATTTTTTGAAGTTGACTTTTATGCTATTAAAGTCGAGTCGACGTCGACTAGTCGCTGGTGATGTCATCAATAAAACACAAGATGCCATGTTGTGCAACATGCCACAATATACAATTTCCAAGAACAAATATATACAGATGATGTTGACACCTCATTATACGTTGCAAAAACAATGCAACATTACCAATGACTCATTTTAGTGCAAAACAAATGCTTTGTCAACACTGCTCATTTCATTAACAATGCAAGATTAGCATGAGCTAATTTTACTGCAATATGCAGTCAACACATTGATTACTGCACGTTCTACTAAGAATGTAACAACAACAAAACAATTTAGTGCAAAAGTCATGCATAAGTCGTCAGCACATGCAATAGACTCATTGCAAGCTATTTCATACATAACATAACGCATCAGTCAGAGTCCTGCTCAGTAGCATATTTTACTGCTATGATAGGGCAAAAAGCTACTCGAAATATTGCTCAAGTCTGGCCTTTTTGTGGTTATTGGCTAATCTTAGTTATCAGATGTCTCCTCACTGTGTACATCTTCACCACTTTCACCTGCAATAATATTTACACAATATATGAAGTTTGCCACACCTACAGGGCTGCGCATTTCACGTTTCATTCACAAAATATGTCAGCATCTGCTTTGCAGAGGACAACAGCTAATCACATTACTTTTCTAGTGTTGCGTAAATGCTATTGGCTAGCATCTGCTCTAGGGTATTTGCATGGAACGATCTTCGTGGCTGACTCCTGTTTGATTTAAAGTTCACTCACAGTTCACACTCACATAAGAGTAAACATTCATTCATTCATTTTCTTTTCGGCTTAGTCCCTTTATTAATCTGGGGTCGCCACAGCTGAATGAACCGACAACTTATCCAGGATATGTTTTACGCAGCGGATGCCCTTCCAGCTGCAACCCATCACTGGGAAACATCCATACACACTCATTCACTACGGTCAATTTAGCTTATTCAATTCACCTATACCATATGTTTTTGGACTTGTGGGGGAAACCGGAGCACCCAGAGGAAACCCACGCGAACACGGGGAGAACATGCAAACTCCACACAGAAATGCCAACTGACCCACCCGGGGCTCGAACCAGCAACCTTCTTGCTGTGAGGCAATTGTGCTACGCACTGCGCCCCTGTGCTGCCCTAAACAGTAAAGTTGAAATAAATTCAATAATCCGAGGGCAGTTTCATTCGGTGAACCTACCTTCGTGTGTAAGGCTTTCATGTAGTTCAGGTCAACAACCAAGTGATCTGTGCAGCACGCCTAGTCGACGTCAATCAAAAAGCATCATGGCAGAGCATTCAAGTCAACCAGTCTGTGCAACCCCCTAGTATGGACATGATGCTCTTCTGGACTATTCCTGTTGTAGTTATACTCACCAGATTTGAACTAATATCTCTTTGATGGACATATTATGATGGACATACTATGGCCTGAAGGATGAGAATGTAAAGTTGAATATGTGTATTAACATACTAGCCAGTTGTTCCTTTTTGGAGTTGCAAATTTGTAATGACTATGTTCTTTATGTTACTTCTATGTAACTGCTATGTTTTTGAGACATTTCCTCTCCCTCGTGTAACTATTGTAAAGAGCCAAAGTCTTGTTCTCAACTGAAAAGCTGCACAAAACAGCTTGTACCGCAGCTCAGACTCAGATGGACCACACAATCGAATCACCGCACATGCTGTAAACTGCCAAATAAAGCACATCAGTTGTACTAGACCAGAGTAAGGATATTTTGGTTGTTATTGATGAACGTAAAAGGTTAAATGCTTGTGTATAAATTTAGAAAATGTCATGTCATTTTAGGAATTGTCCAGCAGGTGGTGGAAGCTCCTTAATTTGTATGGCAGAGGTGCTACCATGGTATATATCATTGCAGGACCCTGATTTCTTGCAATGTTATTGCCAGTCAGACAGTAATAGGATAAATATCAAAGTATCATATTATCACCATGTTTTAATGCTGTATAATGTAACGGTATTGACTGTTTTGAAGTAGATATTGATCATATTGGACCATAGTATATGATATAAACTGAATACCACTTTAATAATGCAGTGGTATTCTTTGATTTTGGAATGCCACGTAATACACATGACTAGAGTATCTGTATATATGTATATAATCACACTTTAGTGTACTAGATTTATATACTATACATTTACCCTACACTCTCAAAAATAAAGGTACGTGAGTTCAAAAGGTACATGTTTGTACCTAAAGGGTCCATATTGGTACCTCAAAAGTATACATTAGTACCTAAACATTTTAAGAGGAACACTTTTGTACTTTTTAATAAGTGCCCTTGAGGTATTAATATGGACCTTTTAGGTACAAATTTGTAACTTTTGAAAAGGTACCACCCCAGTGACAACTCGCGTTTATTCACCTTTATTTCTTTATTTCTGTATATATATTTACCCTATGATTACCCTATACTTTAAAAATATATTGATTAGTATAAATGCATATAATTTAGTATTTTAAGTATACTAGGCTTGCTGTTGTTTACGCTTTTGAGCGAGTAGCCTGAATGTTTGTTTTTTTTTCATAGTTTTGCATAGTCTTATTAACTTACACATTCTAGGTAATATTGGAACCAGTCTTTGTGGTACATTATTAAAAAAAATAATACAAAACGAAGAGGTTACAAATTTTGAGTATGTGAATTTTGTGGTTGTAAATTAAATCCACATTTATCTAAACTACACTTAAAGGCCTGTTAGGTCTAGAAATTAATTAATGCAAGACTAGAATTACTAATTGATATAAATAGTATGATAGTTGTTCACTTAAAAAAAAATCTACTTTCAGTATAAAACATACAAAACTAGTTTTCCAATGTGTATGCATCAAATACTTTTATAAACTTTAAAATGTGGTACATTATTAACTCCTAAACTATCAATATTCTTACAAATTAACTTCTATTATAGCCTATAAAGCAGAACAAACGAAAACACGTAAACAAGTGTATGTTACTGTAAAGTTTGATAAACATAAAAATAAGCATTATAAACAAATTTTCTCAGTATTGAAATAGCACATTTCAAACATTTGTACACTTGCTAAGTGTAGGTTACTGTGTTAATGCAATGGGTGCATGTTCTCATTTAATTTTGGTGGCTCCTTTGATCTTTTGTACTTTTGTTCAGCAGGACCCGAGATTACCCGCACGCGGGGTTTATGTGACCCATCGTTGCGATTAAATCTAATTGATGGGATAAAGAGCCGGACGCGGGCTGAAGGAGGCGTTTGATGTGGCAGCTGGAGATCGTGAGAATGAGGAAATGCAAAAGCCTCGGCTCGGCTCCAGTCACTCATTCACTCACTCAGTCACTCATCACAGCCCCGTCGCCGTCAAGCGTCCCCCCTCCCCTCCTCTCCTCCTGATGGACGGGACCCCCACACTCCGCTCCGGGCTACACATACAGGGATGTGACACTGGTGCGCATCCCGCCGTCAGTCGCACGGCAAAGTGGCACGCGTGTCATTTTCCCTGACAGACGCGCTCGTCTGCCTATCCACGCTCCTCCGCTGCAAATGCAGGACATGACTGTATACTGATGGAGGCACGTCGCAAACAAGACAGCGCAGCAGAAATAAACACATCTTGAGCAATGCGATCTGATCTGGAGGACGGGGGGGTGTTTAGAGAGGGTCAGTCAGAAAAGAGCTGCACAGGGTCACTTGGGTAACGGCTTTGTTTTTTACCCGCATGCTGGACTTTTGGGGAAATATTTTATATTTAGTTATAGAGATCGATTAACTAAACAGATTAGGGTTTTAAAAGATACAGTCATTATATTGTAGTTTACATGGTACAGTCTTTACCCTGTAAAAAAAACACAGCACATTTTTAGTTTTTCTTATTCATTCTTTCATTCATGCATTTATTTATTTATTTAGAAATATGGCTAGCTACTCAGTAAAACACACCACAATAGCTAACGATTTTTAGATAGCTTGCCTGGATGTATATAGTTCACAAGATGATTAATTGACGGTTAAAACATTGATTCAGTGGTTATTTGAGACCTTTAAGATAGTTGTAGCCTAGCCTGCTATTTCATTTCAACATACCTTCTAATATTAATTGTTTTTTTAGTTTGCTAATTATATGCTAAATCACCTTTAAGCATAGGTCTCAAACCAATTCCTGGAGCGCTGTAGCTCTGCACAGTTTTGCTTTAACTCTAATCAAACACAGCTGATCCAACTAATCTGAGTGTTCAAGACTACTAGAGACTATTAAGCAGGTGTGAGTTGAAGGTGGTTGGAACTAAACTATAAAGAGCAACGGCCCTCCAGGAATTGAGTTTGAGACCATTGCAGGCTTCATCTTCTCATCACACTAAAACACAGTTTTGTGCAGTATTGCCAAAAGTGCCAGGAGTAAAAATGTTACTATTTACCCCACCTGCGGGGCAAGTTGTAAGACCGGGGGTTAGTTGTATAGGCAAATTTTACACATTTAATTTAAATTCAGTTTACTTTAAATAGTAGCTGTACAGTATTTCCTCAGTAATCGGCTCATTTCTTTTTTATTCTACATAGCACAGTATGTTTATTTATTTTTTGTTTATTGGATAAACACTTTTGAATCTATTTGCATTATTATCCATTTATCCATTATTATACAATGCATTTATTTGCATTATTAGCAATAAAATATTTTTTTTTTCTATTAAAACAATATTTTCTATTAAAAAACATTTTTATTTAAAAAGTTCTCAACGTTACACTCAAAATTCCCAAAATATTTTAGTTAGTTTATTGATGTCCAACAGTGTGTGGCTTAATTGTAACACCCTGTTACGACTAACCCCGCTGTGTCATGTTTTCCTCAAAACTGGCTAGCAGTCACTGTGTGTTTTATACATCTTTCAAAATGGTTTCATCTTTTAGCCTACAAGACGGTGATCACAACAATATAAGATTTTACATACTTTCAACGATTTGTTTAAAATAAACACACCTTTCGTCTACCCTCAAAACACCCTTTCTTCACTTCTGGTCACATGGAACACCTTTAGGGTGGAGCTGGGTGTGTCTCCTTTCTGCTCTGCCTTCATCCATTCGTCAATCTTTCAGTGATCCAATCCGTCCCAAATGTCGAATTCATGCACCACCCCATTTTTTTCTCATTTTAGGACAGTTTCAAGTGGATGTAGCCTGTGACTTATGATAAAGGGAAAAAAGTATACAATCTTTACTTCTATTTCAACTTCTTCTTGGTAGCTTTATACGTTTTTTTCTTTCAGTTGATTCAGAACAAAAAGCTGTACAAAAAGACTTTTTTCAAGCTGTTCAATGCACTGTAAAAAATCTGTAAATTTACTGTTTTAGCTGGGGTGCCGGAAAAAAACCCATGAAATAACGAATGTTAAATGTTAGACATTTACCGTAAAATAAGGAACTTAAATTACAGAATTTTACCGTAAAATAACGGCTGTTAAATTACAGAATTTTACAGTAAAATAACAGATGTTAAATTACACCATTTTACCATAAAATAACGGCTGTTAATTACAGAATTTTACCATAAAATAACGGATGTTAAATTACAGAATTTTATCGTAAAATAACGGCTGTTAAATTACAGAATTTTACCGTAAAATAACGTATGTTAAATTACAGAAATTTCCTTAAATTTTTTTTATTTACCGTCTGTTATTTTATGGTAAATTTCTGTAATTTAATGGCCGTTATTTTACATTTTTTTTCTCCAGCACCCCAGCTCCTGGAAAAAACTAAAATAACGGAGATGGGCTGTTTTTTTTTTTTTGTTTTTTTTTGTCAATTATGCAAAACGAATCAAATAAAGTGCATCTATCCAGAAAAAGTTGCCTCACTCGGCGCTGGTAGATGAATAAATTTCTCTTATATTGTATTGATGCGTTTTTTAAATAACAAATATATTCTTACTTTAAATGTCATTTGTTGGGGTGAACTAACCCTTTAACTACAACCAGATTGATGTGGAAATGTCATTGGACAGTTAATTTACTCTTCAAAATATACTATGATTGGTTACTGATTAGGTTATTTTTGTGTGACAGAAGGCTAAAACTAGTGCTCAACAATTAAAAAAATAGTAAAAATGAAATTGGAGACAAAACATAAATTAAAAAAATAAATAAATAAACTGGAATGCTAAAAATAAAGTTGAAATGCAAGACAATCTCGGACATCTGCTCGTCCAGGTTTTGATATTTTTTGTCATCTGCTGCGCTCTTTGTCTGATTTCATCTTTTCGTGGTCTTCAATGCAGGGTGGATTCTGAATCAACAACAAGAATAGTCCAGGATTAATCACAGGTTCTGTAGCAAAGAATTCTGACCCAGATTTGGCATAAAGCTGGCACAGCAGGCATTCATCCGACACTGGCATACAGCAAGTGGGCCAAACATGGTGGCACTGTCTTTAAGGCAGCACACAATACTTGGGCCAAATGTAAAATGTAGTATTTGGCCCAGATGTTAATAATTGATATGTGGGCCATCTAAGTTTGGCCTGTCTTGACCCACATTTAAAATACATTTTTATTATTATCGAATAAAGAAAAAAAGTTCTACCAATCAGATCGCTTTGAGAAAAAAGCGCAATGCTTCATGGGTTTATCAATTTCGTTGCAGTTGTGATGCACCAACATATCTGGCCCAGTTCTGACCTAGTAATGGGTTATTAACTTGGCTGAGTCTTGGCCCAGATATGGTCCATGTTTGGCCATTGTCTTGCATCCAGACGTGGTCCAGTCATGTACTATAATTCACTGCGGCATGCAGGCCAAGCAAAAGCTGATTGTGTGGGCCAGAGCTGGGCTAGAGAATGTTTGCTATGTGGTTTTTACAGATTATCAGCTTTTAAAAATCTTTGTGAAAGCGATTCCAGCATTAGTTCCTCTGCCTCATAATTGTTATTTGTGGTAAGAACTCCCGTTATTTTGTAGAACATTATATTTTAGAGCATATATAGTGTCAATCTTTTTAAAGTGAGTTAATACAGTAACATACAAGTATTTATTCAGTTTATAAATCATGTTTTTTGTTTTTAAAGCAGATCTTTTGCAGGATTTTTACTGCCTTGGACATGGCTACATTCTCATTACACGGTCTCACAGTTTGCCCATTGATTATTTTTCTAATTATTATGCCAATATTGTGATCTTACAGACAATTAGGTATATATTTTTTCGCCATTGCATTTGGGGATATTTTTGGAGACACATATCACAGGCTATTTAAAAATAAGTGCTGTACTGATGAGAAATAATTCTTTTGTTCTTTTAAAAACAGAGCCATTGACATAAGCTTGCTGACGGATGCTGATGCTTTCAATACCTCAGAGACCAATGATGAATTACTGCAGACACACAGCGCTGAGCATGCAAATATGTCCAGCTACACTCTGATATTGCAGCAGGGGAGGACAATGTGCTTACATCTTTAAAAAAAAAAAAAAAAAGACACCCTGTTTGACTATTTCCCTCTGCGTTCATTTTACTCATGATGATTAATAATATGTCTCATTAATATTTAATCTGCCATATTTGCTTTCATTTATTTAGTATTTAGGGGAATATGTACAAAAATATAGGTAATATTTTAGAATAAGGGTCTATTAGTTAACGTTAGTTAATGCATTTACTAACATCAAATAAGTATGAATAATCTTGCAAAGCATTAAATAATCATAGTTTAACATTAACTAAAGCATTAATACAATCCAAAATTGTGTTTGGTAACATTAGTTAATGCACTGTGAGTTAACTTGAATTAACATTCTTTAACCTAAATAACATTGACTAACGTTAACAAAGATGAATTAATACCAAAATAAATGTATTACTAATTGTATGTTCAAGTTAGTAAATACATTAACTAACATTAAATTGACCATTAATTTAAAGTGTTACTTAAATATATATAGTGCATAATCAGTGTTGGGTGTAAATATTTACAAACTAGTTATTGTAATAACTTTTCTGCACTGTTAACAATTTCCTGTGCTATCTACAGTAACTTACTGGCAGCAGTCTGCCAGTAACAGTAAATCAATTACAGCAAAAATACTGTATTTGACTTTACAGCACCATTTATGTTGCTGTATATGTATTTGCAATATTGCATATCTTTACTGTAATATGTACAGTAATTTTCAAAATACAACTACAAAATACAGTAACATACCACATAACTGTCCTACTGTAAAATACAGTTCATATTACAGTTAAATAATGTGTAATTTACAAAAATCGTTAACAGTGTGCTTAAAAAGTAAAGGGATTACTTTTCATTTTAGGTGATGTAATTACAGTTACTTGCCTTAAAGGGCACCTATTTTACCCCTTTTACAAGATATAAGATACGCATTTGGTGTCTCCAGAATGTGTCTGTAAAGTTTTAGCTCAAAATACTCATCAGATAATATTTATTATTATTATTATTTATTATAGTCTCCAGGATCTGCCCATTTTGCTGTCTGAATACAGTGTACAGTGTTAAATACAAATGAGCTGCTTCTCCCCGCCCACTGTTCCCAAGTGCGTGTCAGCTCATTGGTCAAAAATACCAAGTTTACTTGATGTATTTGCGGTGGTTTATTCAAGCCTTTCTGAAATGACGAGTCTCACACAAATGCCGTTTGCAATACACACACACACACACACACACACACACACACACACACACACACACACACACACACACACACACACACACACACACACACACACACATATAGCACGCCTGTTTATTTTTTCCCTCAATTTCTTTTTAACAGAAAGAAGATTTTTTTTCAACACATTTCTACACATAATAGTTTTTTGCTTAAAGTGGCTAATAATTTTGTCCTTAAAATGGTGTTTAAAAAATTAAAAACTGCTTCTATTCTAACTGAAATAAAACAAATACAACTTTCTTCAGAAGAAAAAACATTATCAGACATACTGTGAAAATTTCCCTGCTCTGTTAAACATAATTTGGGAAATATATAAAAAAAAAAACAATTCAAAAGGGGGCTAAAAATTCTGACTTCAACTGTATATATATACTGTACATATATATATGCACGTTTACTGACACCATGCAGCTGTGGTGATTATAGCGGTTAAGAATTAGATAGCGATTTTACTGTCTTTGTTTTAAAAACATTTTAAACTTATACAAAAATGACAGAGGGTTGTAACAAATATTTTAATCTCAGTTTATTTGTGAAAGAAATGTTTTGTGAACATTTGCATACATGTTATTATAGAAACATGGTGTCTGTCAATCAATTCGGTGGATGGGGAAACCACTCTCCTAGATCACGTTGCGGTGGGCCCCAAAATCACTGGGATTTGGATCCTATTTTAACGTCAGTACATTTTTTAAAAGAGACTTGTTTGGTTTCTATCACTGCAATATGACCGTGGACACACTATACTTACACACAGTTCTGTCTAAACAGCTTCCAAAAGTTGATTTTCATCATAGGTTCCCTTTAAATAATGTACACATATTCAATAGTTCTTTAAAAATCAATTGAAAGAATTTTACTGAATAATTCTGTTTTAGCCAAAGAACATTTATCAAGACTTATAATATATAAGACGGCACATACTTAAGAAAAAAAAAATTGAGAAATTAGTTCATGAAAATATAAGGTATACATTCAGAGAAGCGGATTATTATTTATTCAGATTTTATGCATATTAACTCAGTTTTGTTATAAAACAGTTTTGCAACAACTGCACATGCTTAAACTATCAAATGTTTTAGAAATTTGTCCGTTTATATGGTATTATTATTGTTTTAAATTTAAGGGATTTTTTAAACAAAACTAAAAGGTCCTGTTTATATTTCAATTTATATTTCAATATCTATTTTTTTTTAAATTTAGTCAAATAATCAAATAACTTATTGAGTTACTATTGCTGCGTCCCAATTCACATACTTATACTACGACCTAAAAGTATGTACTTTTTTGCGAAGGAAATACTTTTAAGTGTGTAACAGAAGAGTATGCAAGCTTTGGGACATACTTCCTCGTTAACAGATCGCTGTGTTGCTTAGTATGAGCCCTGTTAATCATCCTCACATTCTCCACATTTCTTTCATATTTACTTTCCTACCTTATTGGAGAAGCAGCAGCAGGTTAATCTGCCATTTACGAGTCTTTCAGGCAGAGAAATCTCCTCAGGTCTTTGGATAAGTATTCAGACGTTAATGTCCAAACACGTCTTTATATAACTTCAGTATTGTTGTTGCAGATGAAATATAAGACAGAAAACGTGATTTAAATATTTTCCTGTTGGTTAAATATTAATTAACAGTCATACAAACATCTTTACCGAAGCCTCTCTACTTGACGTTTGGTCTCGCGCGTCCATCATGTTTGTAGTTTATTTACACTTTTCACCCGCGTTTGTGGTTCTAATCGAATTCACGTCCAACGC
Organism: Danio kyathit; assembly: GCA_903798195.1. Classification (NCBI taxonomy): domain Eukaryota; kingdom Metazoa; phylum Chordata; class Actinopteri; order Cypriniformes; family Danionidae; genus Danio; species Danio kyathit. The sequence continues at coordinate 21,714,741 of LR812536.1, read as the reverse complement.
GGAATGTACGGTAAAGTCTAGATCGGATACGCGGCCGGCCGGAAGTGCGATACGCACATTAATATAGCGGCATTTTTTTATGACACTGTATAACAATAATTAATATTTTCACAGTAATGTGACGGTTGGGTTTAGGGTTGGGGTGGGGGTAGACGTTAAAAATACAATTTATTGGGTAATTTAATAGACAAGATAAATAATACTCGGTACAACTAGCTGTTTTTACGCTTCTGTGACGGTTGGGTTTAGGGTTGGGGTGGGGGTAGACGTTAATAAAATACAATAAATCGGAAATTTCATAAATAGCATAAATAATTCTCGTTAACCTCCAGCCGCAAACGTATCCGATCTAGCAACAACCGGAATGTACAATAGTGTGGGCAATATCAGCAATGAATATCAGCGGTTAGAGTATGGATGGTTCTACACTTAAAATAGTAAACCATCCGGGAACCTTTGGCGTACTCTTTTCAACACACTACGATTTGGGACATATTCTATTTTCAAATACTATTTATGACGGATACGGATAGTATGCAAATTTAAGTTACTTTTAGGCAAAGTAATTAGAATATTTATTTAAATACAATTGTAATGACATAATTAATAATTAGTTATGTTTTCTTTGAAGTTACTTTCTTAACACTGTGTAATATACCTTTGTTGCAATGCACATTATAGCTATAAAGGAATGACTTTAATAAACTTACAAATTATATTTTAATTACTAGTTTTTATGCCTATAGGCAGACATTTCCTGTGCAATAGTCTTTTCCTGCTTAATGTTACCCTAAAGTATAAAACACTTCATTTAAGAGACAGATCATCTAACAAAAAGCACTTCCTTTGTTTTTTTCATTGCTATTGCTTTAGGGCCAGAAGCAGAGTAAAACAGATTTATGCTTGTCTTTAAAATGATTAATTTAATTTCAAAAGCATTTAGCCAAAGTTTTTGCTCTTTTTCTTTAACCCTTTTAACTTCAGTTCAAAATTGATGCTATAATCATATGCACAATATAATCATTAACAGTATAATGATTAATCACTTTTAAATCTCTTTAAAAAACGAGCGATTAACTTTTCATCATTTGCTATTAATAGATGTATGTTTTAAAGGGATAGTTCACTCAATTCTGAAAAAAATGTCATCACTTACTCATCTTCCATTTGTTCAAAATCTATGACTTTCTTTCTTCAACAGAGTGTAAATATCTTGACGGTTCTGTAAGTCTCGTCCATCAAATCTGATCTTTATTTTGTACTTTCTATTAAATTTAAGTCAGGTGATTGGCTGGGCCATTCTACAGCTTGATTTTCTTTCTCTGAAAGCATTTAAGAGTATTCTTGGCTGTGTTTTGGATCATTGTCTTGCTGAAATGTCCACCCTGGTTTCATCTTCATCATCCTGATAATGTAGATGTTGGACTGAAGCAGCGAATATTAATTTACAATGACGTAGGGCAGAGGGTTGCTGAATAACTACTGAGAGATTTCAGATGCTGTCTGGGCTTTCACTGCCTTTCTACACCTCCCTTTCTTCATACTTTTTTCCTCTGTTATTTCATTTTACTACACATAACATAATTTGTAAACTAAATAATGTTGTTTTCTTTGCATATATGGGTTTCTTTGGTTGTTATCAACATCTGGTGAAAATTTCAAGTCAACAGCACCTTTAGAAACATGTTTTCTGAGAGAAATGGTGACGTGTTCAATACTTATTTCCCCTACTGTATATCAGAAAACTGAAAATAAAATTAAAGTGGTCTCTTTTCCAGCGTTTTAGAAGTCAGTGTTGTTTCACGTTTACATAAATATATCAGGTTTACATAAATATATTTGTTTTGGTGAATGATGATGGAAGATTTTCATATATTCATGTCATATACAGTGATCTATGTGTATATCCCTATAAGTTAAAATGCAGTAGTGTTGAAATGAAGCAGTGGTTTGATAGTGGCTTTCTATGGTGCATTTGTTAGCGCTATTCAGATGACAATAGATGAGAGATCAGAGTTTGTCTTATGCAACTCCTCGAGGGAAGAGAATGTTCTTTAGCCTTGCGGTCGGTGTTTGTGTATGTGTCTGTGTGGCTTCCAGATGGCAGGGAGGAAAACAGACTGTAGCTGCGGTGGACTGAATCCCTGATGATCTGAGAGCTCTTTGCCGCCAGCGACGCTTGTTGAGGTCTTGGATGGCCAGTAGCCGAGTCCAGCGTCGCGTTGGGCACTTCTGACTACCCGCTGAAGGGCTTTCCGGACTGAGGATGTGCAGCTGTCAGAGCAGACTGTGATGCAGCAGGTCACAATCCCTCTCAGGAAGTTTTTTTAAGAGCTACGTGTAATCTGAGATTGAGTCGTTGCAGGTATTGTTAAATCTATTTTACACTAGAAATTTAAAAAAAGTTACACTTAGGGCCTACAGGTCAAAAATGTCCCCATTAAAACTGCTAAATGTAATCCCAATTCCATTTATGCAAAATGTAATAAATTCTTTGTTAATAGATTGACATTTTCTTAGCAAGACTTAGAAAATTTGACTTACATTATTAATATTTTGGCACATGTTTTTAGGTTTGGCCTATAAAGCAAATATTTTTTTTATGTTTTCTGCTTGAGTATACTGCTGTCACAATTTCACTCTCCACAAGCACACGAAACTCTGGATTTATCAAAATACACAGATTTATTAACAAAGACACTTACTACAGACACTGGAACATATACAGTTAAAGTCAGAATTATTAGCCTCACTGAATTATTAGCCCCCCTGTTTATTCAACACATTTCTAAACATAATAGTTTTAATAACTCATCTCTAATAACTGATTTATTTTATCTTTGCTATGATGACAGTAAATAATATTTTTTGGACTCTTCTCTATAAGTATAGCTGATTAACCATGTGGATGGATGATTACAGCCTTCTGCGCCTACTAGTAGGCTCAGAAGGACTCTACTGATCCATATCTATAAGCTGATATCCTGATAACGCCCATTCAATCGAATGATAACATTCGAATTGGGTGCAGCGGAACACAAAGAAAGATATTTGATATGCTATCATTTTTGTATTGTTTTGGGTAAAATTTCTCAGGTTTGATTAACCTTTTCATTTTTTAACACTTTACTTGAAGGGTTGTTCATAAGACTGTCATGAAACATTTATAATTATGACATCAACGTGAATGAGATTTTATGCATGTTTATGACAACTGTTACTAAGTGTCTTCTGCTCAGTTATGTCATTTTAAATACAACAATGACATTGTTTATAACAACTTGTCATTACCAAGACAACAAAATTTGTCATAAATCTGTCATAAACATGATTGTCATGAGGCGTTATAATTGTCATGAATATTTTTCTGATCCCGTTTTCAGTGGAACAAACTGTATTTATCAATAAAATGTCTCATTTAATCCACTGTAAAACCCAACAGTCAACTTTATCAAATGAAATGAGTGTAGTTAACTCAAAATTTACTGAATGTTAAATCTTCTCATTTGAAAAGAGTTTTGAACTCAGTGTTGAAGGTAATGAGTAGGGCCAGACGGAATCTGCGGACGTTTTTTGCTATTTCTGCGGAGAATTTTGGTAAAAATCTGCTGATTTCTGTGGAATTATTTTGGGAGTATCATAACTAAAACCTTAATATGTTAAATAAAAAATAATATCGTTTTAACTTGTATTTAATGTTTAAAATGCAAATCCAATTAGATTAACTGTAAATAGTTAACTTTAAGTAAATAAACAGAATTAATGATGGGCTAAAAATCTGCGGAAATCTGCGGAAAATCTGCACAAAATCTGCGGAATTCTGCGCGCGCAGATTCCGTGTGGACCTAGTAATGAGTTACTTTACGTCAACTTAAATGGAGTAAGTTCACAGTACTCATATAGATTAGTTTTTTTAACTCAAATGGTTTGTAGCAATCGGTTTCCTCAAACAGTTTGAGTTGCCTTAACTTATTGGGTTTTACAGTACTCAGTTGGTTTGAGTTCTCTTCATTTATTGGGTTTTACTGTGCTGAAATTGCTTCGTTTACTCGAATGGATTAAGTTCACAGTACTCATTACAATTCATTTTTGAACTTAAATGGTTAATTGCAATCGGTTTCCTTAAATGGTTTGAATTACCTTACTTTTTTGGGTTTTACAGTGACATTGTAATGACAAATTCCGCTTGTTTTAAAATAAAATTCACAAAAATTCACATTTATTTGTGACAATCATGTTTATGACAGATTTATGATGAGTTTTGTTGTCTTGGTAATGTCAAGTTGTCATGAAACAGGTTGCAATGTATTTATGTCAAGTTGTCATAACAAACAATGTCATCTTTACGTTTAAAATGTCATAACTGAGCGGATGACACTTAACAATAACAGCTGTTATAATCATGCATAAAAAGCTTATTCACATTCATGTCATGATTAAAAAGCTTTCATGACAGTCTTATGAACACCCCTTCAAGTAAAACAGAGCAAGGAAATGTTCACAGTATGTCTGATAATATTTTTTCTTCTGGAGAAAGTCTTATTTGTTTTATTTCGGCTAGAATAAAAGCAGTTTAAACATTTTTAAAAAACATTTTAGGGTCAAAATTATTAGCCCCTATAAGCTATATTATTTATCGATTGTCTACAGAACAAACCATCATTAATAACTTGTTTAATTACCCTATCCTGCCTAGTTAACCTAATTAACCTAGTTAAGCCTTTAAATGTCACTTTAAGCTTTATAGAAGTGTCTTAAAAAATATCTAGTCAAATATTTTATGCTGTCATCACGACAAAAATAAAATAAATCAGTTATTAGAAATGAGATATTAAAACTATTATGTTTAGAAATGTGTTGAAAAAATTTTTCTCCGTTAAACAGAAATTGGGGGAAAAAAAATCAGGGGAACTAATAATTTTGACTTGAACTATATGATAAGTTCAGATGCAAAAACTTCAATTTTCTCAAAAAATTTGCATTTTCTCAGCCTCCTATGTTTATGTTCAAGTATTTCACTTTAAAGGCAATGAAAAGAACTTATTTGTCACTATAAAAGTTAAATTTTGAAGCCTACACTCAAGAGTCGGAGAAAAATGCTAATTTTAGAAGAAATATCGAACGACATTTAGAGGTTTTTGCATCTAAACTCTTCATATATACTTTCAAACATATTTTTTTGTGTTTAGAATGACATGAGGGTGCAGTAAATGATGGAAGAATTTGTATTTTGGGGTGAAGTAACCCTTTCATTAATCATCAAATAAGTTTAATACAGGCCAATGTTTTATTAGGCTTAATTTCATGTTGATTCAACCCTTTGTTCAATTTTATTGTTTTGTGTTTTCACACCCAACACCTAAACATGTAATATATGCACAAGTACATTACACATATACAGTATGTAAATATAAAAAGCATCTATGTCCTTGGTTAAGCTTTTTAGGTTTTACTGTGAGAAAATGATGCTTGTGATGTATTTGTTTGTTATCAGAGAATGGATACACATTTTGTCCTCCTCCCGATAGCCACAAATCAGGTTAAATTACTCCATCAGGAAGGCCAGTTAATTGCAAAAATGCATTTACGCCAACAGTGATGGATTTTTGGGGGGTGAAAATATCCTCCAGATCTTAATAAGTACACCTTTCACCTCAATCAAAACACTCAACCTTGAGCCTTCACTCAATCAGACCCGGTTTGAAAGACCGCACTGCCTTTGGTATGTAAATGTCTTAAATATAATGCCAGACCTGTTTTATACTTACAGGAGGAAGGAGATTCACGTACACTTTCCCTCATTTTCTCTCCCTGCCCGAACTATCAGAGGAAGCGCAGGACAGGCCTACCTGAAGATAGAGTCGATGTGTCTGGGACGTCATGTCTCCTGTCAGACGTGTAAGCTGAGAGACAGCAATGGCATGGCCGGTGAAGCCCCAGTGAGCAGGAGGGGTCATCCTTCAGCTCAAAGACAGGCTGAGAGACAGCCACATGGCACACATCTCCAAATGACAGCCTGTCACTGGCAGGAGATCCACCATACGGCCCTGTCACCTCTCACCTGACTGAACCCGGCCCACTGTATTCTCACACTGAGGGGAAACTGCGTCACTGTCAAACTAATGCTGGTTAAAGGTGAGAAATTTCCATTTTTTGCCATAAGCCCCATCTGTACATTTATATTTTAAGATCAAGACTTAATTATCTATTCAGAGCGGCCTATGACCGCCGCTCTGCTGTCATCCCGGAGAGGAAGTCGGATTAGTGGAAATGTGAATGTGATGTGCTCATATTAATGAAACATTTCTCAGTGATAACTACATAAATTAAATGTCTGTGATAGGGGACACTAGATATTTCTTAGACTTCATTTAATATCTGCATATGGCCTTTATGATAATAAACCAAAGTTTAAATAATAATTAAAACTATTTTATATTGTAAGTTAAAGACAAATGGGTTTGCTTTACTAACTTACCATACACTCTCAGAAATAAAGGTACAGGAACTATCGCTGGGGCAGTACCTTTTTAAAAGCTACATATTTGTACCCAAAGAATCCACATTGGTACCTCAAAGGGACCTATTAGTACCCAAATGTACCTAATAAGTACCTTTGAGGTACCATTATAGACCCTTCAGGTACAAATTTGTACCTTTTGAAAAGGTACTGCCCCAGTGACAGCTCCTGTACCTTTATTTCTGAGAATAATTACCCATGGTATTTGTAATAAAACTGTGATAATTTGTAGTAAAACTGTGGCAATTTTGCTAAAAAAGAAGAAGATATTTTTCTCAAGGATATGTGCAATAGACTATATGCACAGCTGGTGTTTTTCAGCCAATGATGAACTTCCGGTGAAAGGTTTATGTGACTATTTTCAATTTCATAAGGGATACAGCATCGATGTTGTAATACAATCAGTTAAATAGACTTAAGAATTCATTAAGTTGTTAAAGCATAAAAAGAGAGGAAAGACCGTTTAAGGGCTGCCCACAGTTTTGCTTATTAAGGGCCAAAAACCAAACTTGATTGACAGCTGTGGGCCGAATATATAGCAAACTGTATTACAATAAATTTTCCAATGGGAATTTGCTAGTTTATTCAATAATATTTAAAAAAAAAATAGAAAATGTTGCTTTAAATCAAATTAACTAATCCATTTTTAACATTTTATAATGAACTTATTACTGTAAAAACATAAACAATCCCATTTATAACAATTCAGTTCAATTCATCTTTATTTCTATAGCACTTTTACAATGTAGATTGTGTCAAAACAGCTTAACATAGAAGATTATAGTAGATTGAAACTGTGTCAGTCCAGTTTTCAGAGTTTAAGTTCAGTTTAGTTTAGTTCAGGGGTGCGTTTACAAAAACCATGCTTAGCCAACTAAAGTCACAAGTTGTGTCGTTACAAACATAGTTTGTTGATTTGGCGTTTCCCAAATCCATCGTTCCAACGAACATTCACAAACTGCATCACAAACTTGTATGCTTGCGACTACGCCTCTGGAGCTATAGTTAGAAACATAGTTCCTGGCTGTGTTCTATTACCAGTTATCCCCCCCCTATGCCCTATTCGTTTAGAGCGTTCCAACATTTAAACTTGGAATTATTTTTTTAAAAAGCATTAAGTTAATCTCTCTTAGGTGTAATTTGCTTTCAAAGTATTTTTACAGTTCAGTTTTAGCGATCTTCATGTTTACAATTGTGTTCCCTTCGCAGTGCACTTTAAAAACATTTATGTCATTTTGAACACAGCCGTGGCTCATGACGAAAGCTATAGGTGACCTATTATTTAAAAGCAGAATTTATGTTAAGTCTCCAAAGCTTGTGAAAACAAAAAACACAGCATACGTTTATGGTTTTAATTTATAGTAGGTTATTTATTAATTATCTGTACTGTATATGACATGGGCCTGTTGGTTAGAACATTTCTGCAGTGGTTTGCATGTGTCAAATTGTACAAGTAGACTTATATAAATAAACAATATCCTACTGACTAATAATAATAATAATAATAATAATAATAATAATAGTAATCATCATCATCATCATCATCATTAATATTACTATTATTGTTATTATTAAAGTAGGATTTTTTTTTCATTTCCTAATAAATAGTAAATATTAAATTTCAGTTCTTAATAAGTAGCCTCATTCATTCATTCATTCATTCATTCATTCATTTTCTTTTCAGCTTAGTCCCTTTATTAATTCAGGGTCGCCACAGCGGAATGAACCGCTAACTTATCCAGCACATGTTTTACGCAGTGGATGCCCTTCCAGCTGCAACCCATCTCTGGGAAACATCCATACACACTCATACACTACAGACAATTTAGCCTACCCAATTCACCTGTACTGCATGTCTTTGGACTGTGGGGGAAACCGGAGCACCCGGAGGAAACCCACGCGAACACGGGGAAAACATGCTAACTCCACACAGAAATGCCAACTGACCCAGCCGAGGCTCGAACCAGCGACCTTTTTGCTGTGAGGTGACAGCACTACCTACTGCCCCACCGGGTCGCTCATTATTTATTTATTTATATGATTTGTATATGAGATTAGAATTCTTGTTAGCTTTTGTAAGTGATTTTATGTTTTAGAACAGAATATTTAATGTTCTCAATAGTTTGTAAAGGAAACATTGGCCCTATATGTGCCGTTTACATATATTTCAATTAATATGGAAAACAAGTGCATGTTTTTACCAAAAATAATATTGGATTTTTTTTAAAATGCGTGTGTGTGTAAAGCAATATAATTTGCACAAATAAATGATGGGGTTCTTCTCTAAAGAAGTTGTTACCACCCTGTTTAGAGCATCATTATGTGCTTTTTACGTACAACTAACGTGGTTCAAACGATGGATCTGCTACTGAGAAACTACAGGTTTTGGAAAACACTCCTCACTACATCGTTTTTTTCCCAAACGATGCATCATACTATGATAGTTCAGCCGCGAATTACATTGTTGTTTAGGAAACGCACCCCAGTGTGGTTTAATTTTCACTGCTGAGAGTCCAAACACTTAAGAGCAAATCCATTGATGCGCAGCTCTACAAGTCCCGAACCATGCAAGCCTGTGGCGACAGCGGCTAGGAACAGACTTCACCAATTGACGAAAGTGAAGGAAAAAAACTCGAGAGAAACCAGGCTTAGTTGGGCACGACCATTTCTCCTCTGGCCAAACTTCATGTGCAGAGCTGCAGTTTAGGCACCGGAGGCTGGAGAACGCTGGACGTCCATCGTGGAGAAGCTGCAGGTGGGAGAGGTCACCGGCTGGTGTACAGGCTGGCCCTTCAGGATCAATGCGAAGATTCATCTGTCACTGGGGCCTTACAGGAATCAGTCTCATGCTCTCCACTCCTCCATGACCACCACAGCAGCTGCTCAAGATACGGCCTGGTCCAGGATTATGGAAATCTCAGAAATAATAAAAACAGAATAACATAAGCGCAGATGCCAGTCAAATTATGTAATATTATAATAATGTCTTTTGGGAAGCGTTCCCGGCTCCGGTTGCCCTAAATAATGCAGACTAACAATCCTTTAGAGGATTTGGATTTCAAAAACATTTGTGTTTTATGTGTATGCTAATGCAAAGAGATGTGTCTTTAATCTAGTTTTAAACTGACAGAGTGTGTCTGCTTCCTGATATTTGCTGCCAGATATAAGAAAGATCTACCGCCTACAGTTGACTTTGATATTCTGGGAATAATCAGTTGTCCAGAATTAATTGAGCGTAGTGGACATGAGAGGCTATAATACACCAGGAGCTCCCTCAAATACTGGGGAGCTAAGCCATTCAGGGCTTTGTAGGTAGTCAATAAATTAAAAAAATTATTTGATATTTAATAGGGAGCCAATGCAATGATGAAAAAATCTGGAGTAATATAATCATATTTCTTTGTTTTAGAAAGCTCTCTAGCAGCTTCATTTTGAACTAGCTGAAATTTGTTAATTAGGGCAACTGGGCAACCACCTAGTAATGCATTACAATAGTCTAACCGAGAGGTCATGAAAGCAAAAATAAGCTTTTCCGCATCAGACATTGATAGGATATGTCGAAGTTTGTCAACATTTTAAAGATGAAAAATCAATGCTGAACACACTAGTTGAGCTTCTCCTGCCTTGATTTGCTTTCAGATTACATGTGCATTGTATTTGTATTGTATTTACTTTGTCCTGTATTTACATTTTAAAAGTCTGATTCATTTACAACATTTAATTGAATCATTTAATTTAAGTTTTTTGTAGCTCAGCAATAAAACAAAGAAATAAGAGGTTATGTTAAATTCAAAATGATGATCTCTGTCAAAGGCATTCGCTTCAACCCTCTCCATCATTCTCCCTCTCTTTACAGATGAGACGATGGACCAAATCAAAGGTTACCATGGGCCAACTTTGGCCTGCGGGCCCTACTTTGGGCATCTCTGGTTTAAACACAGGAACCATCATTAGCAGCCTGCTAGCACAGAATCTTGATTGAAAATACTGGAGTAAAATACATTTCCATATTTTAAAGACATGATGTGAAAGAATTTAATTGAATGCATCGCTTCTTGTTTTGTCTGATACCCACTTTATTTGTATCTCAGCCAGGCAGTGAAGATCTCTGCTTTTTAGAGAAATCAGATCTTAAATGATGCGCTTTTGTATGGGACGGCAATTCACCAGAAGTGCTGGGGCTGGCTTTATATGATCTGATTCACAAGCTCTCCTTTCAATTCGATTCAGTTCTTGATTCAAACCTCGAGTCCTGATACAATTTAATGATTATTGATTTAAAGGTGCAGTACCTGTATGTAAGTTTGACACCCAGTGGTTGAACTAGCTATTGCACCCCTTGATCAAAACAAACGCAAGCATAGGTTGCCAGATTGAGGACCAATAGGAGCGAGTCTGACGATCAAGCCTAAAGGCTGATTTAAATTGTGTTTTAAATAAAAGCAACGACACGCGATAAAAGGAATATTCTCCATATTAAACCTCTAACCAACCTCCAATTGATATATTAGAAACGGCTTCTATTACTTGCAGCTGAACAACAGAAAACTGACAATGATCACCTCATGTGCTTTATTCAGTGTTAAATGCTAGTAATATGAGTTTAAATGCCATTTTACCTTACATTTATTGCCATATACTGAAAGCAGCTAGTTCACCTCAGATCTTGAAAATAAAATAAACCGTTTGAAATTGAACTTTAGAACTATGACTCAAAACCAACACATTTGTAATTCAGCATCTACATTTATAATGTTAAAAAGGTTTAATATGTATTAAATAGGTTATACATATTACCATTTCGTGACTGAGTGCATATTCTGTGCTTCTGAATAGCTGCATTTAAATTTCTGTCATATTTCGTCTGGTGCAAAAATTGCTTATCACTGCAAATCTCATCACATAGTGTGTTACAATGTAACTTTCTCACTAGTGTTTACGCTCTTAATATTTATATTATTTGCTAATTAATAACCTCATGTGGAACTCTGAATCTGCGTCTCATTTTGGAGGTTGCATTTCGGTCATGGGTGCATGAATGAATGAAATACGCAGTTTTTATATACAGAAATATAATTGACTAAAGTGGCAGAGGGTGAGTTAAAAGAACCAAAACAAAGACAGCATTCTGACACATAACAGACATTTTCAAAGCACAATATCTGACTTTAAGATAAACAAGAATGTTCACTTGGTATGTTTCTTAAAGATCTGCAAACATATTATGGTATTTTATGCTTTAGATGAGTCAAAAACTTACATACAGCACCTTTAATACAAATGCTTCAGATGATTTACAGAGAACACCAGTTCTCAAATGTTAAATTAATAAAAAGATATTAAGAACCACGTAACTGTGTATTACATTTTATTCATTTTAGCAATATTTGTGCATTAAAACTGAATAATTTAAATACAAATGGTAGTCCAAATATGTAATATAACTAGAAAATGAATTAAAGGGCACCCTGTGATGTGATTTAAATTTAAACAATCTGTCCTGAAATAATTACAGCAAACAATCTGCTCATACCACATGTATATATTTTTTCTTTGTGTGTGTGTTTACTCAGCAGCTACAGCAAAATTGTATATTTTACCATTGATTTACTAAATATTTCTCAAATGTAAAGGATTTGAGATAATAAACGAGATTTGTGTAAATGTCCTTCTACAGTGCTCAGCATATATAAGTACACCCCTCACAAATCTAATTTTTAAATTCATAATTTTAATAGGAAGCTAATACAATATATTCATGCATATACATTAGATTAGTCAGTACTGAAGCCAAATCTGAAGCTTATCTAACAAAATAACTTACAATAACGGTCCAAAAACTACTACACCCAAATTTATGTTATAGAAAAATATTAAATACAAATTTGAAAAAGAGGAAAAATCAAGAGAAGCAAAAAAATAATTAAAAATTTTGTTGAAATTTTGTAGGTTGTAATTTTTTTTCAATATTTTGCTTGAATTTAATTGTAATATCTTTCAATTTCTAAATATGTTTGGTGACTAAAATATTATTTTAATAAATAAATCTGCTTAATAAATCTGTTTTGTTTAAATGCACCAAAATTCATTGCCTATATTCACTGAGAAATGGATAAAAATATTCATTTTCAAAATGGGGTGTACTCAATTATGCTGAGCACTGTAGTTTCTAAAATATAAGTGGCCACACAGTTATGTTTCTCATCAAATGCAGGTTACATATAGTTGCATTGAAGGCATTGCGGATTTCGTTTTATAGCCTATACTGCAGTTACAATGAATTATCGCAGGGTTAAGAACAAACACCCTGATTGTGGCATTGATTAAAGAATGATCAACGCTTCCGAGAGGATGAAGCTTGTAATCTCTCTGTCTGATCAATACAGACTCGGAATGAATTGCTAAAAGCAGTATTTCCAGATACTTTGTCCACTTTGCTTTAATCGACATCAGCGCTTTCTCTCGGTTTTTAACATTTATAATACACCCAGGTGCCGCCGTTCCCCATCACAGATCTCTTCTAAACAGATTTGTGAGTCTATTTGAGACAAATAAGCAGACTCGGAGAAGGTGAGCCATGCTGTTTTGACACACTGTTAGAACATGATGTTACAGAGCCAGACACCTGACTTGGGAAAAAGGTCATCTGTTCATCATAGATCAAAGTGGAGGACAGCACCTCTCAAAACAGTGGCGGAGAGCAGGATAAAATGAAATCTTCACAACAGGACTGATGGACATGTGGCTCAAATACACCCTCCTGTGAGCTGTAGGGAGGGTGGGTGTCCTGCTGGCTGATGTCCCTTCTAGTTTCAGATGCTGCTTGACAAGATTGCTCTGAGGTGAGGAAGACCAAAGAGGTCAGGGTAATGAGACAGTTGCCTCCTTAATGTTTGCCCTGACATCATTGCGCAAGCAAAGAAAAAAAAGGAGAAGGCAGTTGCGAAAATAAAATGGGAAAAAAACGAGCATTTGACCCTCATCTTTATGGACTTTTTGTGATTGTTTTGGTAGTATTGAAGGAATAGTTTGGGATAGAGGTCATTGTTTACTCACCCTGAACTTGTTTCAAATCTTTATGAAATACTTTCTACTGTTAAACACAAAAGAAGATATTTTAAAAAAATATTGGAAACCTGTAACTATTAACTTCCATTGTATTTGTTTTTCCTACTATGAAAGACAATGGCTACAGGTTTTCATCTTTTTTTTAAACCACTTGAGGGTGAGTAGTGAGGATTTTCATTTTGGGTGATCTTTAATGCAATCAGCATAGATTTTTATTTTATTTTATTTCACCATTATTTTCCTTTCATTAATCTACTGTATTTCATGCTGAGTACAAAGTAATAGTTCACTTTGCAGACATTCAGGACATATACCCCCCCTTTGAAAACCACATTATTTCACGCATGAAATATCATGCATTCTTAATTGTTAAAAGGCTTTCATTTGGATTAATGTTTGGCTCATTTTTTTCACATTTGGCCAGTGGAATAAATAACTGCTTTCCAAAATAATATTTTAAAAAAATAATAATTAAAATACGATTTTTCTGATAATTGTCTTTACCAAATCATAATCTAAAAAATCAGCTTAGCCTTTTGGCTAAAGAATAAAATATTCATTCATTCATTCATTTTCGGCTTAGTCCCTTTATTAATCTGGGGTCACCATAGTGGAATGAACTGCCAACTTATCCAACATATGTTTTATGTAGCGTATGCCCTTCCAGCTGCAGCCCATCACTGGGAAACATCCATACACACTCACACACATACACTACAGACAATTTAGCTTACCCAATTCACCTACAGTATACCACATGTCTTTGGACTGTGGGGGAAACTGGAGCACCCGGAGGAAAGCCACGCGAATACGGGGAGAACATGCAAACTCCACACAGAAATGCCAACTGACCCAGCCGAGGCTCAAACCAGCAACCTTCTTGCTGTAAGGTGATCGTGCTACCCACTGCACCACTGTGACGCCAAGAATATTATATAGTTTTTTTATTTAAAAAGGTAAACATCATCTAAACAAGCCATTCAATAATAATTCCTTTAATTCCTTACATTTAAATAGTGCTTTTCTGTACACTCAAAATGCTTTACACATTTTTTGGGGGGGGGATCTCCTCATCCACCACCAGTGTGCAGCATCCACCTGGATGACATGATGACAGCCATTTTACACCAGCCCGCACGCCACACACCAGCTGATTGGTGGAGAGGAGACAGAGTGATGAAGCCAATTATGATATGGTGATAGTTAGGAGGCCATGATGGACAGACGCCAGTGGGCAAATTTGACCAGGATGCCGGGGTTAAATCCCTACTCTTTTTCGAAGGACATCCTGGGATTTCTAACGAACACAGAGAGTTAGGATTTCGGTTTTAACGTCTCATCCGAAAGACGGCGCTCACTGAGCAGTATAGTGTCCCCTTCACTATACCGGAGTGTTAGGACCCACACAGGACCTGCTGGCCTCACTAACACCACTTCTGGCAGCAACTTAGCTTTCCATGGTTTTCCATAAAGGTACTGACCAGTGGGCTACCATGGGAGAGTTGCAGAGCTGCCGGTCAATGGGTTATAAAATCTGAAAAAGAAATATATGTTAGTGGAAGTGTAAAAAAAAATTAAAACATGAAACATTTTGCCCAATGTGTCACTTTTTCAAGTTTATGAACAAGGGTTAAAAAAAACTATTTGCAGAATCAAACATGTCAATACATAACCATAGTTTGACCATACAACTAAACTTCAACATGTGCATAGTATTTTCTTTAGTTCGTTTTGCAACTATGTTTTGTTTAGTACAACATATCCGTTTCTCCTGACCTCGGTCACCAACCGTTCTCCATCCCATTCAGTGAGGACCAATACAAGGATGTCACAAGCAGACCTTGCCTTGCGTTTGATTTATGTTGCTCTAAAAGTAAAAATCAAAGATCCTCTCTAATGCAGCTCTGTGGCAGTGGGATGATATACGATGCAGCCGAGCAGTTAAATGAGAGCACTATGTCTCTGCCTGCGTTTTAATGGCACGGTCAGAACTCTGACCCCACATCTGAATGACTTTACAGTACTTAAAAAGACATCCTCAGACAGTGCTGATTTGTAAAGGAAAATCCTCAGGGCAAGCTTGTTTTGGCCATGCAGTTTTGATTACTCAAGAGACTCTTTGCAGGAAATACAAGCAAGACACGCACAACACGCTTCTTTATTGGTTTTCAGTAGAATTTGACCTTATAAGAGGCTTAAAGAATAGCAAACAAATTGAGAAAGAATAGGCATTTATTTTGTAGCATATGCTGTTTCATTGTTGATTGTTTGATTACTGAAAGCAAGTCTGTCACTTTGCTCGATTCAGTTGGTTTTTTTCATCCAAAACACAGTATGATGCAGAATTGTCTGTATATTTAAAAAAAAATAACATTTTATAAAATATTAGTATAATCAAATATTTCAATGCAAGTATTAGTAGCTGTATTTTACACACAAACCATGTAAACTGTTAAACAGTTTTTTACGTTTAACATCCACACTGTATAAAATCCTGGTTGCTTTAATTTTTTAAGCTGAATCAAATTAACCTTATGAGCCCATTGAACTTGAATTATGTAAATTGACTTAAAAGAGCTTGCGTAACTTATAAAATTAAAATTAATAGGTTACAATGAAGTAAAACTATAGGCTGTCATGACTAATTGATCATATATTTTTTACAGTGAATGTAAATATATAAATTAAGGTTTTGTGACATTTCTTAATATATTTCAGAGACACAAAAATGTTTGTTATTGTTAATATTTAAAGCTGATATAAGACTTTTTGTGTAATCTTTGTTTAAGTACCAAGTTATGTACAAAACCCAATGAATACACCAAAAATTGAGGCATCTCTTAGATTTAGCTGTGTGTTGTTCTGAAAAATTTCATAGCTTATCAGTTTTTTAAAATACATAATTTTCGAATGCATAATTTCATTAATAATGTTGTAGTTTATTGTTTATCTTTTAAAGGATAGCATATTTTAAATATATAACAATTCAAATAAATAATTTTATTTTCACATAAAAAAACCTGGCATAAACAGAATTAAGGAAATAATTTTGTTGTCATGTGACAAAAAATAAATAAATAAATAATTAAAACTAGTAATATAGCCTACACACTCATCTGCCAAACACTATTTCAACGTCAGCACGGAAAGAAGACAACTGCACTTTAACCATTAGGCTAATGGACGCCTCAAACTGCATATGCTCAAAAACTGTTGAAGAACACCAAACATTATTTGTTGGTGTCCCAAAAACTCTATTGTATTCCAGGGTGTGCCCGTTAAAGGGTTAAGTTACATCCTTCCTTCCTGTCAGTGTAAGCGGTCTTGTTAATGCGCTCTTAAGTGACATATTGGCAGTGTCTCAAAACCTTGTGAGCTGAGCTGCCTACCAAGACTGCGTTATATGTGCGTGGGAGTGACCGACAGGACCGTCTGCTGTTATTTAACTGTTGGTCAGGGCACACATGAATGATGTCTCCGGTCGCTGCGTCACGGTTTCGCGCCATAAGCGTTATATCGATAAAACGGCGCGTAACTTCTATTAACTTCTAACGTATTCGTAAGTCTAGCGTTCTATTCCGCACTGTTGTGTTCTATTTAACTGTTTCGAACGCTTCCAAACGCGTGAACGCCCCCTTTCTGCGTTTTGAGGGAAGAGGAATCATTTGCCGCGGACTTTTGAGTGACGTGACAAACTCGTAGCGCGGCGAGGCGTTCCTGTCCTGCCGTGCAGTTTCCCCTCATCACTCTAGCGGACGGGCTTTAAACAAAGACTAACACACGGAGCACCTGGGCTTTCTCCTATGCCTCATAACGCCAAGTGTCGTAGCTTTTGTGACCGCGCTGTAGTGTTGTTTAATGGTGACACGGTTGATTGGGAGCTTATTTAGTAGAATTTCCTTCCAGGTTGCGTATTTACAGACACAATCTGCGCGTAAATATGCCGAGGAGAAAACAACAGGCGCCGAAACGAGCTGCAGGTAAGTTTATATGAACTGATTTCATGAAGCTGCTCATCTGTCCTATTGTGGTTTTTATTTTAAAGCATTCTGTGCTTATCTGTACAATAGCTGTTTTTGATTATTTCTTTTATCGCACAAAATGTTCACATATTTTCATCATGCTAATTTGGATCATACTTTTTATGTTTTCGGATGTTTTATTTACTTTTTATGTTTTATGTCAAAAGTTAATCAAAGATATAAAGTGAAAACTGCAGAATGTTGTAATTTGTTTTATATAGTTTTATTAATTTCGATTTTTTTATAGGGCTTGGTCAGAATAAATATTGTGAGCACAAAGAAATGAAAAGAGAAAGAAACATGTTAGCATAAAGTAGGCTGCTTTGTCATGATTGATGTTATACATTATTTTTTAAAAGATTTTTATTAATATTTTCAAAACTGACATCATAACTCAAATTCAGGAAGCCATTTTGTTGTCATGTGACAAGAAAACTAAATCCCCAAACTCTCTATTTTTATGAAAACACTTCAGTTTAAATGGCTTAACGTTAATACAATACAAATTTTTTACATATGTTAACATAAAATTTACCATATCAAATTGTAACATTTTATTTTAACATTTTAATATATCTTTCCTTGCAAAACATTTACTCCTTAAAAACGATTACATAAATTGTGGGGACTTTTATGTTTCATTAAAACAAAATCATATATTCCAAGTATTAGTAGCTGTATTTTACACACAAACCATGTAAATCTAAACTTGTTTTTACATTTAACATCCATGTAAATATATAAATGAAGGTTTTGTGACATTCACAAATATCTTAATATATTTCAGAGATGCACAAATGTTTGTTATTGTTAATATTTAAAGTTGAGATAAGATTTTTTGTGTAATCTTAAGTACCAAGTAATGTACAAAACCCAATGAAAAACACTGAAAGTTTAAGCATTTAGCTCTGTGTTGTTCTGCACAAATTCGTTTCTTATCATTGCAGTTTGTTTAGAATACATCACTTATTTTTTTTTTTACATATTAATGTTTTCAAAACTGACACCATAACCAAAATTCAGGAAGCCATTTTGTTGTCATGTGACAAGAAAACTAAACCCCCAAACTCTATTTTTATGAAAATACTTTAGTTTAAACGGTCTAACGCTAATACAATACAATTTTTTAACATACTTTAACAAATAAAGTTTACCATATAAAATTGTAACATATTTTATCTTAATATATCTTACCTTGCTAAACATTTACTCCTTAAAAACGATTACATAAATTGTGGGCACTCTATTTTATGTTTTATTTAAAAAAAAAAAGAAAAAAGGAATAGACTTTTGTCAAATCAGCATACAAATATAACATTTTCGAGCACTGTTTTAACCTTAGACAGCCTCGTTTATCATTGAATCATATATAAACTCCATATAACAGTTTCAGACTTGTCCTTTCCTTTTTTAAATGTTGGAAATGGTTAAAATCCCCTTCATGTTACCTAAAACATTATCTGCCTCCTTAATAGAATAGATCCTATCTTGTTATTTGAAAGAGGAGGAGTTCTGGGGCATTTTTTATATTTATAGCAGAGCTCTCTTTGAAACAGAGATACAAAGCCATTATTATATAGCCTTCACTGTTTGTGCGTGTGTGTGTTTGAGGCAGAGATGATGTGGAGTTTAATGGAGGGGTATGGCTTGCTCTGTTAGACTGGCCTGTCAGAACAGCTTTGTCTCATGTTGGATTTAATTGTTATCCTTGTGACAGCCTCATCCATCAAAGGCTTTAATGGTCAATCAGAGCAAGGCCATGTGAGTGCTCTCCTTCTTTTTCCCATAAGCTTGCCTGGGCTTTTATTTCATCAGTATGCTCCACCAAACTTCGCTCGTGGAAGCTGTGCAAAGTGGTGACCGTGAGGTTTATAAGCGTGAGTTTATGGTTTACAGGTATGAACGTATTCAGTGGCGCACTCGCATACGTAGCCGTTCCTCACACTGAAAGTGGGACTGTTTACTTTTAGCTTAGGGGCAACTAAATTATTGATTCTGATGCATTGTTGTTGTCTGTTAAGGATGTAAAGTTCAATAGCCAATCTTAGGTGAAGTCAGAGCAATCTCTCTTTTTGTGCCCTAAAGGTTTGCATGGCTCCGTAAAAAGAAACTTTGCTTAATTTAAGCATGCCTAATTAGCTGTAAACTTGATGGATTCCTGACAGGTGTAATGATTGGAGATGACAAGCTGTGCGTCTGTCACCAAGTCATATTAGGTTTGGGCTCCCTTGATGTAATCAAGTTGATATTAGCCACTCCTGCTGGCCTTTCCTATCGCCATAACCCAATTTAGCACCTTTATGTGACAAATGAGCCTATTGGTGCCTGTCTGGAATCTAGACGATTCTGAACCGTAATGAGGAGATGAACATGTGGAACCACCTACAGTCCGTCTGAAATGGATGTTTTCATCTGTCTGTGAGGCTTTGAGCCATATTTGGAACGACAGATTAGACATCAAATCTATTTTGAGAGTTGTACTTTCTTTCAACTCGGTAAGTTAGATCTCTCTCTCTGTCTGTGTGTGGGTTGATAATGTGAGTTAATCGGACACGCCTCCGCAAATCCCATGGGCCACCCTGGCCAAAAATTTTCTCGGTTCTCAGGCTCTTTTTGGGCGCGACTCCAGGCCCTGCCTTCTCCCTCTTTCTGAGGGTAAAATCAGTTGCTGTCAGATCTAAGGTGGGAGGCAGGTCAGCCGGACAAGTTGCCATCAGTCATGCGTGGATGTGACGCAGAAGCCGAGCTCGATGGTGGCAGCGATGAAAGGCCAGGAAACCATAGAGGCCCACCATTCCCTAATCCCAACCAGTGTCAACATACCTCTCCAGCCAGGCATGCCTGTAATCACTGCCAACAGCTTCAGAACTGCTAGAACTGCATTGATTTACACAACGGCTAAGACAGAAGATTAAAGTAATCATACACATTCCTGCAGACACATTTCACACATGCACACAGATGGTGTGTTCGTAAGTTTAATTTGTTGATAACTGCTAGGGATGCTTTGTGATGGACAATTTTGTTATTATTTTATGAATATTCCGTGTAATCCATAAAACCACTTTCTTTAAAGCATTTTTATGTTAAAGAAGTAAACCGCCAAAGCCAAACTTTAGTGTTTGCCAATAAAGTATTAGTGTACGTGATAAATAAAATGAAAAATGTAGTTCACAATGGATAAAGTGCATGTATTCTATGTACTCATAATAGTTTCCTGTGGTGTTAAAAACATTTAACGTGACTACTAATAAAACTTTCATTTGGTGTTAACATATAAGCATATTTTTTGTTAAATGTTTGAATGTAATTTCTTTGGTTTACAAATGTAGTGAATTGTTAATTGGTCATTTTTGAGCCACATCACATAAATTAACCTTGTTTTGTCATTAAAAGAAAATTTTTAGAGACTTGGGTGTCATTTACACTAGTGCGTTTCATTTTAGAATGAAAATGCTCCTCATTTTTTTTCATCTTCATTTTTATAGCACTTTTACAATGTAGATTGTGTCAAAGCAGCTTAACAGAAGTTCTAGTAGATTGAAACTGCTTCAGTCCAGTTTTCAGAGTTGAAGTTCAGTTTAGTTTATTTCAGTGTGGTTTAATTTTTGCTGCTGAAAGTCCAAACACTGAAGAGCAAATCCATCGATGCGCAGATCCACAAGTCCTAAAACCAAGCAAGCCAGTGGCGAGGAACAAACTTCACCAATTGACAAAAGTGAAGGAAAAAATACCTTGAGAGAAACCAGGCTCAGTTGGGCACGACCATTTTGCATTCAGAATACTGTTTTTAATTGCGCTTCCGATAAAAACAATATTCGTCCACACTACACAGCCAAAAACCCATGTGATAATTGTGACAATTCACACTCATATTTTTGCTGTCATTGAAGTCTACCGCTTGCATAATAGTCATGAATGCCAGACATAACCAGGGCTTAATTTGTGTCGGAACAAGCCGGGAACTTCATTTTACAGATCCCCCTCCTCACACGCACACCCCCACTCCCCGCTCTTCACTTTCTTCCGCGACTCCCCAACCCTCTTCACTCACGACACCTTTCCCTCCTCGGGTAACATGCCGGATCCATTACCCCGAACTGTTCCGGGACCTCACAATTTACAAATTAAGCACTAGGCATATCCATCACCAAACTGAGGCATTTTCAAACAAAAATGCATAAGTGTAAATGACATCTTAGTGACCTTGACAGAGTCATAAAGGTCCACTTTATGATATTCGCTCATTCATTTTCCTTCGGCTTAGTCCCTTATTCCACCAACTATTTCGGCATATATTTTACACAGCGGATGCCCTTCCAGCCGCAACCCAGTACTGGGAAGCACCCATACACTCTCTCATTCACACTACTGCCATTTTATTTTATTCAATTCACCTATATTTCATATCTTTGGACTGTGGGGGAAACTGGAGCAGCCGGAGGAAACCAATCAAACACAGGGAGAACATGCAAACTCCACACAGAAATGCCAACTGGCCCAACCGGGACTCGAACCAGTGACCTTCTTGCTGTGAGGCGACAATGCTAACCGCTGAGCCATCGGGGCTTTATTCTTGTTTTTTACTTCGTTTATTCACATTTATATATGTATGAATATTCTTTTAATTTAAGTCAAATTAATCGATGGCACAAGAAAACGAATGCCACATCTGACCTGCTATCCAAACTCTTGAACCATGCAATCTATTGTGGTTGTAAACTTATATGAATGTTACTTTGCTGCGTTGACAATGAAGACATCAATCTTCTGTTAAGAAGACAAGAATCCATTTCTTTTCTCATGGGAGGTGGCTTTTAGCTTGCGGTCCATTTTAGAAAAATGACTCAGTCTGGTCCTCAGGGGTCCAGAAACCAAACCCTGGTGGAGAAGATCAGCACAATGCCAAACCGTCAATTACCCTTTCAACAGAGCCGTTAATCACGCTGCCACCCTTTACTTCTGGCATCCTGACACATGTCATCTATCACGCAGGCTTTCCGAGACGCCGAGGGAGGGAAGAAAAGGAGAAATATTGTTAAGAATTAGACAGAAAAGGCAGGGAGAAAGTTAAGAAGTCAGAGATGCAGGTCAAATGTTTAAAAGCTGAGCAGTGGTGGTGCTGTATATGGTTTGTCTAAAAAGTCTAAAAGAAAGTGACACAGGCAAGAAAATTCAATAAATTGTCACACTGCTGAGTTAAGCTGTTAAGTCATTAAGTCATTGAAAGCCCTGTTTGGGTAGAGACCTGAGCCGATGACAGATTGAGATATATTACACATTGAGCAAGTGAAACGACAAATGAGTTCTAATTTAGCTTAATGCATGATAATTTCTACTTTAGCAAAAGAGGGAAAGTCTTGCAATTCACCTACCAAACCACATTTTAAATGAATCAATCATTCCGTCAATCATGGACTTTGCTTGTCAAGAATGCATGTTTGTGCACGCATCCGTATTTTGTGTGGGTATTTGCATAGGTGGACATTTTATACGTGTTCACGTCTGCGCATTCCCGTCCGAGCTTAAAATGACACGCATCACTCAAGCTCAGCTGGCCTGTAAATGAACTCTAGCGTTCTCTCCCACAGCTCTAGCCCTGCTCCATGATGGATGCTCCTTTAAAGAAAGAGATTAATGAGAGGTAGGCGGCTTAGAGGACCATTTATCACAGTGAATATTATTTGGACGGCTATGTAAGCCTGTAACCTGAGAGTTAGAGAGGCATAGACAGAGCACAGGGTCTTAGATGTCCTCTCTATGATGGATAGCTTTGCTTTTTCTCTGTGTTTGTTATGAGACACCAGCTGTCCACCGGGTGGTCATTGCCGGATAAGATTGGGAGTTTGGTATTGCATTCCCAAGAAACCCTTCCAGTGTCTTTGTGAACTCAATTCCTAGTTATCGGAAGCTTATTAAAGGAGGGTAACTCTGGGACAAAGCCTTGCTTGAAAGGTTGGGGGTGGGTGGGTGACAGTCTGGGTTTTTTTTTTGATGTTGGTTTTTGCCCCCAACATCCCCCACCCTGTCCCTGCAGAGTAGAATTATGAGTGCCATCCATCTCACTGAGTTCTTTGATGCTGGGCCATCATCTCAGCAGCTGCTGGCTTAGATACACATAGAATTGTTGCCAATCACTCTTGGCAGCTGAGGCACATCAGACACACTGTTGTCAAGGGGGAAAAGGAATCAAAGGCACACAGAGTGATAATTAGAGAGATATCTCCCTTGAAAGGACGTTTGTGGTCGGAGGAATTCCAGTCAGCAGAGACTGTTTGCCTTCGTGAATTTACTGTAAATGGTCAGTTTTAACTTTCTCCAGCAGAAAGAGAAACACAACCAGAAAGGTTAAGACCCAGGATAATGTTGTACACCCACAGTGCTTTTCTTTGTTAATTTGGCTCCCCACTTTGATTGACTTGAAAAAATTGCACTGTTCTTTGCTTCGTTTGAAGCAAAAAAACATTATTTTTGGCATGGGGCATCTCGACATGTTGCCTGAATGCTGCTTTATTTTGATCAAAGTGTCATGTGTTGCACATTAGCATGGCCTCAAGCAAGAACAATTCTCACAGTTAGCCTCAATCTGTATCTCACTGTGAGGTTATGAGTGAGTCATGTGAGCTTTGAGGATGAAAAGCTACAGTATTTATGGACAGTTTAGCAAGCATCATTATTAACCTATTGGGTATTGTTGTAGGGTTACCTAACAAGAAATCAGTATAACATTAAATACAGTGACGTAAAGATAAGCCAACTTTGATTTTCACTTCACGTAAGACTGATATGGTATTAGAAACGTAAAAAGCAGCTGTGAGTAGATGCACATAGATGCACTCTGTACAGGCTTAGAATAAATCATTTATTCATGAACATTAAATATTTGTTAATATGTAGAGTATGGAATCATTTAAATGCCAATTATGCTGTTTCTTTCTAAGTTGGAGTGGGTCAAAGACTAGTCACATGATGACAAATAAAACAGTTACATAAATCAAGTGCCACTAAAGTCTCTTGTTTTTTTGTTTTGCTAGAGCTCATTGCACACATCACATTTTATTAGCTTAATAAATCATCCAGGCTGTCAATCAAGCCTTTTGAGAATAATTGGTTATGGTAGGTGCCTCCTGAGACGGATTATAAATCATTCAAGGTTAAAATTTGGTGAGGTTGGGTTTCGATACACACATTTGTCTGTTTATGGTTTCTTAGAATGATTTATATTCCCTGAGATTTTTATGAGAGCAGACTATAAAACATCTTTATGCATGGAAAAAACATGGGTTAAAGTTGACATTTTCTAATTCACCTTAGGGTTGCCTCTTTTACATTTTGCCTGGCTTAAAATACCCTCCAAAAAGTTACACTCGTGTAGTGTTCGGCATTTGTACAAGAAAAAAGCAATTTGCCACTGGGGACCCTCAGTGTGTCACCATAATTGTCTCAGGGATATGAGAGGGCAGGAAAATGATCATGTCATTGTAGTTACACCTGGTTCACCCTCTTTTCTAGCTGCTTTGGAGTTCATGCCAAATCAGGCCGTTCAAATGACATCTTTTGATCAAGGCTGTCGGGCACGATCAGAGGAGATTGGCAAGTAATGGATACCTAGTGACAATCCAAATCTACAGAGGGGATAAGACTGGCCTGCACCTGCCAGTTATCCTTTAGAGCCCCCATCCTGCAGGCCGCCTGGCTGACAGCCAGTGAGAGGCTAAATGAGAGAAGCGCAGGCTTGTGAGATTGTGTATTATCATTTGAAATGAGAGCTATTTGTGCTTTAACACTCTTGTCAAGACTGTGGTGGATCTTGTAAGAGAGAGAACTGAAGAGAGGCCGTTAGCGTGCCACAATACACTTGAATCACACGTGCAGCGGCACACCATGTTAGCTTGTAATTCAAGGCCTGCTGTATTTCCAAACATCTGACATGTCAAGTGTTTTCTTTTTGACATGAGCAACATAATCACAAGTGCACACACAAACAGGAGTGAATAGAGTAGAACAGAGACAGGGGGGTTGGTATGGCTTTCAAGGGGGCATTTGTTCCACTTACGGAGTCAGAGTGACAGTGTCAAACTAGCAGGGGACAGGCTGTCAGGAGACGGGATCGTCAGTCCCAGAGGACGGTGGTGGATGGGCTCTTTTGAGGGTGTGAGGGCAGCTGGCAGAGAGAAGGGCGACCGCGTCCCCTTGGATCTGTCATCTGGAGGTGCTCGAGCAGACACCTTTCTCCCAACACGTCACCTGTCCAAGGTGAACAGTCGTCAGGTGGGATTCAAAGTGACAGGTGGCTTATGTGCCGCCATCTTATGTCAGTCCCCTTAACCTCTCAATCTATCTGTCCACCTTTTTCCACTATCTGTTTGTCTCTTCATATGTGTACAGGTGTGTCAAAATGTGGACATGTGGAGAGGTGAGGTGAATGGTAGCAGATGCAATCTCTTGTAAATAACCTGATTATATGTTTAGCGGTTGCTTAAAAGCAATTTCCAGCTTATTTACTTATGTAACTTTTTTTCTCTCTTTTCTCCTTATAGCTTATGATTCAGAGAATGGTAAGGAGACAGTGGTACAGACTGAAGGCACTGAAAGTGTTTGCCCGGTGACCAAGGAAAATCCACAGGGTGAAAATGATTTGGGAGAAGACTTCAAAAACCCAGTGGATGAACAAGATTCCTCTGCCTCTGAGCTATCAGGTCATGATGTTGACAGTGAATCTCACATAAGTGAATCAAGTGACCCCACATCAGATGCAGAGAGTACCATAATCAAAAATGAGGAGACCACAAAAGACTTTATAAAAGACAGTTCTGAAAATTCTGTATGCATTACTGACAGCCTTGAACAGATGAAGGCTATTTACAAAAGCTTTCTCAATAATCCCTATTGGTCCTTTTTGAGCTTGAATTCTCCTCAGTCTTATGCAGATGAACAACCGGCCAGTAGCAGTGGAAGCAGTAGCAGCAACAGCAGTCCTGGACGCAACTGCTATGACTGGCATCAGTCTGCTATTGCAAAGACACTCCAACAGGTCTCTCAAAAACCACCTATAGCACTTGAACCAAGTATTTTCTCAACTGTGCAGCTCTACCGACAAAGCACTAAACTCTATGGATCCATCTTTACTGGTGCAAGCAAGTTCCACTGCAAAAGCTGCAGTGCAGCTTATGACACGCTTCTTGATCTCACAGTTCACATGAATGAAACCGACCACTACCGTGATGACAACCTCGAAAGTGCTAGTAAGGGTGGCAAGTCTTGGTCCAAGCCACGCAAGCGTTCTCTTTTGGAGATGGAGGGAAAGGAAGATGCCCAGAAAGTCCTTCGATGTATGTACTGCGGACACTCTTTTGAATCCTTGCAAGACCTCAGCGTGCACATGATAAAAACTAAGCATTACCAGAAGGTTCCTCTGAGAGAGCCAAGAACGGCAATTGCTGCTAAAGTCGTGTCCTCATTCAGGAAGAGGGTTCCAGTGGAGCTGGAAGTTGCAAAATCTTTGCACACCACAGAGCAGACAAGAAGTCCCAATGGAGGGCACACCAGGGATATTTTTCAGATGTATTCTGAACAAAATATCAAAGATGACTTAGATCAAAAGACAACAAGCCGTGGTGTACACTTCAAGTCTCAGAATTTAAAATGTTTGGAGTGTGGGATTTCACATGACTCTTTGCAGCAGCTGAGTGCTCACATGATGTTGACTGGCCACTTTTTAAAAGTCACCCAATCATTGCAAAAGACAGACAAAACTCCTCATCCCAAAAGTAAGTCTGAGAAGTCTCAGTCAGAGACAACATGTTCTTCCCCTCTTGCAGCCACAAGAATTTTGGAGTCATCATCTTTCTCATCTGTTGCAACTGGAGACCACAAGAACAAGACACAAGAAATTACCTCTCAGAAAAGTAGTGAGTCCAAGGAGTCTGCAAATGTAAATGATGTTAAGCAGAAATTGGGTCCATCAGCAAAAACGGATTACTTAACTGAAGATGATCTGAAGGAGAGTCCTAAAATGGATTTTGATATTCTTAAATCACTGGAGAATACAGTAACATCAGCCATTAACAAAGCACAGAAGGGTGCCCCGAGCTGGGGTGGTTACCAGAGCATTCATGCAGCTTATCAGTTACGAAACCATTTAAAGCCTGCTCTGCACAACCCAGGCTATATTTCTTCCTTAAAACAGTCATCCAGTAGTCAGGAAGTCCAGTCCTTAGACAAAAGTAATTTGATTCCTCCAAGCACTCCACCAAGTTCTTCATCAACCACAGTTCAAGTCAGTGAGGTGGACGAACTTGAGATGAATGTAACAGAAAAAGTTGCTGAAGTAGACAGAAAATTGAAGGATCTGAATGGGCAGGGATCCCCACATCCACAGCTGCTAAATTTGAAAGGGAAATCACTGATGTTAAAATCTCCAGGTCCTGAGAGCACTGTTACATCTATAAGCAATGTCACTGAGGGTAAAATGGAGGAAAAAGAAACTCAGAAGCACAAACAAGACCCCACCTCCACTTCAAATCTGTATGATGATTCTGGTCTACTCTCTGCCCAGCCTGAGCCAAAACAACCCTCTGTCAGCCCTCTAAGTGCCCTTCAGTCTGTTATGAACCTTCATCTTGGTAAAGCTGCCAAACCGGTAAGGCCTGTCCAGGACCCTATGAGTATGCTTCTCAGGATGAGCAACAGCATGGCGGAAAGGGCTGCTCTTGCCGGTCCATCTGGACACTCAACGAAACTTAGCCAGTTACATTCTAACTGCCATGAAATTTGCAGAGACCAGCCGATAGACTTATCCAAAGGTAAAAGTGAACAATATCTTACAACTGCCTCTGTCCCAGACAAAGCTTTGAGCTCCTCCATATCTGGTGCATCTGTGAGCGAATCAACTAGTCCCAAAATCTTCACACCAGTGAGTCCTTTGTGTGAAAATGCTCTCTCTGACATCTCCGACATGTTGCGCAATCTCTCAGACTCTAGGGTTTCGAAGCCACCAACACTTCTATGTAGGCCAGAGCAGGCAGAAATTGAGGGTTCTCGTACTTCAGAAGAGGCAGAGGATACGTCCATAGTGCACAAACGTAAAGGTAGGCAGTCGCACTGGAAACCCCAGCACTTGCTGATTTTGCAGGCTCAGTTCACGTCCTGCCTCAGGCAGACAGCTGATGGAAAGTATGTGATATCAGACTTGAGCTCCCAGGAAAGGATGGTCATATCACACATAACTGGTCTGTCTATGACAACCATCAGCCACTGGCTTGCCAATGTGAAATATCAGCTGAGACGAACAGGCAGAACAAAGTTCATAAAGAATGTTGACTCAGGACACCCAGTTTTCTACTGTAGTGAATGTGCAACACAGTTTCAAGCTCGTTCTACGTACATCTGTCATCTTGAGTCTCACCTTGGTTTTAAAATGAAAGACTTGGCTAAAATTACATCCAAGGATATCAACCGGAAGATCCCGAAGCATTCTAAAAGCACTCCCATAAAACCTGTGCTTCCTGCTATATCGCCAGCTAGAGGATGCCAGGAGCAACTGTTACCAGTGCCAGCACTGTAACATAAAAACCACATACACACAGTATAGAAGAAACTTATACTTATGTGCTGTTGCATTAACATTTGGCCTTGTGATTATTGGTGTTGTCATGGTAATGTAACATAAAAAACACATTTTAAAGTTATTAAGCTGGCTGCTGCCAGCTTCCATATAATAAATCAATATGTAAATAACTTATGAACATTCTTGAACATTTATAAGTTCATAAACTTATGAACATTCCCAGTGATTTCCTTTTTACAAGGGGTCTGTTCTGACAAGAAAAGAATGTACATTTGTACAGATAAACTTATTCACATTTTCTAAAATGTGACTTGCATTTCCTTTAATTTTGCATATGACAATACTTTATTTGTTCATGCATAAGGAATCTGATTTATTTATAGATGTATAACTAAAGAACTGTGTATAAAGTAAAAGTATTTAATCTTTGTGCCGTTGATATAAATTGCCTTGACTTGCATTTTTACAGATCCCCTTTTCTCCTAATATTTGTATCACCTGTTCATTTTTATTCTTTTCTGATTTGTTAGCCAGACTATTTAACAAGACATGTTTTAATGACACCATTTTGTTGAATGTTAATACATTGAATGAGGCATGCCATCTTATATATGTAAAATTCTGTTTTTTATAGGAAAAAAGTAAAAAAAAAAAAAAAAAAATGTCTGCTTGTCCATTTCTCAAATACTAAACAGCCCATCATTCTATTAATATTTTTAGTCACTGTTTAATGTTTTGCACGTGGTGTCATTTAAGATTTGATGTGTGTATTTTAATACCTAAACCCAAATCTTTGAATAGTCATCCAAGGGAAACATTTTGTTCCCTAGAGTGCATACTTGAGTCTGATCAGCCATCAAGGCATTAAATCTCATAATTGTGTCACAATTACTTTCTCTTTGAAGCAGATGCTTTTTCTCTATCCATGCCCAAACATATAGTCAGATTTACACACCTTGTAATCATGGTTTCCATCCGGTATCGCCAGACAGAACTATTGATATTGTTGTGTCTTTTTGTTTTGTTCTTTTGGGTACAGTGAATTCAGTGGGGGTAGTCACGCCTCAGTGCTAATAAAATAAGAGAGAGAAAGAGAGAGAAGTGCTCCCTGTCAGAGTCACATCAGCCTATGTCATCGCTCTAATGAATATCATCTAAATTGCTTTGTATATCTGAACAGTTTGGATGTCAATCTAATTTGAGCGCATGCACTGATGGGAAGGGGGCCAGACTAATGAGAAGAGAGTTACGTTTGACAGTGCAATAAGCTTCAACCTGATCAGACAAGTTTGAACAGGAATTCTGACACATGTGCCAATCGTAAAAAAGAAATGTTGATGTGAAATGCTGTACAAACGTCATCCTTATATCTTGTCTGACATCTTGTCTGATGTTAGATGTTAGAATAACTATAGCGTGTGGGCCAGTGCCTAGAAAAAAAGTGATATATGATCTCAAATATATGTAGATCTGGTGGGGTGCTCAGAATACTTGTAATTTTTAACCTGAAATGCATTGATCATTGGGGTGGTACGATGGGTCAGTGGTTAGCACTATCACCTCACAGCAAGAAGGTTGCTGGTTTGAGTCCCAGCTGGGCCGGTTGGCATTTCTGTGTGTAGTTTGCATGTTTCTCTCTGTGGGTTTCCTCCGGGTGCTCCATTTTCCCCCACAGTCCAAAGGCCATAGGTGCTATAGGTGAATTGAAGAAATGAGTGTATGGGTGTTTCCCAGTTCTGGTTTGCAGCTGAAAGGGCATCCGCTGCTTAAAACACATGCCGTAGTAGTTGGTGGTTCATTCCGTTGTGGTGATCCCTGATAAACAAGGGACTAAGCTGAAGGAAAATGAATGAATGAACTGATCATTGAGCAAGCACAATCTTCATCTCATCATGGCCTCTTGGAAATCATGTTCACCCGCTACTTGAGTGTCAGTTCATATTGTGAGCAGACTTGAGTTGACGTGACAGTTTATGACAGCTCCAGAGCACTCATGGGACAGAATCAAGGCAGCTGCCCACAGAGTCCACACTGGCTGAATTATTCTCAGCACAAGGGTACGGGTTAAGGTCATTTTCCTTTTCTTAAGGAATGGGAAAATTGGCATACTAGTGAAGTACAGTAGGTTTAAATCAAGTTGGGTGACATTTATTCTCAAGTGCTTTAAATATTATTTAAATGTGATATTGCTTCAGTCATTGATGGATGTGAGATGTAAAAGTGAGCTGCATGAAGAACTATGGTGCATTGCACCCAAATCCATTGCATCCCTTTTTCTGTCCAATAAACCAACTCAAAAAAGTTGTTGTAAATCCAAAATATTTAACAGCTGGACAAGGAATATTTTGAGCAGCTGAATCGCTATTCACTAGCATTTCCCCAGACAGCTGTCAAGAGCATTTTGGCATGATATCTGACAGATTTGCAAAAGACACTCGTTTCAGGGCATTACACCATACATTGTTAATTTAATGCATGATGACACGACCAATTATAGTGAGCTACATGCTCAAATAGCATGTCAAAAGCTGTGTATCAATCCGTTTGATCCTGTTTTCCAACACCTTAAGTGATACCTTAAGCAACATTTCTGACTTGGGAGAGAAGTGCTGAGCAAGTGAAACGCTTGAGAGGAACACGGTGGCTGATCTAGCTATATTTGCAAGAAAAGGGAGGTCTAAAACTACACTTGAGCGTACCAAAAACCCTCAGGAGAACTGAGATGAATGTTTCACTTAGAACAAGTTTTAGTATTGGTCAGTTTGATTTTAATATACACAGTTGAAGTCAGAATTATTAATTTTATTTTTTTAATATTTTCCAAATTATGTTTAACAGAGCAAGGAAATGTTCACAGTATGTCGGATAATATTTTTTCTTCTGGAGAGAGTCTTATTTTTTTATTTTGGCTAGAATAAAATCAGTTTTTAATTTTTTAAAAACCATTTTAGGGTCAATATTTTAGCCCCTTTATATTTTTTTTTCGATAGTCTACAGAACAAATCATCATTATACAATATCTTGCCGAATTACCCCAACCTGCCTAGTTAACCTAATTAACCTAGTTAAGCCTTTAAATGTCAATTTAAGCTTTATAGAAGTGTCTTGAAAAACATCTAGCAAAATATAATTTACTGTCATCATGGCAAAGAGAAAATAAATCAGTTATTAGAAATGAGTTATTAAAACTATGTTCAGAAATGTGTTGAAAAAATCTCTCTGTTAAAGAGAAATTGGGGAAAAAATTACACAGGGGGCTAATAATATTGACTTCAACTGTAAATACAAAAGAAAAGCACATTCATAATCTCAAACAAATGTTTTGTTGTCTATCTTGTTTCACTTGAGATGACCTCGTTTTGACTGGAAATCTGTCAAGATTTCAAAAGAGACGCTGAACATCGTAGCATGCTAGCTCTCCACCATGGCCACAGTTGTCTGACATGGTGGCATGACTTCTGACGTCGTGTATTCAGAATGATCTGACAAGGCATCCGCTCGTGTTCTGTCAGGGCTCATTGGAAATGTGGTAATGGTCTCGTCTCTGTCCATCGTCCCGCTCAGCATGTCTCAGCCGCATGCATAGGTGGCGTTTAGATGCGACGTCCCAGAAAGGCATGAGCCGAGCGCTTCACTCGACCTCCTGGGCCGTCCCGAGATGGCAGGGGACACGATTCGGTGTGACACTCCTGGTTGGAGCTGCCAAACTGCCACTTCCTGTCCTCTTTATTCACACATTGAGCGAGTTGAAATACGGTGTTTTGAAAATCACTGATCGGACATCTGTCTGCTTGTCTGGCCTTTCTCGTTGACTGTCATGATCATGTTTGGCCACCTCTCATTCAGCGTCACTGCCAGCTCTCATCTGCTTTACAGAGGAGCAGATTCCAGACGTGTGTTACAGCGTTTAATAGTCAACTCAGTTATAGCCCATTGACATAATTAAAGGGAGATTACTTTATTTTTTAAAGGGGTGGTCCAGAATGTATTTTAAGGCTTGGTTGTGTTTATAAGGTGCAAAGCAATGTGTGCTCATGCTTCACTTGCAGAAAATCACATTATTTTTTTTATTTGATGGATAAATATAAATTTGTAGCTAAATTTTTAGCGGTGCCAAACAGCATTTCCCATTGTTTACATCCTTGTTTATGTCCTTGCTACCACATACCAATAACGCTAAACACTATGAATGTCATAGATAAATTTTAACAAATAAAAACACTTACAGGCTGTAGCTCACAATCCTCAGCTTCTATTATGGTTGGAGCTGCTCCTTCTTTGAGGAGTTTTTAGCCGAATCCAGCGCTGAACTTGGAGAGATTCTGGAAGCTGTCCTTTGTCAAATGCTAGCTATATCTTTTTTATAATTCTCTGGAACATAATTAAAATGAAACTGTTAGCACTTCTGTCTTTGTGTCGTGTCCTTTGGAAGCCCAAAAACAGAAACAGAACAAACTCTGTGGAAATGGCAGCGTTTGGACAGCATTTTAGCTTTCTCTGCTATAACATTACAGCAGCACTGGCCACGCCCCTTCGCTGGGTGTATGCACGTGGTGTATGTGCGTTACCTGAAGCGTTTGTGATTTCACTAACCCTGATGTATTTTTTTGTAGTCCCCAAACTTCGTTTGCTGTATGCTTTGCTAAGCTAACTCTGTAAAAGCCAATGTCTCCCTTTGCATTGAATTTTGAGCATCTTACATTCAGAAATGTTGTTTATGTTCACAAATACTTTACACATCAACTAAAGTTTAAAATATGATATCGTAGTGGACCACCACTTTAATGGAGAATGAAAAGCAACCTAAAGTTCACCCAAAAATGAAAATTATACCAATCACTCGCCATATGAGTGTTTCAAACCTTTATGATTTACAGTTAAATTCAGAATTATTATCCCCCCTGAATTATTTGCCCCCTTGTTTCTTTTTCCTCCCAATTTTTGTTTAACAGAGAGTTTTTTTCAACACATTTATAAACACAACAGTTTTAATAACTCATTTCTAATAACTGATTTATTTTATCTTTGCCATGATGACAGTAAATAATATTTGACTAGATATATTTCAAGACACTTCTATAAAGCTTAAATTGACATTTAAAGGCTTAACTAGGTTAATTAGGTTAACTAGGCAGGTTAGGGTAATTCGGCAAGTTATTGTATAATGATGGTTTGTTCTGTAGACTATCGAAAAAAAAATTAGCTTAAATAATATTGTCCTTAAAATGGGTTTAACAAATATTAAACACTGCTTTTCTTCTAGCCGAAATAAAACAAATAAGACTTTATCCAGAAGAAAAAACATTATTAGACATACTGTGAACATTTCCTTTCTCTGTTAATTATCATTTGGGAAATATAAAAAAATAATAATAATTCAAGTGAGGGCTAATAATTCTGACTTCAACTGTACTTTCTTCTGTTAAACACAAAAGAAGAAACCTGAAAAAAACCTGTTTTTATATACAGTGTATTTCAGTGGTTACACATTTTAGCTTTCTTCAGAATTTTGAGTTCAAAATATAAAGAAAATCATAATGGTTTGGAACCACTCGAGACAGAGTAAATAGTGAGAAATGTTAATTTTGGGTGAACTTTCCCTTTAAAAAAGTATTTTAGCTGATTATTGGGGATCATAATATGGGCAAAAATAATGAGTGAACTGTTGCTGTTTGTTTACAATGTTTAAGTATCTATGATAAGTATATGTACCATTTTACACACATCCTCTCTGTTTTAATAAAATGTGTGATCTCATACATCACATATTATTATCACAAATCTCTCAGAACTTCACTTGTTACAAAAAGTGAACACATTTTTTCTGGGTTTGGAATGACAAGTGTAATTTACAGAAGAAAAAAAAACATGAGCTTTATGTTCAGATGCAAAAACCTCTTAAAATGTGCTGTCTAAAAATTCCATCAAAATTAGCATTATTGTTAGCTTCCTTTGTTGAGTTATTTCACTTTGAATAACTTATTATTTGCCATAAAGGTGAAATATCTGAACCTACACACAGTATCATGATAAGACATGCTCATTTTAGAAGAAAACTTCAGACGGCATTTAGAGGTTCTTCTATCTGAACCCGTCGTCTTTAATTATTCCAGGGTGTTAAAACATTCAAATATTAGCAATACCATGCAAATGCCAACCTTGCTATGAAAAAAAATCCGGTAAATTTGGTTTTCACCAAAATACCTAAACCGTTTCTACATGTATGCTTGTATTTTACAGTACTTTAGAAATACTCAAAAATGTTTTTGTCAATGTTTTAAAACAATTATATTTGATTTACCAAAGTCACACAAATGGCAATTTTACATCAGTCACATCCATAACACAGAGGTGTCACATTCATTACCAAGCTTTTCCCCCATAAGTGCAGAAATATAAAAGAAAGTAAAATCAATCATGTTTGTTCTATAGAGCCGACTCTTATCCTGTTAATTAGCGTTATTTCTTTTGGGTTGTGCAGTTTAATTCACAGAATTTCTACAAAGTGCTGTATGCTCTAAACTCGCAGACTTTTTTGGTCACATCCATAACGCATGTTTTTTTCCCCATTTAAAGTATAAAACATGTTTACAGATTAATATTTTTCTGATCCCATAACTCTGTGGTTAGTTGTTCTAGAAAATATAAACAGATGTTTCAATATAATGTTATTGTATACTTTCTATGTGAATTTATGTTTTGAGTTTTTACTGCAAATGTCACATCCATAATGCTGGAATTGCTCATATATGATGCAATATATATATATATATATATATATATATATATATATATATATATATATATATATATATATATATATATATATATATATATATATATATATGTATGTAATGAATTTTATGTGGGGAAAATGTTAACTTTTACTCAGGTCAGTTTAAAGAAAAATTGAATTTATGCTAAATATGACCTGGCAGTGGTGGAGTAATTAATAATGTACAGTTTTTACACTCTTATTGTAAAATTATTTACTCTGCTTAAGTGTATATATTTAACACTTTTTAAAGTGTAATTAAGTTTAAGTATAAACACCAGAAGACAGTGTAATTTAACACCTGTGGAGTTTTATGTACACTGGACAATTTGACCTGCAGGTGTCAAAAATGTTTAATGTGGTGTGTATGTTTACACTTTAAGTGTAAAATATTTTACACTGCAGATGTGTACAGTATATATTCAACACTTTTGAATGTGTAACCTGAACACTTGGCTGGTGGGACTCATACCAGAAAAGTGTTAAATTCAACACCCGTGGTGTAAAATGTACACTGGCAAATTTGCTGTGATGTGAAACATACATGAAACTAGGGCTGTGCAAAAATATCGATACATCTAACTATCGCGATAGTTTCTTTTACGGTAGTGTATCGATAGTCCAACCTCAAGTATCGATTCAAGTTGTGTCAAATTACCTCCTCCTCCGCTCCTGTAGATGTCGCTAACGATCAACAAAACGCCAAGTAGTACGGTATCAGAAGTAAGTAAGAGTGATCATGGCATAAAATATAAAGGTGCCTCCAGCTTTTAGAGCTGACGTGTGGCTGCACTTTGGTTTTAACGCTATTAGGGCCGATGGCCTATAGACATCATGATGCTGAGGCGGCATCACCGATCCTCCGCACCGCCTCCGTTGCAAAACCGCTCATGAAAAACACACTCAGGCCCCGTTTACACTGATACAGCTTAGTTTTAAAATGGCATTTCAGAATGAAAATGATCCACATCCAAACTGGCGTTTCATCTGGCATTTCTGAACAGCCCTCCGTCTGCTGAAAACGCACATCACGTGGCCACATACACACACAGACACAGACACAGCCACACACACACTCACACACACACACACACACACACACACACACACACACACACACACACACACACTCATGCTCTCGTCTGAGGATGTACCGCTGGATCGCGTTTCACTATAAGTTAGTTGTTAAACGTGATATTTAATTTATCTTGTCTCTATCTAACGACTCTTCTTTCTTTTGATTCTATCAGGTAACGTGCCACAGCATTAGTACACTGCTTCAATCTTTCGCTTTCATGCTTGTACCAAGTAATTTAAGTGAAAACCTCAGATACTGTTGGTTGGTTTCTGTTGGTTGTGCACCTTTTTTACCAAGCAAGTGTGTGGACGCCACAACAGCACAGTTCACTCTGCCTAGTCATGCCAGAGTCCCGCGGAAAAAAAAGTGATTGACAGGTGGTATTTTGTGTGTTACTTATCTTTATTTATTTATTTATGATTTGATTATGAGTAAAACAAAGGCCATGCGGGTCAGGTAGCTACAAATAATTAATTAGTTATGAATTTATTAATTATTCATAAATAATTAATTCACCTCCCCCATATGACGACGATGCCATGGTCCATCGCCATGTTTCACATTAGACATCGTACGATGCCAAATCGGTCAACATAGCCCAACCCTAAAAGCTATACCAGGGAGTACTGAATTAGACAAAAAATAAATGCCATTTGTAAGCTTTGCAATATATATAGTTCTCTGTTCAATCACACTGTGCAGTTTTAATGAATTGGAATGGATGGAAAATAAATTGGAATTGGAATTTTAATTTGTCTGCTGACTTTATCAAGTTGTCAATATAATGTGACTCATACTATTGCAATATATCACAAGAATTATTCTTATTGTATCGTGACACATGTATCGCGATATGTATCGTATCGCGAGGCCCTTGCCAATACACAGCCCTACATGAAACGTGGTTTTGTAACATTTTCAAGTGAAAAAATTATTCCAAATGAAAATGTTCCAAAGCCATGTTTCATGTTAAATTGTTTAAGGGATAGTTCGGAGCATGGGCCAGTATAAGATTCTGATGGTATGATAACCTTAGATAAAAATATCACGGTTTCACAGTAACACAGTGTTGTGATTACTGCTTTAAAATGTCTGAAAAAATCTTTGAACATAATATATTTTATTTTGTAAAAGATTTTAAATAGTTTGGAGCATTAAACATGTCAGGCTAAATGGTCCGTGTACCATCCCTTCATTTGATTATTCCTTTTAATCTGGAAAACAAAACACCAGAAAAACAGTCACTATTTCGTTTTTCTGTTTATTCTGTAGGCATACACAAAAAAAACAAAAGCTCATCTGTTATCCTGTTTTTAACTCAAAACAGATTTAAAACAAACACAAAACAAAAATGAAATAACAAGGCATTTATTCATTTGATCAAAAAATGAACACCAAAAAAACGAGATTTCAACATGTGGGAGTGCACGAGACGGAGACGCCCCTTGTTATGCCGATTGGTCAATAGCTATAAGGCTGTAGGATTTAAATCAAACTTCACTTATCAACTCATAAAACAGGTATACACCTATAAATTACTCGCATATACACCTATACTATTGGATGCTCAAAACAATATATGAAACTTGCGTATATACATAAACTTTTTGTAGCAAGTTATATACCATATACCATAGAAACGGTATTACAAACAAATTTGTCAGTTTTACCTTTTTGGCTGAACTATCCCTTTGATTTTGAGGTGAACTAGCCCTTTAAGAGGATAAATACGGGTTAACAAAAATCAATAGAGATCATTCAGTCATTCATTATCAGGTGATTATCAGGGGTCAGCACAGAGGAATGAACTGCAAACTATTCCAGCATTTATTTTACGCAGCAGATGCCCTTCCAGCTGCAACCCAGTACTGGGAAACACCCATAGACTCTCACATTCACACACACACTCGTATACTCTACGGCCAATTTATTCATCCAATTGACCTATAGCACATGTCGTTGGACTGTGGGGGAAACCAGAGCACCCAGAGAAAACCCACACAAACACGGGGAGAACATGCAAACTACACACAGAAATGCCAACTGGCCCAGCCGGGACTCGAACCAGTGACCTTCTTGCTGTGAGGCAACTGTGCTAACCACTGAGCCACCGTGCTCAATAGAAATCTTAAATTCTAAAATCTATGTTTTCTAGAACCAAGAACATGGTTTATCTTTGTAGAAGTCTAAAAAAGTGACATCAATGACTAAAATAGTATTTTTTTAATAAGCCCTATGTCCAAAACATTGAACAATAATCGAAAAGACTGCAACATCATTACTCCATTTAATCACTCATATAAGTTATATTTGAGCTGCAGTCTCTTAATATTGTTCATAGAGCACAGACACGAACACAAACACAGCCGCAGTCTCTCATGCTGCTGTCCCATACCTTCAACATGTCAGTTCAGCACTGGAGAATGACAGAGACGTGATAACGTGTTGGAGAACACACGCACGTACATCTTCGCATTCAGACATCAAAGAGGTGCAGAATCTTGTCAAAGCTGTGAACATCAGCCTGTGTGCTTGGCAGGGTGAGTCCTTCCCTCACGAAAAAATGCCCCAATAATAACATGAGCTGTGAGACAGAGGTGTCAACTCTGTCCATCAGCTTCGTTTCAGGATATGATGTTTTAAGAAGGAATTCACAAAGGGAAACATCTGTAGTTATTTTTTTTAGAGAGGGAACAGCTCATTGTGTTCTTCAAAAGGCTAGCATGGTGAATAAATTACACATATGGAATGCAAAAAATGCATACTATTAAATCGCATTTAGTTTCATTCATTCAATTTCCTTCGATTTAGTCTCTGATTTATCAGAGGTCGCCACAGCAGAATGAACTGCCAACTCATTCATTTTCTTTTTGGCTTAGTCCTTTAATCAATCAGGGGTCGCCACAGCGGAATGAACCGCCAACTATTCCAGCATTTGTTTTAAGCAGCGTTTAGTTTCATTAACAAAAATAAAAACAATCTCAATTTTTTTTCTGATAAAATATGTCAGTGCATATAATTTTAAATGAAATTTGAATTCAATTGGTTACCTTTCATTAAAGAATAACTAAGGATATCCATCAAAATAGCTTGGACATTAAAAGAAAGACATTTCTTGTTAGATGATATACTGTATATATATATAATTTATTGGATGTATCCTCTTGCATTTGTACATCAAAAAATAAGAATGTTGCTAAATACTTACATGAATATATCTGTTACTCTGAATGATGATGGAATATTATTTCACAGAAATTATCTGAATCATAAAAGCAGAATTCTATATATTTACAATCACTTCAGTTAAATTAATTTCATGTAGACCTTTTGCGCTTGTACAGGTCAAAATAATAATGCTGCTAAATATTTACATCTGCTACTCTGAATGATGGTGGAATATTATTTTACAAAAATGATCTGAATCATAAAAGCAGACACTAATTTTGTAAATTTACAATCACTTTAGTCAAATTAATTTTCGTATCCGGTATCTTCTTGCGTTTGTACAGATAAAATTTTTTTTTTGCAAAATATTTATATGAATACATCTGTTACTCTGACTGATGAGAGAATATTATTTCACAAAAATGATCTGAATCATAAAAGCAGACACTAATTCTATATTTTTACAATCACTTCAGTAAAATTAATTTGATGCATTTGTACAAGTCACAATAATAATGCTGCTAAATATTTACATCTGTTACTTTGAATGATGATGGAATATTATTTCCCAAAAATTATATCATAAAAGCAGACACTTTAATTCTGTATATTTACAATAACTTCAGTCAAATTAATTTCATGTAGACATTTTTTTGTTTGTACAGGTCAAAATAATAATGCCGCTAAATATTTACATCTGCTACTCTGAATGATGGTGGAATATTATTTCACAAAAATGATCTGAATCATAAAAGCAGACACTTTAATTCTGTATATTTACAATAACTTCAGTAAAATTAATTTGGTGAGTCATCCATCCTGCGTTTGTGCAGGTCAAAATAAGAATGCTGCTAAATATTTATATGAATATATCTGTTACTCTTAATGATGATTGAATATTATTTCACAAAAGTGATCTGAATCACACAAGCAGGCACTTTAGTATATATTATATTTACAATCACTTCAGTAAAATTATTTTGACCTCTTGCGTTTGTACAGGTCAAAATAAGAATGTTGCTAAATATTTACACAAATATATCTGTTACTCTGAATGATGATACACTGTAAAACCCAAAAAGTTAAGGTAACTCAAACCGTTTGAGGAAATCGATTGCAACAAACCATTTAAGTTAAAAAAAATTATCCTAATGAGTACTGCAAACCTAATCCATTTGAGTAAACGAAGCAATTCGAGCACAGTAAAACCCAATTAATGAAGAGAACTCAAACCAACTGAGTACTGTATAACTCAATAAGTTAAGTCAACTCAAACTGTTTAAGAAAACCGATTGCTACAAATCATTTGAGTTAAAAAATGAATCTATGAGTACTGTGAACTTACTCCATTTAAGTTGAAGTAATGAGGTATTTAATTAACTCATTACCTTCAACACTGAGTTCAAAACTCTTTTCAAATAAGTAGAATTAACTCTCAGTAAATTTTGAGTTAACTACACTCATTTCATTTGATAAAGTTGACTGTTGGGTTTTACAGTATAGAATATAGCTTTACAAAAAATATCTGAATCACAAAAGCAGACACTTTAGTATATATTATTTTTACAATTACTACAGTAAAATTAATTTGACCTCTTGCGTTTGTACAGGTTAAAATAAGAATGTTGCTAAACATTTGCACAAATAAATCTGTAACTCTGAATGATGATAGAATATTACTTTACAAAAAATGATCTGAATCACAAAAGCAGACACAAGTTCTATATATAATATTTACAATCACTTCAGTAAAATTAATTGGAGCTCTTGCATTTGTACAGGTCAAAATAAGAATGTTGCAAAATATTTACACGAATATATCTGTTACTCTGAATGATGATAGAATGATAGAGTATTATTTTACAAAAAAGATCTGAATCACAAAAGCAGACACTTTAGTTCTGCATATATGCAGTATTAGTTAAGTCAAATTAATTTGATTGACCAGCATGCATTTTCTGTTGATTATAAAGCATGTCAAAATACCAATCTGAAAAGACATCTTGCATCATTCGTCGTCGCTTTACAGGACAGCTAGTCACTACAGCAAATGTATCCTGAAATAAACAAGCACCAAACACAACATGCCAATGTGATCTGACTTGACCCCGTGACAGGTGTACTTGTCAAGGACGAGCCTGTCCTTTCCAATTCTACTTCATGTAAATGCACAGCAGACGTGAGTTTCCCTTCACTGGACTTTTCGCATGGCAGGAATCAAATCTCGTTTGCTTAAGCCAATCATGTCCGAAGATTTAGAAAGAAAAAAAATGTAAACGCAAACTCTTTTGAATGATTAGACAACAATCGGACAGCAAATATCATAGATCATGATTAATAATGCGCTGCGGAGGAAACATGAAATGCAGACATCATTAGCATTGACTCTAAGTGTTGCAAAAGCCATTGTGACACTCTTCTGATTAATGTGAGTTGGCAGACATCAGCGTCAGCTTTAATCTGAACGGCGACGATAGGCTTTGAAATATGGCCAGGATATTGTAAACTCTTTAAAACTGTGAACGCCTCATCCAGACAGATTTAATAGAACCTTCCTCCCCTGCACTGACCCAATCATGGGATTTCAAATGTGATATATAACAAAACGCAAGACAGTCTTTAGATTGCATATGTCAATTTTCCCAGCGTATTTTAATAGGCTGTTTGATTTAATCCTCATGTTCTGTTAAGACTGACTTTGCTGTTGTCGTGACTTGAGTTCAAGTGCAAAAACAAAATTAACATCTTATTTTCTTGTCAGTTTCTTTTTTTAAATAAGTAACTCATAACCCTGTAGGCAGAAAAAAAGTAGACATATGCTTATTTTAAATGTGATTGATTGGTATCTATTAGTGTAACATGGTTTTTGTTTGTAAATTTGACTGGATGTTGGATGTATACAGTTGAAATTATTAAACTATTTAGTCAAAATTATTAGCCCTGTAAAATAAACTTTTCCCCCACAAATATTTCCCAAGTGATGTTTAATATTGAGAACAATTTTTAAACATAATAGTTTCAAAAAACAATTTCTAATAACTCATTTATTTTGTATTTGCCAATGACAGTATGTGCTATTTTTCTAGTTATTTCGCAAGATACTAGTATTCAGCTTAAAGTGCAATTTAAAGGCATATCTAGATTTACAAGTCATTGGACAACAGCGGTTTGTTCTGTAGCCAATTACAGGGGGCTAATATTGACTTTAACAGTTTTTAATTCTTTTAAAATCTGTTTTTTTTTATTCCAGCCAAACTAAGAAAATCGACTTTCTTCACAAGAAAAAAGTAATAGGAAATACTGTGAAAAATGTCCTCGCTCCATTGCACATAATTTGGGAAATATTCTAAAAAAAAGAATTTCAATTTCACCCATTATACCTCTTTTTACAAGATGTAAAATAGTTTTCTGAAGTTTCAGAAAACTAATAGTGTGTTTATGTGAAATTTCAGCTCAAAATACCATACCAATATTTTTTTAATGGGGTGGTCCAAAGTGTATTTTAAGGCTTGGTTGTGTTTATAAGATGCAAAGCAATGTGTGCTCTTGATTCATTTGTAAAAAAATATGTTATTTTTTCATATATCTTTCTTTTATTATATAGCTACTCCGCTAACATGAAAACAACTGTCATATTTCCTAGTTCCTCCGAAAGCCCGCGCTCTCTGATTGAAGCTCTGATTGGTCAACAAACATAATGTGTTGTGATTCGCGGATCGGCTCCACATCACCAGAAAAAGCATCACGACTCCACAGTTTAAACCTGAATCAGACAGAAAATGACACAGAGGACACAACTGAACCTCACTCCTGCTCTCTAAAATCTGACAATCGTCTTTCACATATATTCGGAATAGGCATGTGTAAGTTATTTGAAACGTTCACATATCTTTTGGGAGTTTGTTATTTGAGATGTAGAATGCACGGAAAGTGGCTGCATAGCAAGACATTGCAGTGCTGGTGAAGACTGAGGCTGTTTAGAGCGGTTTGACGAATAAATATGAATTTGTAGCTAAATTGTTAGCAGTGCCAAAAAGCATTTGCCGTTGTTTACATCTCTGTTTGTGTCCTTGCTACAACATACCATTAACGCTAGAAACTGTGCATGTGATAGATCAACACAGGTTGTTGCTCACAATTCAGAGCTTCTATTATGGTTGGAGCTGCACCTTCTTTGAGGAGTTTTAGCCTATGATTATGGAAGCTCTCCTTTGTCGAATGCTAGCTATATATTTTTATATAATTCTCTGGAACATAATTAAAATTAAACTGTAAGCACTTCTCTCTTTGTGTCGTGTCCTTTGAAAGCCCAAATACAGAAACAGAAGACGCTCTGTGGAAATAGCAGCATTTGGACGGCATTTTAGCTTTCTCTGCTATAATATTACAGCACCTCTGGCAACGCCCCTTCACTGCATGGACACCTGAAGCGTTTGTGATTTCACTAACGCTGATTAATTTTTTTGTAGTGCCCAAAATTTGTTCGCTGTAGGCTTTGCTAAGCTAACTCTGTAAAAGCCAGTGTCACCCTTTGCATGGAACTTTCAGAGATTTTATATTCAGAGATGTTGTTTATGTTCACACAGCTACATTACACATCAACTAAAGTTTAAAATATGATATCGTAGTGGACCACCACTTTAATACCTCTTTGAAACTGCCCTTTTTAGGCTTTGATTCAAAT
Organism: Danio kyathit; assembly: GCA_903798195.1. Lineage (NCBI taxonomy): Eukaryota > Metazoa > Chordata > Actinopteri > Cypriniformes > Danionidae > Danio > Danio kyathit. The sequence goes on along the minus strand of LR812536.1, from coordinate 21,669,857 downwards.
TGTGCAGTTTTGGTGACGGTCACTTTAAATTCAAATTCGATTGTGCTCCCAGCTGTATTTTAAAAAGGTGGTGGAGCTACAAAAGCCTATGCTTTAGCAAAACTCCACATTTATAATATCTTTTAGTCACTGATGCTATCTTCAGCAGGTACAGTGTGAAAACTCTTATGGCAGACAAGCTGCTTCTCACTCAGGGCTGTCTATGCTAATGAGGGAGAGATTGTCACTAATAGGCGGAGCTTTCTTCTTCAGATGATATGTACAAAAGGTTGTACCGCATCGGATGTCATTCCCTCGCTGTAAATGCTAGCACTCCCGATTGTTTTCTGCGCGCATCCTGAATGTTTACAAACCGGTAATTCATCTATACAGCTGTTTCGTGAAACTGAATAGTTCTAACTACTGATGAAGCTTAATATTAGTTTTCACAGTGTGTAGTTTTGCTAAAATACAATAACTGTAATCAATAAAATGTGTGTTATATTAATGTAAATACATGCAAATTATTCAAAAAAATGTAAATTGTACTAGCTTTCTAGATATGATATAGATAGACATATTTATCTAAATATGATATAGCCAATCTGTTTTTGTAATAATTAAATCACAGTAAGTTTATGCAGCTTATTATATTATTATACAGTTAGCATCAGATTATAAATCGACTTTATTCTTATGAAAATACCTAAGATGGCTGGAAGAACACATATAGACCATTTATTGCGCGTTGTCTAAACCTTTTAATTTTTATTCATTCATTCATTTTATTTTTAGCTTAGTCCCTTTATTAATCAGGGATCGCCACAGTGGAATGAACCGCCAACTTATCCAGCATATGTTTTTTGCTGTGAGGTGATCGTGCTACCCACTGCGTCACTGTGACCCCCTTTTTATTTTATTCATTTATTTTATTTTTGCTTAGTCTCTTTATTAATCTGGGGTTGCCACAGCGAAATGAACCGCCAACTTATCCAGCATATCTTTTACGCAGCGGATGCTCTTCCAGCTGCAACCCATCACTGGAAAACATCCATACACACTCATTCACAGACATACACTACGGACAATTTAGCTTACGCAATTCACCTATACCGCATGTCTTTGGACTTGTGGGGGAAACCGGAGCACCCGGAGGAAACCCACTCCAACGCGGGGAGAACATGCAAACTCCACACAGAAATGCCAACTGACCCAGCTGCGGCTTGAACCAGTGACCTTCTTGTTGTGAGGCGATCGTGCTACCCACTGCGCTACCGTGACCCCTTTTTATTTTTTATTCAGATCTTATTTTCTTCATTCAACTACAGCAATAGCTGGATGCCTTATATCCATAGTAGGGATTTCCTGAAATGTTCTACTACTTTTGTGAGGAATATATGCTTGTGAAGCTTCTTGTGAACCAGTAACACCCCTGGTTCCAAACCAAAGTGCTCTAAACTGACCACTTTGAAGGGCCCTTTGGAATGAATGATACCACTAATGGATACATCAGGCCATGACAAGCACGTGCACACATAGGGCTCAACCTGTGCACTGGTTCATGCCCTTTAGAGTTAAGGGATATAAAGTGCCCTTCCAAAATGAAAGTAAGTGCCCCGCCCTCCCACTTGTTGTGAAAACCGGGACAGAATTGTAATGCATTACCTTACTCATGTATTTCTTTTGAGTTACTACACTAAAATAACTAAAGAAGCAGAACTTAAAGGCAAAATACTTGTCATTGCCCATTTCACTAAGCAGCTCTAAATGAAGAAAACTCCTATGAAAAGTACAGTGTTAATAAACAGCTATGAAGTCGTTATGCCTGCGCTTCGTCTGGAGGGTGGGGGTGACTGTTTATGCACAGTTAGCCCCCGTCCCGCCACCAATATCTCACATCATCATTCACAGGAAGTGTTGCTTTGACAGCGGGATATTGACAGGTGTGACAGAACTTTGATTGCAGCGTCAGCCTGGAGCTGGAGCCTGTCATCTGTCAGCTGTGAGCAAAGCTCTGCTGGGCTGATGACACTTACACACATGGACGGCAGGACGAGGAAATCTTCAAAAACACCTTAGATAAATGCTTTAATTGGTCGGCCTGTGTGGACATCTTACAGTCGACGATTCAAAAATTCATGCATAAATAGAAAAAAAGTAAAAGCTTCAGTTGAAGCATTTACGTGACCAATAAATTACACAAGAAATCACTGACCAGTTATTATGTGAAGTAAAAATAATCAGTTACTACCTCTACTGCCGTGCACTTAACTTTGCTAATGAATGAGTGATGATGGAGGCCTGCTAGAAGCTGACGCCCACAAGACAGATAAAACATTTGATTGGCGGATGGCTGGCACTTTGTTTGACAACTTCAATGCTGATAATACATAAATGAGAAAAATTTTTTGTGCATGTGTAAAACTAGCTGTATTAATAAGAATAGGCTGTATAATAAAACATTTCGAACTTTAAATCTTTCAAACGAACACTACGGGGCTGAGGCTGCACGGTGGAGCAGTGGGTAACACGTTTGCCTCAAAGCAAGGAGGTCACTGGTTCGAGCCGTGGCTGGGTCAGTTGGCGTTTCTCTGTGGAGTTTGCATGTTCTCCCCGTGTTCTGAGTTTCCTCCAGGTGCTCCGGTTCCCCCACAAATCCAAAGACATGCGGAACAGGTGAATTGGGTAGGCTAAATTGTCCGTAGTGTATGAGTGTGAATGAGTGTGTATGGATGTTTCCCAATGATGGGTTGCGGCTGGAAGGGCGTAAAACATATGCTGGATAAGTTGGCGGTTCATTCCGCTGTGGCGACCCCTGATTAATAAAGGGACTAAGCCGAAAAGAAAATGAATGAATGACTACGGGGCGGTATGATGCCGTTCCTTTTCGTTCTTACCAGCTGACCACTTACCTCCACGTAGACAGCTTTTCCATTGTTACCAGTTTTTCCAGTGGCTCGCCGTGTACGTCGGTGGACTTGTGATATGGAGTGGAGTTGACCACGATGATGGGGTTCGAGTCCGATGAAGAAAGCAAGTAAGAAAAAACAAAAGGCAAAAAATAAAATAAACAAGTAAATATCAGGGTGAGAATGTGGTAAAATCTGAAAATGTGGTACAAATCAGGCTGCCACGAGGGCTTTTCCTTTTCTGGATTGCTTTTGAAAACTGTCAGTTGGGTTTAGGGAAGCGGGTTGGCGGGTCAATCAGTGGTTTTTAAAACACTATTGGTTGGGTTTAGGGAAGGAGGAGGGTGGGTCAGTCAGTCAGTCAGTGGGTTGACAGCGGCCTCTGGTGGATTTACGTGAAAAGAGGAGGCACGAATGCCACTCGCGAGAGAAATTTGAGATCTGAAAAAGCATACACATCGGCCTCTGGTGGATTCACGCTAAGGTTGGGTCGATAGACGATGCCGTTGTCCATCGCCGATGGCCAATAGACATCACGATGCTGAGCCGGCATCGCAATCCTCCACCCCGCCCCCATCGCAGCAGCAACCTGCTTGTGAAAAACACACACTTAGACCCCGTTTACACTAATACATCTTAGTTTTAAAATGCCATTTTAGAATGAAAATGATCCACGTCCACGCTGGCGTTTCATCTAGCATTTCTGAAAATATCTCCGTTCACACTTTACCACTGAAAACACATGACCATACACACACCCACGCTGTTTGAGCTCCAGGCAGTCAGCGGGTGGTTTGATCACAAAACCCCAGAGAGCAGTGCATGTCGGACAGTTTATCAAGGATGTACCGCTGGATCGCGTCTCACTATAGTTGTTAAATGTGATATTTAATTAATCTTGTCTCTATCTAACGACTCTTCTGTCTTTTGAATCCATCAGGTAACGTGTCACAGCATCAGTACACTGCTTCAATATTTTGCTTTCATGCTTGTACTTAGTAATTTTTGCGAAAACCTCAGATACTGTTGGTTGGTTGCGCACCTTTTTTACCAACCAAGTTTGTCGACGCCATTATAATGACACAGATCACTCTGCCTATTCATGCCAGAGTCTCATGGAAAAAGTGATTGACAGATGGCAATTTGTGTGTAACTTATCTTTTTTTATTTATGATTTGATTATGGGTAAAACAAAGACCATGCGGGTCAGGTAGTTGAAATGGTAGGCTACAAATAATTAATTTGTTATAAATGAATGAATTATTCATAAATAATGAATTCACCACCGCCTATGATGTAGCCGTAGCCATCGTCCATCGCGATGTTTCATATTAGACATCGTACGATGATAAATTGGTCGACATCGCCCAACCATAATTTGCGCAAACAAAAACTGCAAAAAAAAGTACCTCCTGGGACGTATTTGGCACTCTCCAGAAGTGTATATAGGGGTACCTTTACAGAATGAGCCTGGGTTGAAAAATAAACATTCAGAGAACACCTACAAATGTCAATACAAAAATGAACTCTGAATGCACTCCATTAAATAACAATTCTCACTTTGCCAACAAAAACTCTGCATTTAAATGTTAATGTAAATGTAAATCCAAAAGGACGGCTCTGCCTAAACTCGAGTTTAAGAGGAAGGCAAGAGAAGACAATGTGAATGGAGGAAAAAGATGTTTCCCTGCCACCACAGCTTTGACAGGCACATCTCACAAGGGCTGACAGCTCTGTCAATAGCCCCAGGATGGCAGGTCTGATTGACAGCTAGCAGGTGGTGGCTGAATGGAGTTGTCAGGGCAACTGTCAATCAGCGCCATCGCCATGGAAACAAGGGAGGTAACACAGCTGCCCGTGGTGATCTATTGTTTTACCAGTCAAACACATGCCTAGTAGAACACGCTCACTGCAGATCTCCAAAATTAATGTAATTGCTACACACATTTAGCCGGTCTGAGATTGGAAATAGGGTGCGAATTAGATTAAAAGATGCATAGCAAAATCAGCAACAGTAATCCATAGCAAGCATGCAATAAAAACCTCCAGATTCATTCATACAGCTAATTGCATTCACACAAAATCCAGGGCAGGTTTGTCATTCGAGCATAAATTGATACTCCCCATCTGGCTCCATTAGATGTGTTAACTACACAACTAATTGGTGTGTAATTGCCTTTAATAACTGTTGCATTGAGACGAGTATCAGATGTTTCAATTATGGGGTGAATCGGCTACTCTGAGGCACTATGGCTTGGTTATAGCTGATATGTTGAGTCTAATGATGACATATTCCAACTGAGCTCCGTAACCTTGGAGAGACTCTGACCCCTAAAACGGTGGATCAGCATGAGAGACCAGCTGGACGTTATGGAGCTCATGAGCCCATAAGCGATTATTAGTGCGATGCTTATCAGTGACAGTTTCGGTAACACAGATGCCCTGAACCCTTGAGACAGTGGCATAAAATAGAAGGCACCAACAGCGGCTCTGCATTATTTACTGACACAGGATCATCTGAAAACACAGGGTGAAAAGTGATCGTTATCCCCCAAAATGAACATAATCATCCTAGTGTTCAATCAAACAACTCTATTTCTAACAGATTTGTTCAGAAGAAATGTCCTCACCAAGTAAAACAGAAGTGAATGCAAAACTTGAGGTTGTTATAAATGTGTAAATGATGACAGAACTTAGCAAGGAAGAGTTTAATAACTGTTGATTCAGGTTAGATGACATTGATGGGCTATACACTCACCGGCCACTTTATTAGGTACACCTTACTAGTACCGGGTTGGACCGCCTTTTGCCTTCAGAACTGCCTTAATCCTTTGTCCCTCAGAGATTTTGGTCCATATTGACATGATAGCATCACGCAGTTGCTGCAGATTTGTCGGCTGCACATTCATGATGCGAATCTCCCGTTCCACCACAGCCCAAAGGTGCTCTATTGGATTGAGGATCCGGTGACAGTGGAGGCCATTTGAGTACAGTGAACTCATTGTCATGTTCAAGAAACCAGTCTGAGATGATTCACGTTTTATCACATGGTGTGTTATCCTGCTGGAAGTAGCCATCAGAAGATAGGTACACTGTGGCCATAAAGGGATGGACATGGTCAGCAACAATACTCAGGTAGGCTGTGGCGTTGACACAATGCTCAATTAGTACTAATGGGCCCAAAGTGTGCCAAAACAATACCCCCCACACCATTACACCACCACCACCAGCCTGAACCGTTGATGCAGGGCAGGATGAATCCATTATTTCATGTTGGTGACGACAAATTCTGACCCTACCATCCGATCCAATCGAGACTCATCAGACCAGGCAGTGTTTTTCCAATCTTTTACTGTCCAATTTTGGTGAGCCTGTGCAAATTGTAGCCTCAGTTTCCTGTTCTTTAGCTGTCAGGAGTGGCACCCGGTGTGTTCCACTGCTGCTGTAGCCCATCTGCCTTAAGGTTAAATGTGTTGTGCGTTCAGAGATGCAACCATGTCAAATTCAAAGTCACTTAAATCACCTTTCTTCCCCATTCTGATGCTCAGTTTGATCTGCAGCAGATCGTCTTGACCATGTCTACATGGCTAAATGCATTAAGTTGCTGCCATGTGGTTGGCTGATTAGAATTTGCATTAATGAGCAGTTGGACAGGTGTACCTAATAAAGTGGCCGGTGAGTGTATGTTTTCAACACAGCCAAAATTATCCCCTTTTAAATGGATCTGTGAAAACGACTAAATGCTGTAACATGCATGGCAGGCCAGTAGTTGGTGGAACCTTTATTTGAGTTATACATAATTACTGACATGAACCACTAAACAAAAGTCTATAGTTTTCAGCCAAAATGTATTAAATTGGTATGTTTTAATGAAGTGTGGGTTATACTTTATTTTAAAATGACATAGTTACAGCGCACCTATTCCTTTAACTACAGAATAATAATAATTAAATGTACTTACGGTTGGGGTTAGAATGTGGGTTGTTTAGGGTTAGTTACATGTAAGTAGGCAAAATTCATTTTAATTACTATCGAACGTGTGTAACTATTCATTCATTAATTTTCCTTCGGCTTAGTCCCTTTATTTATCAGGGGTCACCACAGTGGAATGAACCACCAACTTATCCAGCACATGTTTTACGCAGTGGATGCCCTTCCAGCTGCAACCCAGCACTGGGAAACATCTATACTGTACACTCTCATTCAAACACATACACTACTGACAACTTAGCTTATTCAATTCACCTATAGCGCGTGTCTTTGGACTGTGGGGGAAACCGGAGCACCCGGAGGAAACCCACGCAAACACTGGGAAAACATGCAAACTCCACACAAAAACGCCAACCAGTGCTAACCACTAAGCCACCATGCCGCCCTAATGTGTAACTTAAAGTCTTTCCAAAATATGTATATTTAAAAAGAATACTTGGTAGTGTCTTTATGGCTTGTTTAGTGGAGCTCTGAGTAGAACAAACATATGGTTAGATCTAGAACAGTGTTTCTCAACCACGTTTCTGGAGGACCACCAGCTCTGCACATTTTATATGTCTCCTTAACTGAACACAGCTGATTCAGATCATCAGCTCATTAGCAGAGACTGAACGACCTGTAATGGGTGTAACAGACAAAGGAGACATCCAAAACATGCAGTGTTGGTGGTCCTCCAGGAAAGTGGTTGAGAAACACTGATCTAGATGATTATCTAATAGCATTTGACAAATTTTACTTTTACAAAAACATTTATAATTATTAGCAAGTTTGGGTTGATATTTTCTTGCATTTGCACAGTCTTGACCAGCAGATATTCCTATGTTTCCTCGAACGCTTTGAAACATTTTGTGAAGCACTTGGTTTAATTCATTTGAAGATTTAAAAAGCTTCATTGGTTTCACTGTCTCCCAGCATGGCTTTAGATTGTCAAGTGTTCACACAAGCCTATAAACTGAACACATAACAGTGTTTAGTTTACACTAAGGGTGGCGAAAAATACACTAGATAAAGCATAATATGGCGAAATTTTACTAGGCAATACTACACTACCTGAGAAAAGTCTTGTCGCCTATCCAAGTTTTAGGAACAAAAAACAATACCTTGACATCTAGTTGATCATTTGGTATCAGAAGTGGCTTATATGAAAGGCAAAGGTCTCTAGATTACGCTTATATTACCAAAATACAGGGAGTGCAGAATTATTAGGCAAATGAGTATTTTGACCACATCATCCTCTTTATGCATGTTGTCTTACTCCAAGCTGTATAGGCTCGAAAGCGTACTACCAATTAAGCATATTAGGTGATGTACATCTCTGTAATGAGAAGGGGTGTGGTCTAATGACATCAACACTCTATATCAGGTGTGCATAATTATTAGACAACTTCCTTTCCTTTAGCAAAATGGGTCAAAAGAAGGACTTGACAGGCTCCGAAAAGTCAAAAATAGTGAGATATCTTGCAGAGGGATGCAGCACTCTTAAAATTGCCAAGCTTCTGAAGCGTGATCATCAAACAATCAAGCGTTTCATTCAAAATAGTCAACAGGGTCACAAGAAGCGTGTGGAAAAACCAAGGCACAAAATAAACTGAGAACTGAACCATGAACTGAGAAAAGTCAAGCGTGCAGCTGCCAAGATGCCATTTGCCACCAGTTTTGCCATATTTCAGAGCTGCAACATCACGGAGTGCCCAAAAGCACAAGGTGTGCAATACTCAGAGACATGGCCAAGGTAAGAAAGACTGAAAAACGACCACCACTGAACAAGACACACAAGCTGAAACGTCAAGACTGGGCCAAGAAATATCTCAAGACTGATTTTTCTAAGGTTTTATGGACTGATGAAATGAGAGTGAGTCTTGATGGGCCCGTGGCTGGATCGGTAAAGGGCATAGAGCTCCAGTCCGACTCAGGCACCAGCAAGGTGGAGTACTGGTTTGGGCTGGTATCATCAAAGATGAGCTTGTGGGGCATTTTCGGGTTGAGGATGGAGTCAAGCTCAACTCCCAGTCCTACTGCCAGTTTCTGGAAGACACCTTCAAGCAGTGGTACAGGAAGAAGTCTGCATCCTTCATGAAAAACATGATTTTATGCAAGACAATGCTCCATCACATGCGTCCAAGTACTCCACAGCATGGCTGGCAAGAAAGGGTCTAAAAGCTGCTGCACGCAATGTTGATGGTGAACAGATCAAAACACTGACAGAATCCATGGATGGCAGGCTTTTGAGTGTCCTTGCAAAGAAAGGTGGCTATATTGGTCACTGATTTGTTTTTGAATGTCAGAAATGTATATTTGTGAATGTTGAGATGTTATATTGGTTTCACTGGTGAAAATAAATAATTGAAATGGGTATATATTTGTTTTTTGTTAAGTTGCCTAATAATTATGCACAGTAATAGTCACCTGCACACACAGATATCCTCCTAAAATAGCTAAAACTAAAAACAAACTAAAAACTACTTCCAAAAATATTCAGCTTTGATATTAATGAGTTTTTTGGGTTCATTGAGAACATGGTTGTTGTTCAATAAAATTAATCCTCAAAATACAACTTGCCTAATAGTTCTGCACTCCCTGTAAATTATGATAATGACTTGATTTATAATTATTTAATTAGGACAGTAAGATTTGACTTTGCTTAGACAAAAGTCTTGCCACTTAACAGAAATAATGTACAGTATAGAATATAAAGTCATGGTGCAGTGGAAAAGAATTAATATTGTGTATGACTCCCATCAGCTTGGAGGAGTGTATCCAAACATCTCTGCAATGACTCAAATAACTTATTAATAAAGTCATCTGGAATGGCAAAGAAAGCGTTCTTGCAGGACTCTCAGGGGTCATCAAGATTTTTATGAATTCATCTTCAATGCCTCCTCCATCTTACGCCAGACATGCTCAATAAAGTTCATGTCTGGTGATTGGGCTGGCCAATCCTGGAGCACCTTGACCTTCTTTGCTTTCAGGAACTTTGATGTGGAGGCTGAAGTATGAGAAGGAGCGCTATTCTGCTGAAGAATTTGCCCTCTCCTGTGGTTTGTAATGTAAAGGGCAGCACAAATGTCTTGATACCTCAGGCTGTTGATGTTGCCATCCACTCTACAGATCTCTCGCATACCCCCATACTGCATGTAAACCCAAACCATGATTTTTCCTTTACCAAACTTGACTGATTTCTGTGAGAATCTTGGGTCCATGCAGGTTCCATTAGGTCTTTTGCAGTATTCGTGATGATTGGGATGCAGTTCAACAGATGATTCATCTAAAAAATCTACCTTCTGCCACTTTACCAAATGATCAACTAGAAGTCAAGTGATTATTTGTTGCTCTTAGAACTGGGGTCGACGACAAGACTTTTGTCAGGTAGTCTATATCAACACAAATATGCCGATATTGATTTATCAGCATTATTTTATCATACTATTTGGTTCTATTTTTCAATCTATTTTTTTTTTTATCCACTAGATGGTGATGTTGAAAGTTTTTTTTCTGGATTAAAGTGTTGGTCAGAAAAGTGTCGGTTTCAATTTAGTTAAAACAGATTTGGCCAACGTTTTCCTTGAGGAACATAATTTAAAGTTGTAAAACGGTTATGAATTTCAATTAATTGCAACATTCGCAATAAATAGCTGTATTGTGACAAAAAGCATGATTAAGTTGCATTGTGGGGACTCCCACACCTAGCGCGTTTACATGCAGATGACAAGAGTAACTGTCTGAAAGCAGACTTGGGGTAGTTGCAAGGTGACCTGCATGAAATGGTTTTAATGAACACACTGAACTTAACCTCTCACAATGACGTCACCAGATCCATTGTGCATTGTGTCTGACTGCAAGTCTGAGATATGCAGTCTCAGCTTGCAAATCCAAGTCTAGTATTGGAGAAACTTACACTTTGAAACCTGTTTTAAAATATTGTCAGGCCCCAAAATGAAGTTGCCTTATAAATGAATGACCGAAATGCAGAAAACCTTTTCACTTTTTAATTGAAAACTGTATCATGTATACACCCAGTTTCGATTCCACAGCTACTTTACAACTGTCCACCTAAACGACATCAGAATGATTGACTGACTCTTGAAAACTGTTACTGTAACACATTTGAGCCTCCACAATAACCAGCTAAGGCTTTTTCTTGTGCTTTTTATGTACACTGATCAATGTTTAAATGCGAATAAAAGCCTATATTAAGACAATTTATCCCATAAAAGATTTATTAAAATGCTTGATTCTCTACAAAATCTTTGAATCGTCAGAGGTTTAGGTGAATAAAGACTTTCAATAGAAGAACAAAAATCTCGGTAACACTTTATTTTGACGGTCCATTTGAGTATTAGGAGACTGTCTGCTTAATGTCTGTTGATACTGCTGCTAAACAGACATTTAACTGACTATAAGAAACGTTGCAAGTACACATCAACTTACACTAACCTCAACCTAACAGTCTACTTATAATCTAATAAGAATTAGTTGGCATGTAGATGCAATGTAACTTAAAATCAAAAAAACAGACAATCAAATTACAGTGTGACCAAAATCTATTGTATGTTCCAAACATGAACGGAAGTTTAATGAGTTTTGCATTGCCATGAGGGACAGTAAATGACCAAATGTTCATTTTGGGATGATCTAACCCTCTAGCGCGGAGATCATGCTTGAAAAATGTAGATTTGAGTTAATCATTCAGTCTCTCTAGACAGAAATTAATTGAATGGACTGTGCAGCATTCAGCCCAGCTGCTGACTCAGAACCTGTCCACGTCCAAATGTCAATGTGCTGATGGATAAGTCTGCAGTCAAACATAAGTGACTGATACCGGCGCAAACAAAGGCATTGATGGAGGCAGTCCTCCTCAGAAGTGCTCAATCCTTGCCTTTAAATGCCAGAAGTAATAATGGAGCACCCCGAGTCACCTCGTTCTGGGACTATTCTGACATACTTGTTTCCAAGAAGGTTGAGCTACTTTTATTAAATGCCACGGTGCATGATGCCTTATGAACCTTATAAATGACTCTTGAGATGTGCCTTATGATTGATATAGTGAGAAATATCACATCATTCAACAAATGTATATCATCTAACATGGCTAACAGGCCTACAAGCTACAGTTGCCTTTTAAGGTTAACAACACAAATATATCCTGCCATATTGGAAGGCGAAGTGGTCTTGAACTCAATTCCTGGATTGCGGAGTTTAATACCAATCCTTATTAAATCTGCACTCAAAAAAATAAATGTTACGCTGCTTGTTCAATACTGATTTAAAATGATCTAAAACACAATTCTTGAGACTTTTTTTTTTCTGACAACTTAATTGTTTTATATTCAACACACTTAAATTTGTAAATAAGTAAACTTATTTCCTTTTACATAATACACAATAACACAAATCGATTGTGTGGAACTCAGCATTTTTTACAGAGTGAATGCAGCTGATCAGGGTTAGGGCTGTGCGATTAATTGAAATCGTATCGAAATCGTGATTTAGACAGGATTTCCAAATTGCCTTACAGCATGATTTTCCCGCTGTATGCTATTTGAACCAATCATAACACAGCGCGCCTAAACAGCATGAGAACAGGAGACTGAATAGCCTGCAAAAACAGGGATGAAGTTCAGCACTGAAGGACAAAAAAAATGTCAACATCTGTGGTGTGGGATTACTTTGGAAACAGGAAGGCTAATGTATTGCAGAACCAGGTTATATGCAAGTCAGTCATATATTGTGTGCAAAAGCGTTTGGAAAGCAAGGTATGCGTTGCTTCGTTCAGCATTTTCAACACGCTTTGCGCTCGCACTCCTGTGCTAGGCGACCTTTAACCGTTTTCTCAGAGGATGCCAACTAACAAAACATTGCTGCAGCGCTGATACAAGTTTTATTTATGAAGAAAATTAAAAAGCACTGGGTGTTTAAGTAGCCTGTGTTTGTCTGAGGTAATTAATCTACCGATATGTGTGTATTCCATACAGTGGCGGTTCTAGTTTAAATGGCACCCTGGGCGAGCAGCCGTGTCGCTCTCAATATGGAAATAATTGAGAAATATTGGAAATAACGGACTTGGTTGCGTAAAAGAGGCAATACGTGAACTATCTATTTCACAGATCACGAGCATGGCAAAAAAAATCTGTGGACACGTAGAAAAATACACAAAACTACTTCTGATATGTGGTCCAGCAGAACATCGGGGTCTTTGACAGTTTGACAGTGCGCATACACATACAGTAGTCTACTTATACTGTTCTAGACCTAATTTGTTATGCCTTTACACTAGGTGATTTTTTTATTTTTTGCCTTGTGTCTGTTTTAGAGACGTAACAGGTTTTGATAAAAATCTAATTATTTTCCTTTAAAAATATGTTTCAGATTCACACTGTAAAACGTGTGTCTGTAAAACAAAATCGTGATTTAAATTGAAAGCGCAATATTGTTTAAGAAAGTCGTGATAGACTTATTTTGCCCATATCACACAGCCCTAATCAGGGTCCTCAAGATTAATAGGAGCTTAATCAACAAAACTAATATTTATATAATATTTTGGCTCATTGTTTCAGATAACTAGCCAGACTGGCTGATGTGCAGTTATACATTTACTGGGAAAAAAACACTAATTATTGTGCTTAAAATAGATTTCAGTTTAGATTCTTAGTTTTCTGGATTTTGTTTTAGAATGTGTAAATCTCTAAATATAATTTAAAATGTTTGAAATTTCAATTCTGACAAGCCTAAGGAAATTTTGTTGTAAATATATACTACACTACAAAGAAATAATGACAAAAAGTCAAGACAACAATTATTTTGGCTACGTTCACACTGCAGGCAAACGCGGTCCAAATCAAATTTTTATTGCTCACATGTGACTCTCTGATTCTGATTCTGTCATGGCAGTGTGAACAGCCCAAACCCCATGGAATCTGATTTGATTTGTGTCACTTTCATATGTGGTATTAAATCTGATACAGATCTGATGTTTTGCAATGAGACCGCCGTGTGAATGGTTATGCTGGAATTCACGTGTTTTTTTTTCCACGTTTTCGATCGACATGCGTCATTCTGGCTCTTATTACAAACAGGCGGCTGATCAGTAGTGAAATGGCATGCAGGGCAAATACCTCAAGAAAGTTACGTTTGTTTATTCTGTTTATTTTTTAGAACTACAACCGTTTAATATTAACTAACCTTTAACCTAAAAATACACCGTTCAGAGATTTAATAAACATCTATACCACCAAAATAAAATTCCATATATAAAATAAATAAAATACTGCATACATGAAATATTTCACATAAATAATACATTAAAAAAACAGTTCATGTTAATGTTTCAGTTTCATTTTGATAAATTTTTGACTGGATATGGTCTATGTTGTTTATTATGACGAATTAAAATTAATTAATAGTCATTTATCAGACTCTGCAAACAATATCATGATAAGGACTGATGAACCCCGCATGGGCCAGCCTTCACAGTAACACTTCTGTTCACTCAGCTGCTCATCTAACCCTTAATAAATTCACCGGTGGTCAGAGACATGCACCATGCTTGTCATATTGACAAATTATCAGTGTTTTCAATGCAAAACACCTAATTTAGGTTTAGACACTGAAAAATACATATTGGTAAGTCTACTAGCAAAACAACTATTTACAGCTACACCATGGCTGTCTTTAAAAATGGCAATAATAATCATATTAAACATGATGTCTTGCTTCATATATATCATGCAGCATACACGTTGTGTACATAATCAAACGTTTTAGGTTTGTGTGTAGCTGTACTTCTGCACAGGTCAGTTAGGACCATGATCTGTTCACACTTAAAATCTGATATCTGCCACATTTAAAACAACAATGTGAAAACAGCTATGCAAAACAAATCTGATCAGAGGAAAAAGTCAGGATTGTTGAGCAGTTAAGTCTCGCAATGTAAATGTAGCCTTTGTGTTGGTTGACTGTTTTCAATTTAATCAGGTTTCAAGTAAATGGTTTAATTTTTACAAAGTTTAACCTAATATTTTTAGTCAGTCTGATTAATGTAAACTGAGATGACTAGAAAAGTAAAAGTGTGGTTATGTTTAGTACCGTATTCAGTTGCTAAATGTCTTTATTCCACTAGCATCTCGTTTTTGAAAAGCACAACGCTTTAGCGCCCTCTAACGGCTGAAACCGAACAACACCACAATGACTCGTTGCTTCTTCAGTCGATGTGGACTCAAACAAATAACGTTTTTAACCGAGATAAACACTTGTATAATCCAAATCGTTTATTTTCTTTTCCAGAAACATCAAGGTCTTTCCAGGAGTCACAGAAAAGCTGATGTACATTAGGTCAGAAACCAAGCCAAAACTCTGTAAACAATACAAAAACATAATACAAAGAGGTGTGAAGAGAGACGATAGAGGACTCGGAAGGAATAAGAAGTTCTCTTTTTTTAAGCTGAAAGAAATTGTCAGCCATTTCATTGCCAACACTGGTCAAATTGCACATAAATTTCACAAATTAACAGAATGGAAATCAAATATTTCCCAAAACAAATCCACATATCACAACAGTAGTCATGATGTCACTAACACGATTTTGTTTGTTGATTTTTTTTTTTCTTTTAGGATTTACATTTTTCCATTCTACTTATAGCTATTAAACCAATACTCAAAAAGATACCAAAATGTGCAGCCTGTCCATGCTGACCTTAAAAAGAAAAATGTGGGGGAAAAAACAGTCTGTGTGTCACCATATAAAAGCAATGAGACAGATGACCGTATAGAAGCAATGTGAAGGACAAGAGGCAGAGGAAGAAGAAGTCTAATATAAGTGTTAATGTTGTACAAAACCGAATTCATAAGCTGAGTCCTGATGAACGTGATTCTCATTTCTGATGCAGACGTGTGGCTTTGAATTTGGACATCCTTTTTGGGAGCTCCTGAGGCACGTCTGGCACCACCTCCTCCAGTTTTCTCTCTGGGATTGTGGGAAGAGCAGGAGGGGCGATGGTCAGGTGCGGGATTGAACAAGGCAAGGGATCCTTTTCAATCACTGTGCCAGTAAAAGCCTAAAACACAAAAAGGCACTTAAATATTTGATGATATTATTTTCGCCTGAGCAAGAACACAAGCAAAACTCACTGCTGTGATTCTAGGGCAAACTTAACAGGCCACAATGTAGTTTATGTCAGAGGGATGTTTAAAAAAATAATAATATAAAAATGTGTTAGTGTATCCACGTTAGCGTTAATTTAAAAATTATTTAGAAGACATTACTGTATATAGTGAATCTGGAAAGTATTGATAGCGCTTCACTTTTTCCCCTTTTTTTATGTTACAGCCTTATTCCAAAATGGATTAAATTCATTTATTTCCTCAAAATTCTACACACAATACCCCATAATGACAAGGTGAAATTTTTTTTTTTAAATTGTTGAAAATTTATTAAAAATATAAAAACCTGAAAGCTGACATGTACAGAAGTGTTCACAGCCTTTGCTCAATACTTTGTTGATGCACCTTTGGCAGCAATTAGCAGTACCTCTCAAGCTCTATCAGGTTGGATGGGAAGCGACGGTGTACAGCCATTTTCATATTTCTCCAGAGATGTTCAATAGGATTTAGGTCTGGGCTCTGACTGGGTCACTCAAGGACATTTACAGAGTTGTTGTGAAGCCACGCCATTGATATTTTGGTGGTGTGCTTTGGGTCATTGTCCTGCTGGAAGATGAACCGTCACCCCAGTCTGAGGTCAAGAGCACTCTGATGCAGGTTTTCATTCAGGATGTCTCTGTACATTGCTGCATTCATCTTTCTCTCGATCCTGACTAGTCTTCCAGTTCCTGCTGCTGAAAAACATCCCCACAGCATGATGCTGCCACCACCATGCTCCACTATAGGGATGGTATTAGCCTGGTGATGCGCGGTGCCTGGTTTCTCCAAACTTAACGCCTGGCATTCACTCCAAAGTTCAATTTTAGTCTCATCAGACCAGAGAATTTTGTTTCTGATGGTCTGAGAGTCCTTCAGATGCCTTTTGGCAAATTCCAGGTGGGGAGTGGTTTCCGTCTGGCCACTCTACCATACAGGCCTTACTGATGGACTGCTGCACAGATGGTTGTCCATCTGTAAGGTTTTCCTCTCACCACAGAAGAACGCTGGAGCTCAGACAGAGTGACCATTGGGTTATTGATCACCTCCCTGACTAAAGCCCCTCTCCCCCGATCACTCAGCTTAGATGGCCGGCCAGCTCTAGGAAGAGTCCTGGTGGTTCCAAACATCTTCCACTTACGGATGATGGAGGCCACTGAGCTCATTGGAACTTTCAGAGCAGCAGATTTTTTTCTGTAACCTTCCCCAGCCTTGTGCCTTGAGACAATCCTGTCTCGGAGGTCTACAGACAATTCCTTTGTCTTCATGCTTGGTTTGTGCTTTGACATGCACTGTCAACCCTGGGACCTTATATAGACAGGTGTATGCCTTTTCAAATCATGTCCAATCAACTGAATTTACCACAGGTGAACTCCAATTAAGCTGCTGAAACATCTCAAGAATGATTAGCGGAAACAGAATGTACCTGAGCTCAATTTAAAGCTTCATGGCAAAGGCTGTGAATACTTATGTACATGTGATCTTTCAGGTTTTTTATTTGTAATAAATTTGCAACCATTTAAAAAAAATCTTTTTTCACGTTGTCATTATGGGGTATTGTGTGTAGAATTTTGAGGAAATAAATGAATTTAATCCATTTTGGAATAAGGCTGTAACATAAAAAATGTGGAAAAAGTGAAGCGCTATGAATACTTTCCGGATGCACTGTAGGTCTATTTTCAGCATTTTAATAGAGGTGTACCTCAAAGCGTCCGTTAATGTGGGGACTTGTCCCAGTAGGGCTGTCCTCCTCTGTAATGCCATCGCTGGTATCGCTGTGTGTGGCGTCATCATGGCTCCACGATCGTCCGAAAGCTGCACGCCGCTCTTCAAAGTCCGCTGTGCTGCTCTCGCTGGTGTCGCTGCACACACTGTTCTCGCGGCTGCGTGACTTCAGAATGGACTTTCGCGGTATTGGCTCTCCATTCACCAGGTCCACAAACACCCTTAAACACACACACAAACACACACAATATGTGTTGAAACGGAAGAGCTAGAAACAAACTAGAAGGAAGATGTGACTAAAAGTGAATGAATGATGTTTCCTGTTACCTATAAATGTCTGCTGGGCTTGTGATCTTGTAACTTTCAAGAGGAGAGTGGCCATTGCTTTTGCCACTTTTCTTTTTATGTTTTGCTTGCTCTTTTTGTTCTTTTCTTTCGCTGAACTTCAGGGTGGTGTTCTTTCCTGTGTTTATCCTCACCTATACAGGGCAGAAGAAACAGAATTATACTAAATGTTTTATTTTAAGGCATACAGGAGAAATAAATTAAATTCAATGAGAAACTGAGACATTGTTTTAAAGCAGGGGTGCCCAAACTTTTTCGTATGAAGGGCCAAAACCAAATATTGTTGAGAGCCATAGGTCAAAGATAAATATGCCAAACTATTTTACATTAAAGTTGCCATGGGTAATTTCCTAATTCATTTCATAATATTTATAAATAAGCATCTTTTTAAATCATATTAACGTGCATAACTTTGTTAATTGTTGCTTAATAAAACATAAACAATCACATTTATAACATGAACTCACCAACATTGTTATAACATTGCTCACTAAATTTCTGCATTGTCCTCTATCCGTCGGCTGACAGTTTGTATATTTTAAACTAAATTTCAGTTTAAGTAGTTTAAAATTAAAACACACACATAAAAGTTTACATAAAATTTGAAATGAAAATCTCGAAACCATCCCACCATTCTCCCTCTCCTCTCAGATGGGATGGTGGGCAAAACCATGGGCCAACCTTGGTCCGTGGGCTCCACTTTGGGCATCTCTGTTTTAAAGGATCCCTGAACTCCTTTAACAAACAATGGAGTCCCATACTGTCGGTCACTGAGAACCTTAACATTTCAGGACTTGCAGACTAGAATTTCAAAAATGGAGAATGAGAGACTTTTAGTGTTCACTTTAGATCTTCTTCTTCTATATTTACCCATATATCTATTATATCTTCTTATACGTTTATTTATTTATTATTTTTTTCAATTGGTTTATTATTTATTTATCAGTGTCTTGATTGATCTTTGCATACTTATTGAAGGTCTCAGTAAATAGGGAAGGGTGGGAGATGGGAGGGATGGGGCTTAGAAGGGGGTAGAAACGTTTAGGTTTGATTTAAGAGTTCTACAGTTTTCTTGTTTTTGTTGTTGCTATATATTTGATGTCATCCTTTTGCTTATAGGACTTCTATTTTTCATATACATTTAGAAGTTTGCATATTATCTGGAAAATACGCAATAAAAAAAAAGTTAGGGTTGAATTTGACCAAAGAAATACAGTAAAAACAGCAATCTGCCATTTATCAAGCAATAAACCATATACAGTCATTCACTGAAATTGATCACATTGATGATTTTTTTTATTTAAGTCATAAAAGTTGCAAAGTCTTGTAATACCACCCAATAACACTCACTGATAATTACCAATGTTGGGCAGTATTGTCGCTATAAGTATTGACGCTAATAGCTTAACTACATTTCTCAGTAGCGTGGCGGTAGCGTCGATTCTTTGTAAATCAAATAGCTTTTCAGTAGCAAAGCTATTTTTTTAGTCAAGTAGCGCAGTAGCGTCCACACAAGCTACATTTACCAGATCGCGGATCAATAAGTGTTTTGCAAAAATAGCTTAGATGCTAAGTAGCTTTTAGCTTAGCTTGCTACATTTCCCAGAGGGCAGCTTTTAGTGTAGTTAAGCTACATTTTAAGTAGCTAATAGCATAGCTCACTACATTTTTCAAGTAGCTTGCCCAACACGGATTATTACAATTATTACAAAAGGGTTAATATCATTAAAACTTCAAAAAATGATGTTCTGTTTAAATGTGTTTAACAAAATACTTTATTCCAGCTATTGCAAATAAAAAGATAAAATATATTTTTTTAAACAAGCACTACTGCAGTTTACAGTGTCACACGACCATTCGGAAATCACCTAATATGCTGATTTGCAAAGCATAGTGTTTTATTATTATCAACGTTGTGAACTAGTGTGTTGATTAAAGGGATAGCTCAACCATATGAAAATATAATCATTATTTACTGATATTTACCATATGAAAATATAATCATTATTTACTGATATTTACCATATGAAAATATAATCATTATTTACTGACCCTTAGTTTCTTTCCTTTGTTGAACACACACAGAGAAAAGACTTTGTAGGAGCCTATTAGTTCAGATTCAATAACTAATGTTACATTATATGATGCATTTCAGTTTTGAAAATTTTTGTTTTGTAAATTGTTTGCAGTTGTGAACTTAGATTATTATCACCTGTTGTTCAGATGGATATTCTGTGCAATGCATTGAAGATATGTGCCATGTTAAAAATGGTTTGCGGGCTCTTTAAGAATTGCGTCTGTTAAGTCTGACAGCAGTGTGTTTTTTAGAAGACAGCGGAGTCACACAGTTTTCATTACCGTATTCGTGATGTTTAAAATTTGAGATTATATTTTGTTTACTTTATTTTTTTATGTATCTCTGAGTGAAGATTTAAGTCAATATCTGACAAGAAATGGACTACATAGATTTCTTTATTGGACACAGAGCCAAAATGCGCGCACTCAGATTTTCATGAATGCTGAAAACAGTAGTCATTGACTTCCATAGTAGGGAAAAATGCCAGTAAATGACAACTGTTTCCAACATTCTTCACAATATCTACTTTTGTGTTCAACAATAGGAAAAAAAACTAAAACAGGTTTAAAAATGGGTTTGTAAATGAATTTAATTTGAATTTTTAATGGATTTATTAAATCTACAATGATCAAGAAAGCTTTTTTTCCAATACAGCTTTCATAAAATGATCTATAAGGAATTTCTGAGGCTATTGACTAACCTTTTTGAATTCCACAGTGTGAGTAAAGTAGATAGTTGGAAGACCATTGTCAGTGTCCTCTTCACAGTCTTTATCCTCCTCCTCCTCCTCAGGGTGCGAGCCATTAGTGCCGTTCATCTGAGCTGTGAGAGATGACGCTTTCCAGCCATTTTCCTTCTGATGGCCATTAACCTGGACATCACTGCCACCATCTGCTTCCTTCTCTTCCTCTGAGGAGGAAGTGGTGTCTTCTCCATTAGTGTCTGTGCTGTCCAATCTGGTATAACAGGGAGAAACAAAATAGACCAAATCTATGAGTGTACTAATAAAATCTGCAGCTAAAAGGTTTAATGAGTACTTTTTTTTGCATTTTTTAATCTACTTATGCATATTTGTGAGTTTGTGATTAATGGATAATGATTTCAAATAAACGTCAATCTTCCATTTGCATGCTAGAAAAACTAAATCTCTTAATACTTTTTTGTATATGGATTTATTTACATAATAATTATACAATATTTTACTTTGTCTTTGTGCTGGTACCTTGGCTGGTTTAGGGTCATCATGGATATATAAATACACCATTAAAAATCACAATTAAGTAGCGGAAATATAGTAAATACAGTGGGGAAAATAAGTATTTAATACATCACCATTTTTCTCAGAAAACATATTTTTAAAGGTGCCGTTGACTTGAAATTTTCCCCAGATGTTGATAACAACCAGATACATTCATATATGCAAAAAAACAAAAACAAATCTAATTTATAAATTAAGTTATGTGTAGTAAAATGAAATGACGCAGGGTAAAAAAAAATAATATAGAACACATGAAGAAAGGGAAGTGTAGAAAGCAGTGAAAGCCCAGACAGCAGCTGAAATCTCTCAGTAGTTATTCAGCAACCCTCTGCCCTTCATCATTTAAATTAATATCAGCTAGTTTAGTCCAACATCTACATTATCAGGATGATGAAGATGAAACCAGGGTGGACATTTCAGCAAGACAATGATCCAAAACACAGCCAAGGAAACTCTTAAATGCTTTTAGAGAAAGAAAATCAAGCTTTAGAATGGCCCAGTCAATCACCTGACTTGAATCCAATATAAAATACAAATTAAAGATCAGATTTGATGGATGACACCCACAGAACCATCAAGATTCTTACACTCTGTTGAAGTCTGTGAAAAACCTCACACCCAAGCAATTCACGTGACTTCATTCTCCACATGAGAGGCGTCTTTAAGCTGCCATCACCAAAAAAGCCTTTTATATAAAGTCTAAGTACATTTCAGTAGTTCAGTACTTTCTCCTTGTGTCATTTTATTGTTATTACATATAACTCATTTTTCAGATTTATTTTGTTTATTTGTTTATTTATTTTGTTTTAGTTTTATGTTGGTATTGTTTGGGTTTTTACCAAAATCTGGTTCAATTCCATGTCAACAGCTCCTTTAGAAATATTATTCCCAGAAAAAAACATGACGTGTTCAATACTTATTGTTCCTGCTATATATTAAATATTATTTCTTTTTTTTTATTGGATTGACTTGATACATTTTAAAATGTAATCCATTTATGTAATGTAAAAGCTATATTTACAGCATAATTTCTCCAGGCTTTAGTGCTACACAACCTATAAAAAAAGTATTCCAGTATCGTGACAACCCTAATTGGAATTCGATACAAACCGGAACTGACATTTTAAAAACGTCCATTTCCCGCGAACGTTAAAGCGATTTGGAGCGCGTTCTTAAACAGCACTGATTTGTTATTGTGTTCACGTGCTCAACAGAAAAGACTGTGATTGGCTGTGAAGGTCATCGGTTCACCGAACTCACTGCTGTTTACGGTGCGTTAGGGTTGTCACGATACCATTAATTAATCTTACGATACTATACCAGCTAAAGTATCATGAAACCAAGTAGTATTGCAATACTGTAATTCATAACTCAAATTATAAAGAAAATTTTCAGAAATACTATATTTTATGTTATAATAATTGAATTTAATGTTAATTCCCTTAAGGCCAAAAAGTATTATTCGCACCTCACTTCTCCTAAAATTTATTCATTCTTTTTGTTTATTTTATAACTGACCAACAAAAAATACATTAAAATAAAGATACAAATTATACAGAGGCTGCACGGTGGTGCAGTGGGTAGCACGATCACCTCACAGCAAGAAGGTTGCTAGTTCAAGCCTCGGTTGGGTCAGTTGGCGTTTTTGTGTGGAGTTTGCATGTTCGCCATATGTTCGCTCGAATTTCCTCCAGGCGCTCTGGTTTCCCCCACAAGTCCAAAGACACACCCTATAGGCAAATTTGAATAATCTAAATTGGCCGTAGTGTATGTGTGTGAATGCGAGTGTATGGGTGTTTCCCAGTGCTGGGTTGCAGCTGGAAGGCCATCCACTGCATAAAGCATATGCTGGATAAGTTGGCGGTTCATTCTGCTGTGGCAACCCCAGATTAATAAAGGGACGACGCCAAAAAGAAAATGAATGAATGAAATTTTTAATGAAATTTTGTTACAAAAGCGCATTTTTTTCCGACAAAATTAGGCTATGTGAAGTGGTCAAAAATAGTTTCAATGTTTCCTGTTGCGATTTTGGGTTTTTCATCTATTTTTTTTTTTCGTCTTATCAGGTAACAATCGAAAGTAATTCAAAATTTCTCTTTGCGAGTCGTTCTTTTTAAGAGATTGTCGCAGTTGTTGTAGCTACTAAATCTTATTAACAGGAACAGAAATGAACTGATTCAGAAGTGTGTTTGAACTAAAGCGTTAGAAAACATGCAATAGGCTACCATAAAAAGCACGAATTCTAAACAGTTTTGCAACCTTAAAGGTGCTGTATGTAAGTTTTTGATTCTTCTAAAGCATAAAAATACCATAATATGTTTGCAGATATTTAAGAAACATCCCAAGTGAACATACTTGTTTAACTGAAAAACAATGCTGAAGTCAGATATTCTGCTTTGAAAATGGTTTTTCCGTGCCGGAACGCTGTCTTTGTTTAGGTAAAGTTAACCTGCACAATGCCAGTTTAGCCAATTATAATTCAGCACTCCGGGTTGCCTTGTTGGAAAACAGCGTATTTCATTCATTCATTCAGAAAGGCTCTGAAAGCATGCGCCCGTGACCGAAATGGACAGTATCAGACGTTGAAATGAGACAGATTCAGTTCCACATGAGGTTATTAATTAGCAAATGATATAAATATTACGAACGTAAACATTAGGTGAGCAGGTTACATTGTAATCTCGTGTCCTAACAACACGCAAACAGCAGTTTGACTCTTTGCACCAGACGAAACACGACAAAAATGTAAATACAGCCATTCAGAAGCACAGAATAAGCACTCACTCACGAAACGGTAAGGTTTAGAATCCATTCAAACTCACATTGTTAGCATTTAGCACTGAATAAAACACACGAGGCTTACCTGAGGTGCACTGTCATAGGTTTCACATGTTGAGCTGTGAGAAATAGAAACCGTTTCTAATATCTCAATTCGAGGTGTTGGTTAGAACTAAAACTCCTTTTAATATGGAACATAATTCCTTCTATCGCGTGTCGTTGATTTTATTTAGAACACGGTTTAAATCACTCGCTCCTGTACTCAATCTCTGGCATCCCACGCGTGTGTTTATTTTGATCTAGGAGTGCAATACCCAGTTCAACCACTGGGTGTCAAACTTACATACTGCACCTTTAAAGAACTCCACAGACTACTAAAATAAAATGATCTCGTTGTACAAATATGTGAGCATTTTAGGGACTTTTCCAGTTGCAACAATATGTATTGTAAATAAACCATTAATGACGATATTACCGTTTACAAACTACAGTGGCACTGCCAGTATTCGAGCCATAGTATCACGATACTACCATAATACAGGTAAACCGTGCAACCCTCCTGAGTGTAACCACAAATACAGGAACACTGGAGGGTTTTAAAGCCGCGATTCATCAGCGGATCGCTCTTATGTCAGCTTATAGACAAACCAGCTGAACTAACTTCCCCGGCATGAAAGCCAAGGGACCAAATGGTACATACAGTGTAAAAACACCATATAATGAGCATATTAAGGACTTCTAACAAAAGTGGACTTTTAAAACATTTGACATGCAAAGGCCCATTCATATGAAAAACAATAACTATAGACAGATAGCTACAATGTCATCAAAATCAACACATATTATCATTGTTATTATGAGCATGTGCTGCAATTATCAGCTGATCGACGTTACTTTGAAACGCTCCAGTGTCCATGTATTTGTGTTTACACTTAGTAAACAGCAGTGAGTTCGGTGAACCGATGACCTTCACAGCCAATCACAGTCATTTCTGTTGAGCACGTGAACACGATGGCAAATCAGTGCTGTTAAGAACGCGCTCCACAGCGCTTAAATGTTCGTGGGAAATGGACATTTTTAAAATGTCAGTACCGATTGGTATCGAATTCCAGTATCGAGACAACCCTAATTCCAATATGCTGATTTTGGGTTCAATAAACATTTCATATTGTAAATATTTAGAACAATTAACTCATATTTTTACAGATTTTTTTTTTTAAACACTGTGTTAGTTGACTGTTTTTACCGATATCTCTGGTCCTGCAATTCCTCCTGTCTCTCTAGTTCATCAAGTCGAGCCCACAGCTCTTCCTCTGACAGAACTTTTGCCTTTCTCTCTTCATCGTCATCATCATCTTCTTCTTCTTCTTCTTCATCATCTTCTTTCTCCTTGTTATCTTTCAGCTCCAAGATATATTCTTGTTTCGGCTTAGAGTTGGGTTTGTGGGCCAAGCGATGTTTTCCTGGCAAAAGCATAGAAAGGATTCAACTTACTGATTAATAAAAGATACAAACAGCCTAATAACATTTAAAGATAACCCGAATACTAGATTTACCTTTGGTAATTTCCTCCTCATTTACTACCTCTTCTCTTATGTCCACATAATCTCCAGTATCCTGGTAAGAGAGTAATAATGTGAGGTTTCCATATAATCACACAGTATTGAGGTCATGCTACGGACACTTACGCCAGACAATTTTTTAAGGTCATCTGTAAAATCGGCTCTGTTTTGAAAGTTCTTCATCACTTTTTGTAAGTCGTCTAGTGCATTTTCGACATCTGGAGAACAAGCATATATGTCAGGTCAATGGATTAATTGGCTAAAGGGAAATATTAATAGGAAAATGCGAACTCACGTTTCTTTCTGTGTTCCACAAGTGTGTCGGCTTGTTTGGCAGAACATTTCGCAAACCAGTTATCCCCAAGGAGCACCGTTACCTCATTAGTGTGAACTAACTTCCCCGGCATGAAAGCCAAAGGACCAAATGGTACCTACAGTGTAAAAAAAAACCCACATAATGAGCATATTAAGGACTTCTAACAAGAGTGGACTTTTAAAAAATTTGACATGCAAAGCCCCATTCATATAAAAAACAATAACTATAGATAGATAGCTACAATGTCATCAAAATCAACACATATTATCATTGTTATTATGAGCATGTGCTGCAATTATGTTGTCTGTAGAGGAGCGAGATAATTATTGTCTACGATAATACTGTAATTGTCATTTTAATGATGTGTTGTCTAACAACGTCACTCACAAAAACACATCTTACAGAGTCCAAAAGGATTCAGTGTCTGAAGATTATTAGAATGCACTTAGAATGACTCTATAATTAAAATTATGAAAGTGAAAATACCAAACAAAGCTGGAACAGAACATTTGTGCATCTCAGAGGAACATTTCAGTGTTTTAATTCTGATTAAACAGTTACTGATTTAATCAGTTGTTTCAGTATCTTAATAATCAATTCATTGTTTTTAAATAAATCAGCAGTTTTGAATGAATCACTTGAAGGGGTATTTATTTGAATCCTTATTCAGGGATGGATAATCCAATTCCATGTTTTTAAAAACCAAAGCGAAGCAAAAATTCAATATTGGGTGAAAAAGACAAATATGACTTTTTTTATTTACTTTTTTTTTACCTGTGGATAATAATCTGAGGTATAGATTATTAGATAATCTTTCTTGTGTAATAAATGCAACCTAATAAATACAAGCTTTCTACAGGTTTTAGGTTTTTCTCCACATATAATCATTTGTGTTCAGCAAAAGAAAGAAACTCGCAAATGTTTGGAACCACTGGAGGATGAGGAAATGGTCAGTAAATGTTCATTTTTGAGTGAACTACCCCATTAAAAATTGGCATCATACCATAATATCATAAGACAGCTTGTCAGGTAAGGTCCTGAGGCGATCTTGAAGAGATTCATAGTCTTTTCCCACTTTTTCCCTGTCAGTCACAGAGAAAAACAAATCACTTAAAAGGAAAAAACTTGTTTGTTGCCGTACAATTTCTATTTCTGTCCCATCTGCTGAATGTCTTTTTAAAATACTGACAATGATATAAAACGACCTGCCAAATCTTTTGTCATAACCATCAAACTTCTATATAGCGAGACACAATCAACAATATAAATAGCATTTCAATTCTAAATATAAACACGATACAAGTAATAAATGATTAAATAAGCTTCTGAGAAACACTGACATTGATGATAATGTTATGGACACAGAAACTTGCTGAACTACACAAGGACACTCACCAGTGCTCAATTTGACTTCTGCAATCTTTTACCACCTGTTGTGGAAACAAAAGACAATGCATCATTTCATAACTATTGAAAATTTCAAAATACCACAGACAACAATTGACGATCACTGCTAAACTATCAGTAATGTTCTAGTAGTGTGAATTGGCCATTATAGAGTATGATAGTCATTGTAAAAAGTGAGAGAAGCCTTTTCATATTATTGCCATTTATGTTGTTTCTCGATAAAATCAGAGTAAATGCTAATTATTTATTTTTATTATTGAATGTTTTTTCCAGTTCTGTAATGAGAATGAGATTATTTCATAGTGACAATTTCAAATTCAAAACAATGACAATTTCAAGGTCAATTATGTGCTAAACCATCATGAAAATAATGTGATAAAAGTAGACTTATTAAACCTTGCAATGTAATAAATACTGGGGTGGAATATGCAAGAGCTTTAGAGGTTCTAGGTAAAAGACAAGATGGTGTCTGTATCCAATTCATTCTAGAAAAAAAAGTTAATTTTATTTTATTTACACAGAAAACATGTAAGATGCAATAAACTGGTTCTCGAATGTGATTGGCTGATAGCCATGCGATATTCTGCAATATCGGAACTTGTACAACCTCCTCACCCTTCTGTGTTACTCTGCCCACACAGAGTGACAGCAGATCAATAAACTCACTACAGTTTGACAAATATTGCAGCTGTTGGACAACATAATGTACTTTTGAGGCTTTTTAGTCGAGAATATAGTTGTTTAGATTGCAATTATGCAGTTTATTTATAGGAATAGTGCCTATTTTAAATATTTACAATTTCTGAGAGCCAATGCCTTGGCAGCCGTTGAGCAGAGCAAAGACGGTTGACGTTTTGCCACAAGATGGCTACAGAGACCTCATGATAAGCGCTTAGAGGAGGAAAAATTGCTAATTACAGCTGATCAAATCATTAGAAAACTGGTAAGTGACACGAAGTTGATCTTACTCTTTTGTATGTTGTAGTGCTGTATTTATACCATAGTAATCTGGTAGTGTTTGCTTTGGCTTTTTCGGGGTTAATTATTGTGATCTCCCAATTGTAACAGAGAAATAGTGAGAAATCTCTGTAGACTGATGGCATTTCATGCTGTTCAGCCTTATGTTAAAATGTGATCAAAAATCACCTGTTTTGTCATCACTTTAGATATTACGCTACAGAATCATTCAAATACTAGCTCTAAAGTGATGTCAGTGAATTAGCAACGGTTTCTGCTGTTCTGAGGTCAGTTGCAGATGTGAATGAATGGCGGAAGAAAAGTAGTTCCTCATACAAAAGGGTTTTTGAGACTCTTCGGCACACTTATGCTGTTGGATTGTTGTATAAACGCAATATCACACTCGTAGCAGTGCGATATGGCTATATATCATCACTGGTGGGACACTAAAGCAAAAGGGTACCCAAAAAGTGGTACGATTCACTTTTAGGTAACTTTTGACAGTGGAAACTGCCATAAACGCATACTGAACCGTACCATTCAGTGCAAACGGGACACTAGGTACCCTTTGCAAGGGGTACCCAAAAAGGGGTATGGTACAGTTCGCTTTTAGGTACCTTTTGACAGTGGAAATGGCCATAAAAGCCGGTGTCTTTCAAATCCGCGGTGTGGGGACATTTCGGTTACACGTATAGATAGACTAATCGAACAGAAACACTTTCAATATGACTGCACATCTGCGGTGCCATCACCCAGCAATATCACTGTCTGAAGGCTGGATAGCAGAGAAGGTAATAAAGTCCTCCAAAAAACAACAATACCTTGCTGAATCCTTCCAGCAAACATACCCAACTGGTTCCGAAAGACACATAAAAAGAACAAAGGCAGTGTTAAGTTTAATTAAGATGGTTTATTTATATTTACCGAAGTACAATATGTTTATTTGAAATGGTCAATTTATGTTTATTAACTTCACATGCATGTTTATTTTCAAAATGTAGGAGTATATGTGTTCCCCAGTTTGTACATGGGCTACCAGCAGCTGTGAGATTTTAGTGTCCAATTTCTTTTTTTATTATATAATACACTAGGAACTAGTGTACCTTTCTTGGCTTTGAAGTAAAATAAAGGAGTATTGCAATAAATCGTTTTTATTTTTTTCTCTTTCTTACTATTCCTATTGCCTAAGCATAGAACAACAAAAAAAAACACTTATGTGTCAAGCCATCAGAATCGAACAGAAAACCGTGTTAAAAAACAGAGGTATGTATTGAATCGTAAGCTAACTCTATTGTATATATATATTTATATATTTAATAGCGAATAGCGATTAAAAGTTACAAATATTTTGTGTTTTGGGGTTGCACTGTAATGCTTAAGAGTATTTTAATGTCATCAAATATTACATGCTCTAAATATTCTAAACCTGGTAAGATATTCTTGGTCCATACACTTCTGTTATGGTAAAATTTATTTTAATGGGTGTCTTAAGCTAAATGTGATCATCATAATAATGTAAAAGACAAAATTATAATTGTTATTTTGTTGGTCAATGATTTTAAAACAGTGATTTCATATCTTCCGAAGAAAAATCCTTGCTGTGAAGAAAGCAGGTCAAATGAAACTTTCAAATCCAGCCAACTGGGGTTTACCTACAACTGTGAACAAATAGGTCAAAGACGTGTGTTTGCCATTTACCTACTCTTTTTCACTCCATGCACATACAGTATAAATGGGTCAATTAAACCTTACCTTCACAGAGAGTCGTTTCCATTTCACTGCCTACTGTAAACGCACTGTAAGCTTTTGCTTGCTCTATACATTTGGGCAACGTGGGCATGT
The DNA here is from genome assembly GCA_903798195.1 of Danio kyathit. NCBI lineage: Eukaryota > Metazoa > Chordata > Actinopteri > Cypriniformes > Danionidae > Danio > Danio kyathit. Next base: position 21,639,580 of record LR812536.1, on the reverse strand, counting down.
GCCATGTGGTTGATTAAACTGGAGTTTACATGTAAAGTTTTCTACTAACATGAAGATAAGCTTCATGTAAACACATACACGTGGATTTTACAGCAAAGTATTAAAAACACACATGCAACAAAATACAGTAACTGTTTGCAAAAAGAAAACCAACGGCAACACGTGATACACAAAGAACTTTCCAGAGAATGAAACGGGCAACGCTGCAAATATACAACAAAAACGACATAAACATCGACGACAAATTATTCAAACGCTGATGACAAATCACGTTCATGAACATCAAGAATAATATCTGCAGGAATGCATTGTTGTTATGGGAAATAAACATTACTCCTGACCTTCCTGTGCTCATCTTTCAACCTCTCCACGCCTCGAGGCAAATCACTCGTACTCCGTTTGACTTTCCCAACTGCAGCCATTTGCTCGTGCAAGGATGTCATCCACAATCAAGCAAGGTTTTTGTGTGATTAAATATCCAAAACAATGAAAGCTCAGGGGTTTGAAGTCCTATAGAAATGTTTATGAATGCAATGTGATGTGTTGCACTCAATTTGTCGCCTCGTAGTCATCAATGAAGCAGAACGAGTCGTCCAGGATATCGAGATTGAGACCATTTCACACGTGCATGGTACGATGTCAATCTAATCCCGAAATTTCCTCTTGTTTACAGTCCACCGACGGCCTGTTTCCCCTGCGCCATGTTCATCTAATCACGGATGTAGTACGTGCTCTGGATATCGCTCTCCTTTTACGACGCAAGCACGTGATCGCCTACTTTTGCTATTTAATTTCACTTTCATTTGTAATTTTCGATTTAAAATGTTTAGCTGGAATACATTTCTCGGGCTGTGCCTAGACTGAAAATAATTATTGGCTGAAATTAAGTTAAATAAACAACTTTTCATATTAACGTCACTCTATAAAATTGGTAAACGAAACGAAAGTGGTCGCTTATTTTGGTAAAACATGTACGTATATATATATTTTTAGAATAGTAAAAGTAGGTACTGTTTAATTTATGATTTGTTTTAATGAAAACATGGATTGCTGATGACAGGATGTAAACAATCCTCACGCCAACGTCACGTGACGTTTTGAAACCGGAAGTTGTACAATTTGTGATTCGACAGAAATAAAAGGCTTCTATACAATGAAAAACCTTTATGATAATCTTAACTTGGAGAAAATCTGGTCACTACAACAAAAATTCTTTCTCACAAATAAGGTAAAAGAGGTTTCTTTTAAACCGATCCATAGATTTTATCCTGTCAAGAAATTTATACAAAAGTTTAGAGTTGACACTGACTTGAACTGTTCTTTTTTAAATTAATTTATTTATTATTATAACATTTTAACAGTACAAAAATATACATGCCAGGGGGTAAGCATAAATCAAATACAAATATACAAAATGTACATATGTAACAATCAAATAAATGCATTGTAGAGTTCACAACGTTTTAAAGTGCATAGGGCTTTCTTATTTAGAGTCTCTGATACTACTAATATATAAGCATAAATCAGTCATCAATACCTTCAAATTCGGTTTCTTATTGGTAAATTTACATTTATGAATGTAAAATTTTGTTAGCAAAATAATTAAATTAATTAAATAAAAACAAATAAAATTGAACTCTTCTTTTTGTGTGAATGCTTTTTTTTTTTTTTTATAAAATTTTATTTAGAAAAGAAGAAATGTATAATATAAATCAGGAAGTCATCTGTGAGAGTATATTTTGTGTGAATGCTGAGGAAACGGTAGTACATTTGTTTTGGTCATGTCATTACATTCAGGAGTTTTGGAATAATATAGATTTCTTTGTTAAAGTGAAGATTCTACCAGAATTTTCTATACAAATGAAAATGATTATTTTTGGGTATTTTAACTCAGACCCCACAAAAGAAGGTAATGTTTTTTTAATCAATTTAATTATCTTCTTAAGTAAATTTTACATTCACAAATGCAAATTCACAAATAGTAAACCTGCCTTTGTGGTCTTCATTAAGGTGTGGAGAATTATATAAAGTTGATTTCTAAATCGTTTAATAAGAAAGCTTTAAAAACTGTCAAATATGCTCTGCTTCATATAAGTACCTTAAATTAACCCTTATATTTGCAAAAATACAATCTTTAATGATTTTGTTCTCTTTCTCTCTTCTCTTTATCACTTATGTTTTTTTTTTCATTGTTTCATGCTGTACTTTTTGTCATTGTCATTTGTTGATTGATACTGTAATTTTTGTTTTATGTACTGTTATGTATGTTTCAGCAATAAAAAATAAATAAAATAAAAAAATAAAAAATAAAAGGCTTCTATACAATTTCATGGAAGAAAGTTTGGTCAGTTGTTATAGCAAACAAAACAAGAGAAGTTACCTTTAAACTGATTCATAGATGCTATCCAAACAAGTGTACTCTTAAAAGGCTTATGATATTAACACCAACTGTTCTTTTTGCTTAGTGAATCCTAAAACTTCTGTTCATTTATTTTGGAATTGCCCTCATTCAATGACATTTTGGTGTGATATTCTTGAATGTTATCTTTGATTTCCATGAAAGTGAAAATGAAAGTAACACTCATTTTATAAACCTTATTTTTTTGTTGGCCAAATTTCATATTCACAAAAGCAAATTTTGTGAGTGTGGGGTTAGGATTTTTTTTTCTAAATGTAAAAGTGAAATGAAAATTTATTTTGAGTCTATTGAGGGATCAATAAACTTAAAAGCAATAAGAACAAGGACTTTGATGAAGGACTTGGCACTTGTCTTGGACTAAATGACTGAAAACCCCTGGATTGTTGTTGTTTGCCCTTACAAAAAAAAAAATAAAATAATAATAACTGCGGTAAACTGAAGTAAAACTGCAGTACAACAGCAGTATATAGAACTGCAGAAAAATTAGGTACAATTGCAAAATTGCAATACAATGAAGTATAAACACAGTTCAAATGCAGTACAATAAAGTTCAACAGCAGTATAAGTTGCAGTAAACTGTAGTGCACTTGTGTTCCAAGTGGTTTGTTCTTCAACATCTTCCAACAATATTTTGTACTTTTTTCAGGGATGTTTTTTGGATTCAAGTAATTTTCTAATTAGAATTTTAGGAGTTTGTTTGCAAAAATAACTGCAGTAAATTGAACAGTACAAAAGCAGTACCTTATATAACTGTGGCAAAATTCAAAGCAACTGCAAAATAACAGTATAATGAGGTATAAACAGTTCAACTACAATACAATATAGTTCACCAGCAGTAAAATCTGCAGTACAACTGAAGTAACATTAAATAAACTGAGAGGGGCAATATAGTGATATAATTTATTACACGTAGGTACATAAATATTAAAAGTGCACTTCAGTTTTACTATGTATTGCAGTATTGTAGATGTATTTCTGTAGTTAGAAAAAGTGCAATACAATATATTGTGGTAGTACTTCACCAATACAACTGAAGTACTTAAACCTCATTTGGTAACCATTGTCCAACAAGCAGAAAAAGAAGTAGTTGTACTGTAATTATTTATTAAAAATTATTTATTTACGAATTGTTTTTGAGTAAAATGTTCATGTTTATGTCTGAAAAAAAATGTAATCGTATTATAATTGTGAAAAAATATTTTGCTATATTAGTTTTTCTGTAGCTAAAATATTGTTAGTGTTGTCTATGTCAATATAAAATAATCAAAACGTGACACAAAAAGATCTAACTTACATTTTAGAAGGAATGTCATTAGCAATTAAATAAAAATAAAACTACTACTATTACTCACACATACAACGGGCTATATGTACAGCTAGCTAGTGGTTTTCAGCCAATGATAAACTTTCAGTGAAAGGTTTCTGTGACTATTAAATTTTCTAAGGTTTCTTTTACAGCATCGAGATCGTAATGCAAGTAAAATACATTCAGTTCAATAAACTTTAGCATTCATTTAGTTGTTCAAGCGTAAAACGAGATGATAGACCTACTAGCGCCGTCAGTTCCAGCAGGATAGTAGACATAGGCATTTTTACAGTTTTGTTGTTGCATTTTTATTTCTTGAACAGTCGTTTAGCTTCATTAGATGTACCTCAATGTATCATCAGAAACCAAGGGAATTAGTTTAGTTTAGCTTATATAAGTTTATATGTCTCTGTAAGGGCTGGTAGCCATTGATTTAAAATCTTCACGTTCGACTGAAGAAAAAAAAAAGTCACTTCTATCTTGGGTGGGATAAAGGTAAATAAATTAATAGCAATTTACATTTTTGGGTGAACTATCCCTTTAAGTGACAATAAGACTAGATTGTAAAACCATTTAGTCCAGAGTTTCTTAACCATGTTCCTGGAAGCCCACCAACAATGCATGTTTTGGATGTCTCCTTTGCCTGTCACACCCATTAAAGCTCATTCAGTCTTTGCTAATGAACTGATGATCTGAATCAGGTGTGTTTGGTCAAGGAGACATGGCAAATGTGCATAGCTGGTGGGCCTCCAGGAACGTGGTTGAGAAAGCGTGGTTCCAGCAGGCTAACACAGAAACTCCAAAATACTGAGGTAAAATAAATGTTCATATTTTAAAGTGATGGTGGGGGGAAATGGAATTTTATGCAGTGCTTCTTGTCCGGTCTGAGACCCACTTTATGTCATATTTCTATTAGGCAGCGAAGGCAAAACTGATTTTTAAAGAAAACAGAAAGCGATTTTGTAATGGAAAGACAGTTCAGGCTGGCTGGCTGAAAATTAAAAGTCTGTGTGACCATTTCAATGTGCCAATTTCATTGGCCCATAAACATTTCCTGCTTGTTATCAAACTATTTTATAACTGTAACAAGAGGCAATTCAATCATAACTCAATGTTAAAACAGCTATCATACATCATTATTTATCATGTGGCTCTTTTTGGATTCTTGGAAGCTATAGAAATTAAATATGTAAAACAGAAAATACGTTGGGACCATTGTTTTTGTTACACATCCCTCAAAATGGTCTGTACCCCACAGAGAACGTCTCTTGTTTTATTTTCTACATTTCGTTGTGTATGCCCGCAGACCTTTATTTTGAAAATGCAGCTCGTAGTAACGTTTTCCGGAAATGGCCTCTGTCTGTCCTCACATTGAAATGCTTTAAGCGCTTAAACACATTTCCACACTCATTATATCTATTATCGTAAGGATTTTGTTACAGTATTGGTGAGTAATTACACTCGCGTATAAGTCCTTTGCTTATTAAAATAATTCTGATGTATGTCAGGGGAAAATATGTGTACTTATGTTAATATACATTTAGCTTAATGATCTAAAACAAGACAAACTATCATGTCCATTGCACTAATAATGATTGAATAATGATTTTTTTTTTGTCATATTACTTTTTTCTTTCTCTAGCTGAAAACCAGCAGCTTTCTATACAGTCATGATCAGGCACTGCAGGACATTTTCCCATCTTGTCCTGAGATGTCAGACAAGTCATGTACACTCAAAACCAGTTAGGATACTCTTGCCCTTGTCAGCATTCACATGTACTGCATCCCCACGCACTCATTCTACCAACATCAAGGTGCGCTCATACTTACAGTACATGAAAAGGAAAGTCCAAGGTGCACCAGTTCCTCCATACAATCACGTCTGCCATGTTGGAGATCCTGTCTTACGTTCACATGCTGCAGAAGTCGAACCCGGAGCCATTCAGAGTCCAGAAGTGCAGAAGGTCATAAAGACCCTGGTGAAGGTGATGAGAAAGCTGGAGTGTGTCGGTTTGAGTGCACCCCAAATTGGTGTTCCTCTACGAATATTAGCCTTGGAGTATCCTAAGAAAATGCTGGAGGAAAGCTCAACCGCTTCTGTTGAAGCTCGGGGTCTGGTGACAGTGCCTCTTATGATATTTATAAACCCGCAGTTACGTGTATTAGATGGACGCACCGTCATCTTCCAAGAGGCGTGTGAGAGCATCTCTGGGTATTCAGCATCTGTCCCACGATATGTGTCTGTAGAAGTCTCAGGTAAAAGATGTCAACCTATATTAAAGGGTTAGGTCCCCCAAAAATATTTTAGTCGCCTTTGGTTCATCCAAGATGTAGGTGACCTTTTTATGTAGAACATTAAAGATCTTTAGCAGAAAATGTGGTACTTGGTGATGTATAAGCTAACATAATTAATATATATGTGACTCCTGATGAAGCATTGAGGTCTTTACATTGAGGACTGTTTGTCAAGGCCATGGATTAAGCGTTCGTTTACCAAAAAAAATATCTAAATTCTGTTATTAATTACTCAATCTCACGTCATTATAAACTTGATGCATGCATACACCCACATATGCATATAAACTCGCCGATCCTTGCATATACTCACACATTAACACACGCACAAACAAACTCGATCCTTGCATAAACACCAAAATTAACACTCACATACACAAACTCGCTGCATGCTGGCATATAGCACTCGCGCACTTACAAAATAAAACTCACAAACATATTTATCAGGTATCAGGTTATTGCAAAGCTGATGAAGTAGAAAGAATGTGATCAATAGAGCTATTAAATCTGTTAAAGAATGAAAACGTGTTATATAAAATATCAGTCTATATAAATAGACTATATAAAATATATAAACCTTTCAATTTAATTAGGTAATTACATACACAAATATAAATAGACAGATAAAACCCTTAAAGGACGTTCAAGATGAAAAGCAATTAGAATTCTGAATATACTCAAACAACTCTTCTATTGCAAATATTAATGTAGCCTTTACTCTTTATGATTTTTATTATTATAATTATTATTCTTTTTCTATGTTTTTTTTACGATGTGGATGTCATAATTGTAAGATTTTGGTATTATTTTGATTGTTAAATATTCAGCATAAAAAAACACTGATAAAAGTTTCTGTTCATCACATTGGTCAAGCTAACCCCCACAAACTGTCTATATATTATAAGCTGAGTCTGAGAGTTTTATTTATTTGATAGTTTATTTCACATTTCTTGTTTGTAAAGGCTAAATACAAATAAAAAGTGAACAAATTATTTTGTACTGTTTTTATTTAAAAAAAAAGTTATGAGAGTCTGGAGGTATTATCGACTTTGTAAATTCACTTTGCAGACATTTGTAGGTACAGACATCCATTGTGTGCGTTCTTGGCAGTTTTTCCTTTCTTTTTAATATTGTCCATATTGATATCGGAATTATATCGTATCGACCGAAATAAAAAAATATATCGTGATATAAATTTTTGCCATATCGTCCAGCCCTACGTCATTCCAATCCCCTGAGACATTCAGTCATTTTTGGACAACAAATTAAGATATTTTAGATGAAAGCAGAGAGCTCACTGACCCTCCATAAACAGTAACATTCCTGAGACAAAAAGTTCCAGAGCTCCAGAAGTCCAGAAAAGGAACCAAAAACATTGTCAAAACAGTCTATGTGACTTCAGTGGTTCATCTGTAATCATACAAAGCTCCAAGAACAATTTTGTGTGCCCAAAATCTGCATAAACAGCTTTGTTAGCCAATGTTTTCACTAGGCAAAAATTTTGGAGCAGAGTGAATCAAACATTGCAAGCATAAGTAAATAAAATAGAGCATTTATAAAAATGATTAAAGGGTTTTTCAGAGAGTTACAGTAGTCAGATATTCATGTACAGTAACTGAATAATCAAATGTAATATAAAATAACACTACAGTCTTCATTGCAGATTCTGTGATTTGACAATTGTGAATGCACACATTGCGATATCGATGCTGAAACGATATATTGTGCAGCCCTAATTTTCACTTCTGTGACAGGTAAGGATGTGCATTTACTATGGGCAGTACAACATATTTGTTCATAGGGAGTGCTCACCCTGACCTGATGTGGAACACATAGGCAAAAAGTCATTTTTACAGTTTATTTATTTTTTTGTTGTTGTTGTTTTGGCCTTTTTTATTTCTTGTACAATTGTTTAGCTTCATTAGCCATACCTTAATTACTCATCAGTTTTGCTTATATATGTCTCTGTAAGTGCTGGTAGCCATTGATTTAAAATCTTCATGTTCTACTGAAGAAAAAAAACCAAGTCACTTACTTTATGTCTTGGATGTGATAAGGCTAAGTAAATTAATAGCAATTTACATTTTTGGGTGACCTATCCCTTTGAGTGACAATAAAACTAGACTGTGAAACCATTAAGACAATCTAAATATTTTCTTTGGGTCCTGATTATCCTCTATGCATCAAATCAAAGCAGTTTATCTTCTTTCCTAAGGTCTTAATGAGAAAGCGGAGGAGGTCAGCTGGCAAGCAAGTGGATGGCCAGCCAGAATACTGCAGCATGAGATGGATCATCTCAATGGAAAGTTATATATCGATCACATGGACAGCAAAACCTTCATTAATGTAAAATGGCAGGAGCATAACGAATAAAGTTTTGGGAACTTCATTGCCTTTTGATTTTTGAGAAAAATGTCTCATCAATACTGTGTTATCTGAAAGAATCATTTTATCACGTTTCACACATAGATTAATTTTATAGAGTCAATCTAGGGCCATATATACTTGCAAACAAAAAATAAAGTATTGAGCAAAAAATAATTAAATAAATAAATGCAAATCTTCAAAAAAAAAAAAAAAAAAAAAAAAAAAAAAAAAAAAAAAAAAAAAAAAAATCGCAAAACAAAAATGTATTTTTGAGGAAAAAAATATATTTTGCTAACAAAAATAAAGATCTGCAAAGGAAAAATTGAGAAAAAAAAATTTCAAACAAAAAAAGAACTGCAAATAAGAATCAAGCAGAGCGAAAGAACTCAAATATTTGCATATATTCATCCTTAAGTTTGCAATACTGTCGTCACTTTGCACTTCACGGTTCACTTTGTGGCCCTGATTTGACAAGGGGCGGAGTCAAGGGAACTTGGGTGTTTACGGCAAGCCCGGACCTGCCTCCATTTAAGCGACGTCATCACCTGGAGACACAGTATCACTGAGGTGGTCTTACAACCCAGTAGGTTCGGGCCTGCAAGTTCCCTTGACTCCGCCCCCTTGTCTAATCGGGGTCACAAAGTAAACGCGCAGAAACGTGAAGTGCAAAGTGAAAAAAAAAACAGCGTCGCCAAATCACAGTTGACTAAAACGCAATTCAAAATAAGCATTGCAATTGACTGGACGGGTTTTTTTAAAGGCAATGCTATAAACATTTTTTTGCAAATATGTATACTTTTTTTTTTATTTAGTTTTTTTGCTCTGCTTGATTTTTTATTTGCAGTTCTTTTTTGTTCCTTTTTATTTCTCAAAACGTATTTTCCCCTTTGCAGTTCTTTATTTTTGCTAGTAAAATTTATTTTTATTTCTCAAAAATAAATTTTTGCTTTGCAATTTTTGGAGATTTGCATTTATTTATTTTTGCTCAATACTTTATTTTTTGTTTGCAAGTATATATGGCCCTAGATTGACTCCATCCACAGTATATGGAGACTTTATCCAGCTCTTCATCTCCAGTAGGATATTTGTTTTAATAATAAAATTAACAAATTAGAATGCTCGTTCAGTGTCTTTATTGTAATTCTATCAAAATAACAGATACTGTCAGATATCACTTTACACATAAAAATGCTTAGTTATCTAGGACCCAACACCATAATCTTCCCAGACAGATATCTCTCCAAAGAATCAAAATATAGGACTGGTCCTCACACAACCAAAAAAAAACAATAATAGACGTATTCTTAGTGAACTTTGTAACTTTTAAGATATTTAGAAATAAGAACAGATTACCATGCTATTCTTCTCTCAGTATTTTAGACTCCTATTGCATTTAGCAAAATAATATCAAACTTGACTTGAAGATTCAACCAGACGTGGTCAATCTAAACAGCGGAACAGCTAACTAAAGATTTTCCACATTTGCATAACAAGGTGTTTTATAGAAACACAATTTGCAATGCGGGGCTCCGCAAAACCTGCAAAAAGTGAAAAGTTCAGAACTGTGGCAAATGACACACTCAGTTCCAACAACTTGTATGTTGTGCAGTTTAAAGCATTGCTGTCCATCATGACACAGAGGAAAATGAAAGACCTTACAAGTGAGGCATACAATTTCAGGCACAAGATGGTTACCTGTCCAACACCCGGGATGATAAGGTATTGGTGCACAAGTTGTTTCCGAATCACCCATTTCCTTGGAGTACTCCACGTGATGTACATATTTCATACATAGTTGCAAATATTCACATTTGCAATCATGGACGGAGTTACAAGTGTGACAGATTGCATAGAAAGCAGTTTGGGCGGTAAGACATGTGTGTTGATTTGGGGCCTTTGCTCTGTCTTCTTGAGGGAGATGTAGTTGTCCTGTAGGTTGCACGTTGTGATTTATATTGCATTTTTTAATGTAGTCACAGTTATGGTCATGTATAAATTGGCAGTCGTAGCACACCAAAAAAGATTTGAAAGTAGAACCGGCGACACAACTATGTGTCTTCATGGAATCTTTAGACTTTTCCTTGCTCGGTTTTGGCTGAGCCTGTGTTAAATTGAGATCTTCAACATTGTATTTGCTCAGAACAGAAGTATGTCCTTTGATAGTACACTCTTTATAATGGCAACACGATGAACTGTGGATGTCTTTGCACTGCTCACACTCGTAGATATAAAAAACATCTGGAGTGATACATTTGCACAGGACTTTCGCTCCTCGTCTCGGTGCATAACTTTCAGATTGATCTTCAGCAATGCTTTCTACTGGACCTGGGTTATTATTGCTGAGTGATCTTCTCCGCATTGCATCATCATTATTCCTAACATCTGATTGTGAGGGATCTTTGCGAAAAGACTTGCTATAAGGAGAGTGAGGTGGTGAACAAGAGCTGGACGTCCCATGAGAGGCATCTTGTGCAGTGTATAGATCTACTTCTTTGTCTAATCCACCCGTCGCGATGTCATCTGATGCTCTAGCAGCTTCTGACTTGACCTTAGTGTTCTCTAATGCTAGCTGAAGACTGTGGCCCAATTGCCTCTCCCCAATTAGCTGCAGAACCCACTCCACATCACTGTTCACAGAGGCAGAAAGCAGCAGCTGGCACTCCATCCGAGCCACGAAGAAACCACAGGCCAGGCTGAGTAGGAAATCAGCAGGAACTGGTTTGGAGTTCAGTGCCAACTCTTCCTCTTGGTTATTACTCGAAGGCTCGTACCCAAGCAAACCAAAAAGCTCTTTAGCCTGCTGAAGGGTCAGCGTTGGTTTGATTAAATGGGTGAACATACCTGAAAACATCTTGGGAGAGAGGAGATTATGTTAATGCGGTGAAAACAACAAATGAGATGTCATTACGTAAGCCTAACACCAGTTTTACCACATACCTTCACCAGTCTGTACTCTCTTCTCCACGGGTAGGTGTAAAGGTTTAACGCGGCGAGCTCCAACACTTCAAAGGCCTTGGAAAGTTTCTCAAGCCCCTTTTGGCCAGTTTTTGAGGGAAACGAATGGAGAGATTTTTCCATCACCGTCAGTGTATCTAATCTAAACAGATTGTGTATCTTCTGGCCATTGGCATTGCGAAGGAGTGCCTGTACTTCTTTACAAAGTTCCTCGTTTCGACATACAAAAAATTGATCCCCCTTTTCAATTTGTCTTTTCAAGTTAATATGGTACTTATTGGTGAGACCATCTTCTGTCTTTTTATGAGCCAAAGAACTCATCCTTTAAAGAAAACAACAACAGATCAATCCATCAAATTAATCAACAACAGTAATTACTTCCTGATCAAAATACAGTATTCAGGTGCAACATTTAGCTGAGAAAGAGCCGAATGACATCCTTAATAGTCGTCGTGTGTACAAAAACTAAACCCAAAATTGAATAATGAAAGATACTTAATGAAACATCATAAATTTCTTTCATATTTTGACTTTCCTGTAACCCCAAAGGAATATGCCTCTGTAATCAGAGCTATCTCTTCTAGTATTGTTTCTGTATGTAGAGGTCTTTCATACACTTTTCTTCAATCTGCTGATTCTTTCTGTGGCAAACATTGTTTTTCATTTAGCAAAAAGAATAATAATAAGAGCATACATCTATAAGGCGGTTCATTCCGCTGTGGCAACCCCAGATTAATAAAGAGACTAAGCCGAAAAAAAAATGAATGGATGAACATACGTTTATTTTTCCAAAAAGAACTGGCTAGTAAACCATATGTTATTTTCTATTGGTCTAAGTTTATTCAAAATATTGATTGGAGGAAAGTTGAGGTATTACCTAATAAATATCTAATTACAAATAAAATCAAAGAAATCTCATTTAAGATACTACACAATTTGTACACACTGTTAAGCTTTTTTAAGCAGATTTATTGAAGACATGGATGTCAATTGTTCATTATACCCAGAAACAGTACCTCATATTTTCTGCCATTGTCCGTATACAAAAGGTCCATGGTGAAAGGTATCTAAATTCATTTATTCATTTTCTTTTCGGCTTAGTTCCTTTATTAATCTGAGGTCGCCACAGCAGATTGAACCGCCAACTTATCCAGCACATGCTTTACGCAGCGGATGCCCTTCCAGCTGCAACCCATCACTGGGAACCATCCATACACACTCATTCCCACACATACACTACGGACAATTTAGCCTACCCAATTCACCTATAGCGCATGTCTTTGGACTGTGGGGGGAACCGGAGCACCCAGAGGAAACCCACGCCAACACAGGGAGAACATGCAAACTCCACACAGAAACGCCAACTGACCCAGCCGAGGCTCAAACCAGCAACCTTCTTGCTGTGAGGCGATTGTGCTACACATTGCGCCACCGTGACACCCTGTATCTAAATTTATAAATGATAAAGTGCTGTCAAATTTTCTTTTACTGTATGAATATGTTATTTTTGTTTTTTTGAACTATGATAATAAGTTGGAAAATGAAGCTTATGTTATTAACCTTTTGATTATACTTATCAAGATTCCTATCCAACTGTGTAAATTTAGCAGTCAGAAACCTCTTTTATCAGTGGATCTTAAAGAACTAGATATTTATATAAATACCATTAAGGAGAGTACAAACAAAAAAGCTTTTAAAACTGTGTTTGTTTGACACGTTTAAGTAGTGAGTTAGCACATGTGGCCTAGCATTATTCATAAAATATTTATATTTTTCTTTTCTTTATTTGTTACACACACACACATATACATATATATATATATATATATATATATATATATATATATATATATATATATATATATATATATATGTATATACATATATAAACACATATATACACACTTATATACACACACACACACATATATATATACACACACACATATATATATATATATATATATATATAGAGAGAGAGAGAGAGAGAGAGAGAGAGAGAGAGAGCGATATGCATATGTGTGTATGTGTGTGTGTGTGTATATATATATATATATATATATATATATATATAATGAAAATACCATTACCTGAAGATTAAATATTAATATTCAATGTATTTATTCGACGTGAAAACGTGTAAAAATAAAACATTAAAAGATTATTTCAAATAAGTTCTAAGACAATTACTAAAGCGAAAGTGAAGATGGAAAACATTAGTTTCGTAATTATCTAATTTTAGCGTCTCGCTTATTTTTGTTTATTAATTAATAATTGAAAATTGTATGTACATTTCATGTATATCGCATTGTTTTAAAAATATAAACGACAAACTGCACTGAAACTTTTACATACTTTGTATCCTGTTGACTTTCCAAACACAAACAGCCACTGACGGTTTTTATGAGGACTTCAAATCAACAAAGCTCGTGACACAACATCACCGTTCACACCGCACTTTTATGAATAACATAAACGAGTTTTGTTACCTGATTAATGTTCTTTTGCGTCCAAAACAAGTCGCTCGCGAGGGAGTCAGTGTTTCACGGCAGAAAAACTTTTTATGACATCACTTCCGTATTCAGCTCACGTGAAAATTTAAATGTCGTCAAATCTTAAAAAGAACAATTTATGATATTGAAAACTAATGATCTAACTAGTTTATGAAGGATAAATAAGCTCCTGTGTATTTTTGTATTACATATGTATTCCATCTAAACGCATAGACTGTGTTGAGCTGTTTTTTCTGTTGATATTATTGATACTCTGATATATCAACACAATAATGTACTATTACTTAATGTAAAATAACAAAGACATATGAATTATATTTGTAATATACAATTATATTGAAAATTATTTTCAAATATTAGTGTTATAATTTTAATGGATATTTTAGCATGTTCTGGAATGATTTAAACTACAGATGAATTCAGCTATTTGCCAACTATATTATTCGCATTTATAATTAATTATTTTATACTATATTATATCATTTATTTTATTATTATTCTTTATTATTTAGATTTTATATTAATTATATTATTGTTTATTTTAATATTATTAGCCTCGTTATCGCATTTTGATTCATTATTACATTATTTTACAATGTATTTTATGTAAATTATATACAGGTCTCTGAATAAAACAAAAAAAAAAAAAAAAAAAAACACTGACAATATTAATCCAACTAATGTTAATAATGTGATTTTGTAATACCTTTTGGGTTTGTGCTATTATAAAAAAATATACATAAGTAAAAATATTAAATTAATTTTAAATACGTAAAAATAAAGCATATAAAAATAAATGTTTTCACCATTTGAGGATTCATTTTTAATAGGCATGATAGGCATTTTTAATAGGCATGACAGGAATTCTATCAAATGGATCCATATAATATCAAATATTATAAACATTTAAAAAAATAATAAAATAAAAACTAATTTTAAAAACATTATCACACTAATTTTTCACCCTCCATTATCCAGTTTGCAATGGTTATTTATGTAATTTAGTGAATATTTGAGATTGTTCACAAGAGGGCGCTATAAACTTTGATGAAGCAGTTGGTAATAATGTTATATAGGGGAAATTTATAGCAACGACTGGAACAGCAATTAATATTATTATTATTAATTATGATTAATAATTATTATTAACCGCTGGTATTTTCACATGTGAACATGATATAGTGCCTACTCCTTACATTTTAAGGTAATTCTAGGAGTTTAGTTCTCTACTGATACATTACATTTATTCACTACAGCAATTCAGCTTTTCTTTCAGTCGTAACATGTATACGTTTAAAAAAACTGTTTGAAATGAGGCGATAAATGATAAAGGTATGCATAATTCGGTGGGAGTGTCCTTAAGAAGAGGGCGGGGCTTTCCTGCTGCGGTTTGATTTAAATATCTTGAGCAGCAGGAGACATGAGCCCCATAAACCATAATCAATCTCAGACGTCTGACGGCTGCAGCAGCGATGTCAAACGGGGACAGGGTGGTTTTAGCGCTCGGTGGAGCAGGAACTGTCGGATCCGGGATAGTTAAAGCTTTCCTGGACAGAGGTAAGAGCATCTACTTGCACACAATATTTACCTAGTTAGCATTATGTTACATTATATTAATAATTTTATAATACTTTAATATATTATAGTTAAATATGAATACATTACAGCAAAAGTTATTTCTCATTAATAGTATTAATGTCAACAATTATAAATGGGCATTGTTTGAATTTATATATCTGCCCTGAATTTTCAATTATTTGTTACTTGTAATATAATATAATATAATATAATATAATATAATATAATATAATATAATATAATATAATATAATATAATATAATATAATATAATAAATATAATATAATAAAATAAATATAATAAAATAAATGTAATATAATAAACATAATATAATATAATAAAATAAATATAATATAATATGATAAATATAATATAATATAATAAAATAAAATAAACATAATATAATATAATAAATATAATATAATAAAATAAATATAATATAGTATAATATAATATAATAAATATAATATAATAATTCTAATAAAATAAAATAAACATAATATAATATAATATAAAATAATAAATATAATATAATATTATAAACATAATATAATATAATTATTATAATATAATATAATAAAATAAATATAATATAATATAATTTAATATAATATTTCAAGTTCATTTAATTATAAAGCACATTTAAAAACAGCAACAAGACTGACCAAAGTGCGATACATAAGTCAAAATAAAATAAAAAGACAGAATATAAAAACATAAAAATAAGCCAAGAGAACTGACTGAATAAATTTATTAATGAAGCAGTAGAAAGGACTATTAAAATAATATTAAAAAACCAACCTGAATACGTACATTTTTAGGAGTGATTTAAAGATAGATAGTGATGGAGCCATTCTAATCTCATGTATAATATATCTAATATTTTATATAAACTATAAGCATTATAAGCACCAAAAAATAAGCATTATAACACTAATTTGGCCTCATTTTCTACACTCAAAGGATTTACGTTTGTTGTTTTTAATTGTTTTATTTTATGTTTAAACCACTTAAATTTGTAAAAACTAATATGTTAACTTAATTCCTTCATGTTGTCCCAACACAAATCAAATGTAGTTTCCTATTTAAAGTGTTTCAGAGAAAGTAAAATAGCAATATTTCCTGCCATTTTAGTTTATTAGAAGTTTCAAGTAAAAAAAAAAATGTAAACCGGTTTCTCTCTTTTATTTTAAACAGCTAAAACCAATTTTTGTAAAATTAAAAACCTACTTTCTAAAGTTGTGTATTTCATGTTTGGTAACTACTCAAACACATGTTTAGGTTTCAAGGTCGCTGTAATCTCCAGAGACGGCAGCAAGTTGGAGAAACTCAAAGGTTTCGTTTCACCTGGCACAAAAAGTAACCTCATTACTTTAGTTGGGAATGTTGGTAGGTATCTTCTCCCTTTAGTTTTTTCAGTCAGCGTTATCTTCGCAACCCCAGCCATTTTAAGGTCTGATTGATTTGGGATGAACTGTGATTATCAGGCTCAGAGGACGGAGTGGAGGAGGTGAAACAGGCCTTGCTGAAGTCAGTGGGAAAGATCACAGATGTGGTGTCGTCTCTGGGATTCAGCTGGTGGCAGGGAGGACCACCGCACACACAGCCTCTTAAAGAACTGCACTGGGTGAGAGACTCACCCTCACAATCTTTCTTTGATCTTTTTTCAAGAGTTCCACCTTAGATATTGTTTGACAAATGTTAGCTGGTTTGGCATGCTGTCCCGGGAGAACCCTGAGCTCGGAGATAGTTGAGCCCAGGGCTCCCGCCTGGTCGATAGAGCATATAAGGGGAGTACGAGATCAGGTGGTTCTCGAGAGCTCCCCGTGATAAAGGGAGAAAAAGGGGGGAGAAGGGGTGGATGGGGGGTTACTTCGAAAATGAAGATAAGGAAGTGATTTTTCCTAGGCTACTTATAGTGAGTTTGAATTGACCTGATTGGCTAGCTCATGATTGTAGATAAGAGATCAGCTGCGGTCAATCATATCACGTGTTCCTCTCCAAATTTGTTTGTGAAACTTCACTTAGTGATGTTTACATGGCAGCGGTCCTACATCCACATTTTGATCTGTGCCTCTTCCTCTCTGGTCGACAGGTTATTGAGACTCTTCTTTTCAGCACGTTTGTGTCCTGGAAAGCATTTTTCCCCCTGGTGAGAGATGATCCTAACGGCACCTATACATTTATAACCGGTAGGTCCACCAAAACATATGCAGAGTGAAAGTTTAGTGAAAGTTTAAATGTTGTGGGACTGTTTACATCTGCTATTGTATTAAAGCTAAATGGGACAAACTAACAAGAAGTTCTCACAATGGGCTATATGCACAGCTAGTGTTTTTCAGCTAACGGTAAACTTCCGGTGAAAGCTTAATGTGACTATTTTAAAGTTTACAAGGTTCCTTTTACAGCATCGAGATCGTAATGTAATTAAAATACAATCAGTTAAATAAACTTAAGCATTCTTTTAGTTGTTCAAGCATAAAATGAGATGATAGACCGCGTAAACGCTAACGCCGTCAATTCCAGCAGGCTAACACAGAAACACCATTCAAAATACTGAGGTAAAATTCATTCATTCATTTTCTTTTCGGCTTAGTCCCTTTATTAATCCGGGGTTGCCACAGCAGAATGAACCGCCAACTTATCCAGCACATATTTTACGCAGCGGATGCCCTTCCAACTGCAACCCATCGCTAGAAAAAAATTCATACACACTCATTCACACACGTACACAGACAATTTAGCCTACACAATTCACTTGTACAGCATG
The DNA here is from genome assembly GCA_903798195.1 of Danio kyathit. NCBI lineage: Eukaryota > Metazoa > Chordata > Actinopteri > Cypriniformes > Danionidae > Danio > Danio kyathit. The sequence goes on along the minus strand of LR812536.1, from coordinate 21,621,377 downwards.
TCTTTGGAATGTGGGGGACACCGGAGCATCCAGATGAAACCCATGTGAACGCAAGGAGAACATGCAAACTCCACACAGAAACGCCAACTGATCCAGCCGAGGCTCGAATTAGCGATCTTCTTGCTGTGAGGTGACAGCACTACCTACTGCGCCACCCTTAGGTAAAATAAATGTTCATATTTTAAAGAGATGGCAGGGGGAAATGAAATTTAATGGAGTGCTTCTTGTCCATTCTGAGCCACCTTTTTTATCAAATATCAATTAGGCAGTGAAGATCGCTGATTTTTAAAGAAAACAGATCTTAAACGTGGCGATTTTGTAATGGAAAGACAGTTCACCGGACTGGCTGGCTGAAAATTAAGAGTCTGTGTGCATATACCCCATTATGGAAAGGAAATACAATAGAATACAAATATACTAATGAATCAAACTCTGCTTTAAGCCTCTTCAATGTAAGAATTAAACTTGATTTGTTTCTTATTAAAGCTACAAAAATCCTTCAGTCAAGGGCAATGAGGGATTTTGTCCTTGTCTTTTATGTTTGATTAATACTAATAAAAACAGTTGGTAGCAGGAATAGTGCACTGTTGCTTTAAGAGCCTCACAGTTTGTTCACTTTCACATGCTCATATATCACGAGCAGTGGTGGAAAGAGTACTGAAAAATCATACTCAAGTAAAAGTACCATTACATGCTCCAAAATGTAGTTCAAGTAGAGTAAAAGTATCTGCTGTGAATATTACTCAAAGTATGAGTAAAAAGGAGCCCTTTCAAAAGTACTCAAGAGTAGTGAGTATTATGCTGAAAGTGCTAAAAGTCTGATGCGTTTACATGTAATTTGTGCAGGGATGTGTAAACGTAACATTCTGTAGTGCATTTAGTTATTGTTTAAAGCCATTTGGCGATTTCATTCATTATACAGTAGGCGTCAGTCATCTTCTTATCAGTGACCTACATCTAAACAGTCTCTTGGTCATTGTGTGTAAAGATTTTGGACATCATCTTGCACACTTTTAATGCTTCCAAACGGTTTGCTCCATTTATAAAGTGCGCATGTCTTGAGGTTGTTTAGTATGATGTGATTTAGTTTCTATGTACGATTTGATTGGACAAGAATCACAAGACTGATTATTCTACTTTAGCCGATCCCCTTAGACAAGAAAAAATAAAGAAGTGACTGAAGGTTGAAGGAAAGTAGTGGAGTAAAAGTACAGATACAGCAGTAATAAAGTACTCAAGGGAAAGTAAAAGTACCCATTTTTAAAACTACTTAATAAATTACAATTCCTGAGAAAAACTACTCAATTACAGTCATTTGAGTATTTGTAATTTGTTACTTTACTGATCACGAGATATTTTCATTCATGTATTCTCATAATCATTGGATGCCAAAATCGAAATCGAAACTAAATTTCGATTAATTGCACCGCTATGTGCAATTAATTGAAATAAGGAGACATTTGCATTTATACTTGCTGCCATTTTAATCTCTTTTGCTTTATGTATTTGAGGTGAGGGTGTATGTATGGCCTTTCTCTGATCATAAGATATAATGTTGCAATATACCCACGCCCAATATACACATGAACGCTCCTTTAAAAGATGCAAAATTACGCAGCCGGCCGTGGGCTTGTATTAGAATCATGAGTGGTATAGGAGAACTTTTGCTTTTGCCTTCAGTAATGTTTGAGTCTCATCTAGCAAGCAAGTGTGCTTCAATAACAGGTTTTGTAATGGTTATGACTTAGGTCCGTAAGCATGGGGGGATGCTCTTCAGTGGCTTTTTGAACACACAAGCATTTACATTTCCAAAAGCTGATCAAATGGATTTCGATGATCTTGTATTTTAAATGGTCAAACGCGGACAAGCTCAAAACTCATTTATGCTTGCATTTAGTGTTGCCCACTTGTGGTCAGACTGACAAAAATACGTGATGCTACCAGGTGCAAACAGGGCCAAAGTTAAGACTGGCTATTTGTTAAGAGCTTGAGAAAAACTCAACGTACACGTGTTAAAATGATAGTTTCTTTGTGTACATTGAGGGCAACACGGTGGCTCAGTGGTTAGCACTGTCGCCTCACAGCAAGAAGGTTGCTAGTTCGAGTCCCGGCTTGGTCAGTTGGCATTTCTGTGTGGAGTTTGCATGTTCTCCAAGCTTTCGCGTGGGTTTTCTTCCGGGTGCTCTGGTTTCCCTCACAGTATAAAGACTTGCGGTACAGGTGAATTGAATAAACTAAATTGGCCGTATAGTGAATGAGTGTGTATGGATGTTTCCCAGTGTTGGGTTGCAGCTGGAAGGGCATCTGCTGTGTAAAACATATACTGGATAAGTTAGCGGTTCATTCCGGTGTGTAGACCCCTGATGAATAAAGGCACTAAGCCGAAGGAAAATGAATGAATGAATGTTTATATTGATGGTTCCATGAAAAACCTTCAACATCCATGAAAACTTTTCATTCCATTAACGTAGAAAAACCTAGACTATTTAAAAGTTCCTCAAACTAAGCTCTTTCTCATGAAAGGTTCTTTGGGTAATGACAGTCAGTTATTATATACACAGTGAAACTCCAGTTTGGAACCTTTATTTTTAACATGTCCAGTCGTTCATCTAGTCGACTCTTATACCTACATGTACCCAGATCAGTGAGAGCACCAAACCTGTCGCTAACTTGAACACAAAAGTGAAATTACCTAAAATTGAACGCAAGTATGCAGTGTTAACAGACATTTAAATTACAATGTCCTCCACTAATATTGGCAACAGGGGTGTTGCTAGACAAAACGCTCTACTAGGGCACGGGTTTGGATGTACATAGTGAACAACATCCTTATTCTGGGATTACCACTCTTAATTAATGCAATTACATATAAAGTAAACTGTAACTCAAAGCATTTACTAGGGCACATGTCCCAGTAAATGGGCGACACCCCTGATTGGCACCAAATATAAAACCAAAGTAACCGATGTGATTGGTGTTGTTAGACATAAAGCTGTACTGGGGCATGGGTTCGGATGTACATAGAGAATAACATCTTAATTCTGGGATTACCACTCTTAATTAATGCAATTACATATAAAGTAAACTGTAACTCAAAGCATTTACTGGGGCACATGTCCCAGTAAATGGGCGTCACCCCTGATTGGCACCAAATATAAAACCAAAGAAACAGATGTGATTGGTGTTGCTAGACATAAAGCTCTACTGGGGCAGGGGTTCGGATTTACATAAAGAATAACATTTATACTGGGATTACCACTCTTAATTAATGCACTTACATATGAAATAAACTGTAACTCAAAGCATTTAATGGGCCACATGTCCCAGTAAATGGGGTCTAGTGACGCTCCAGATTGGCACCAAACATAAACCCAAAGTAACAGATGTGATTGGTGTTGTTAGACATAAAGCTGTACTGGGGCATGGGTTCGGATGTACATAGAGAATAACATCTTAATTCTGGGATTACCACTCTTAATACACTTACATAAAAAGTAAACCTTAACTCAAAGCATTTACTGGGGCACATGTCCCAATAAATGGGGTTTAACGACGCCCCTGGTTGGCACCAAATATAAAACCAAAGAAACAGATGTGATTTTTGGCAAAAGGTTGTTTAGCTTTACAAACTGGAAAAACAGTAAAAACATGACTGATACCCATTCCACCAGCAGGCAGGTATTTCGGAAATTACAGTCAACCTTTAAGTGTTATAAAGCAATGGTCTCAAACTCAATTCCTGGAGGGCCGCAGCTCTGCATAGTTTAGCTCCAACCACCTCTAACTCACACTTGCTCAATAGTTCCTAGTAGTCTTGAACACTTTGATTAGTTGGATCAGCAGTGTTTGATTACCGTTGGAGCAACACTATGCAGAGCTGCGGCCCCTTAAGGAATCTAGTTTGAGACCTATGTTATAAAGAAACATGGAAGAGGATGTGTAACTATCTTGTCATTATGCACTATTAAAAGTATTGTACGAGTGGCTAAATTCTCCAAAAAAAGCATTCGAATTAACGGAATTTAGTTTAAAAATACAAATTGACGACATTTATCACCATAAATTGTTTAGGATGGTTAAGAAAAAAGTGTCATCTATAAACTCAAGCATCTTTGGTTGTTTTTAAAAAAAATTCTGAGTAAGCTCAAAAGGCTAATCAAAACAAATCCAATATTAATTATGCTCATTTCCCAAGGACGCCAATATTAGTGGAGGGCACTGTAAAGTGGGACCAAAAGTTCGAATACAGATGCTTGTTCTGTTGTGCAGGAGGAGCTGGAGAGAAAGTGCTGATGCCTGGTACAGGGTTCCTGACCGTAGGAGCCGCTAGTGCTCTGGCCTTCTGTCAGGTCCTGCGTGAGGAGTATCCAGAGGTGCCATGCAAACTTAACCAGGTGCGTCTGCAGTGCGTGTCCTCAAACACAATATCACTCTTACAGGTTTAAGCTCCAGCCATAACTTGTAGCATGACTGGAGACTTATCATCAAAGTATTCTTCATATCGGTTCCTCTGTCTTCATCTTCCAACAGGTGAAAATCAACACAGGTGTTGCAGCCCCAGACCGAATGGCCCCCGGGTACCTGAACCATCTGGATTTAGGGGAGGCTGTGGCTACGCTGGTGGAGCGGCGCAATACATCCCACACAGTGTTCTCCGTGAGCTGTCCTGCTGATCTAAAAAAAGTCATCTTGGAAGACAATCTGTAATCAAGCCCTGTCAGATTTTCCCCTTTGTATCCTGTTAGTCTTCCGTGTATCGCTTTATTGCATGTCAACCAAACATTTGCGTATCGAAAAAGTCCTCAGCTTTTTGTCATAGTACAGTCATAGCCTTGAAATACTCTGTGTGCTCAAAACAAATCAGTATAATAGCCGATGGAATGGTACAGATGCTTTTAGAGTGCAGTCGAGCGTAAACGCAGCCCTAGACATGTAAACTTGACATTGAAGAAGAGAGACGTGTGTGAGAACGGATCTGAAAACAAACTCTTTTTTGTGCTTGGAGTAGGGGAGAGGAAAAAAAAAGAAAAGAAAAACATGGCAGGTTGTTGGCACACTTGCGTCCCCGTAGCGTGACTCTCTGCCCTCGTTCACTGATCTGGCCGCTGCTTCCACGGCTCCAATTATTCCCAGCCGTGTGGCCTGTAATAAGAAGGATTCAGAAATGGCCGGCCTCCAGACTGAAGGACATTGTAGTCTTTGTTTACTGTTGTCATGATATTTGCATAAACGCTTTAACGACATGAATGTAAAGAATGTAAATTTGCCATTAAAAGAATCTGAAGTAAGGAAAAAGTGTCTGATTAATGAGAGGAAAGGAGGTGAGATGCTTTTGTCAGTGTGTCGGCTGTGGTTTTGCATTGTATCATCTTATTAAAAGTGATGGGTCAACCAAAAATCAACAGTCTGTTATTATGTGTGGTCCTAAAACTGTATGACTGACTTTATTCTCTAGACCAGGGGTGACCAAACTTTTTCTAATGAAGGGCCAGAAACCAAACTTGATTGAGGCTAGTGGGCTGAAGGCAATTATAGTTGCCATAAGTAATTTCCTAATTTATTTAATAATATTTTAAAATAACTAGAATCCATTGATTTATCTTAACTAATACAGTAGAATGTTTGGTTTACATTTCATAATGAAGTTACAAAAGAATGGAGTTAGACTAGATTTTGCCTTGATTTGCTCACCGATGTCTGTTGCGCAGTCCTCTATCAGTCGAGTGACAGTATTTACATTTTAAAAACTCAGATTTACAACATTACAATTGTAACATTTAATTTTAATTAGCCTTTTTTGCTTAGCAATAAAATCCCCCCAACCCTCTTTATCAATTTCTTCTCAGATAGGATTGTGGGCCAAATCAAAGGTTACAATAGGCCAACTTTGGCCCGCAGGCCCTACTTTGGGCATTTCTGCTTTAGAACAAAAAAGATAAAAACATTCTCAAGATATTACTTAAAATCATTCAAAATATAAGGATGATATACAGTTGAAGTCAGGATTATTAGCCCCCCTTTTAATTTTTTTTCTTTTTTAAATATTTCCCAAATTATGTTTAACAGAGCAAGGGAATGTTCACAGTATGTCTGATAATATTTTTTTCTTCTGGAGAAAGTCTTATTTGTTTTATTTCGGCTAGAATAAAATTTTTTAAAAACTATTTTAAGGTCAAAATTATCAGCCCCTTTAAGCTATATTTTTTTTGTTTGATAGTCTACAGAACAAACTATCATTATACAATAACTTGCCTAATTACCCTATCCTGCCTAGTTAACCTAATTAACCTAGTTAAGCCTTTAAATGTCACTTTAAGCTGTATAGAAGTGTCTCAAAAAATATCTAGTCAAATATTATTTACTGTCATCATGGCAAAGATAAAATAAATCATTTATTAGAAATGAGTTATTAAAACTATTATGTTTAGAAATGTGTTGAAAAAAATCTTCTCTTCGTTAAACAGAAATTGGGGAATAAAATAAACGGGGCTAATAATTCAGGGGGGCTAATAATTCTGAAAATATGAATATTAAGAAAAGGATGTACAATTTATGAAGTAAACTTGGCCAAATCAAGGGTTACAATAGGCCAACTTTGGCCCACGGCCCCTACTTTGGGCATCTCTGCTCTAGAACAATAAACGCTACAAACATTCTCAAGATATTACTGCAAACATTCAAAATATATGGATTTTTCCACAAATTTATTAAAAATACAAATAAATATATATATATATATATATATATATATATATATATATATATATATATATATATATATATATATATATATATATATATATATAAAAGAACGTACAATTTATGAAGTAAACTTGTAATTTTTAGACAAGCAGCTGGGAAGAACACTTTTCCTGAGTTCACATCTCACAAATCTCAGTGAATCTCATGATTTTAGACAATCTTATGCAATTCTGATCATCGTAATTCTGAAGAATTAAAATTACAAGACAAAAAGAATTGTGAAATATTACCTTGAATTTGTGAATTTATAGTCTGTTGCAGTGTTTATTTATTGAAATTCTGAGAAAAAAAGTTAGTTGTAAAAAAATTACTTTGCAACTGCTAGCAATTGTTGTATGTACACAGTTTGTGGTCAGTGGGATTTTTAAATGTTTTAAAATAAGCTTCTTCTGCTCACCAAGGCTGCATTTATTTAATCAAAAATACAGTACAAATTGTAAAATTGTGAAATGTCATTGCACTATACAGTAAAATGACTCAAAAGTAGTTTATAATTTAATGTAATAATTTATTCCAGTGATTTTAAAGATGAATTTTCAGCTTCATTACTCCAGTCTTCAGAGTCACTTGATCCTTCAGAAATCCCTCTAATATTAATTCTTCTTCTTATTATTAATGTAATAGTAATAAAAGCAATAATGACTGAAGTAATAATTTTATTTGAAACAACATACAATAAGAAAGCAGTTTCATGAAAATTTTAAAAAATATTTAATCATTTTTTTAAATGCCGCCTTGACGAACAGAATAATAAAAAAAAAAAAAATAAAAAATAAAAACATGAAAAAATTAAAAACTGATCCCAAACTTTTGACTGGTAGTGTAATTCAGAAAAAAGTCTGAATTTTGACGTTACCTCAATTACAAGTTAATACATTGCAACTCTTGCAATTCTGCCTTTCACAAGTTTGAGAGTTATTATTGCAAAACACTTCAAAATTGTGAGTTCATAAGTCGAAATTGTGTGATAATGGAAACAACTCTCAATTGTGGGTCTATAAGTTATGAATTTTGACAAGTTGCATTTATTGTTTTATGTTGCAAACAAGCTGTCATTAAAAAAAAAAATCTTCTGCATAAATCACATGGGTTTGAAACAATGCAATGGCGAGTACACAATGACAATCTTTATTTTTACGTGAACACCGACTTTAAATCTGAATTACAAACCAAAATAAGTGTGCCAGTCTGTTCACACCACCTAAATATAGTGTCTATTACTTTAGTACATGTACAAGTGAAATTATTTATTACCAGAGGACTTCTATTGAGTGACTGAGGAAATTAAAAATAATTAAAAAAAGAGAAAATCTCCCAGACTCCTAGTTTCTTTGAACTAACCACTATCGTGACATGAGCCACAAAGTTGTGGGTGTGATATGACTTTAGCTGCCTGGATTTCATTAACTATCTGACTTGTAGTCCTTATTTCAAAAATAGTTTGGGAATTGAAAAATGAAAAACAACAGAAAACCAAGTATCCACTTTGGCAACCAAAGACGTCCCATTCCGTGAGACCATACAGGACAAGAGCCAGAAAGACATGGTTTCTGATCAGCATTCTCAAACACAAAACTCACACTCGCAGAGACGTTTCATCTCAGAATGAAAATGCTTTCATTTACTCAACCTTAATCTCATGTTCTTACATACCTTTTAACATCTGTCTGGACAATGAGGATGAGAAAATTACAGTTAACAGGAAAGTTAAGTGGTAAAAATGAAAATTTACTCTCAATGAATCTCCATATTTCTCTATTGAACAAAAAACATTGAAAAATGGTAGATACTAAGGGAATAAATCTATTAAAGTCAATTGCTAGCAGTTTCCAAAATTCTGAATTATCCCTGACGAACTGTTAAGGATGCAGAATCTGTTGATATTAAGAAAAACCAAATCATTAAATAGATTGACTAACTCATTATTGCACAGCCATACTGACGAATGACAAAGTTTCCATCTAGCCAGATTATCCATTTCTATATAGATCGAATTAAACTCGTATACTGCAGATCAGCGTTTGCAAACTTTCCCAAAGCACTCTTGCTGTGTTTTGATGCTTAACCCCAAGGCTTGTCACAGACTATTTTGGGTGCCAACTCAAAAACACAGACAGGAATTGGGGCATTTATATAGAGGGACAAGACAAGTGGACTGGAAGGGATTTAAAAGGCCGCCCATAGACAAAGAGTCACACAGTGAAGCCATTAGAGTAATCGTCATCCACACAGAGGGTATTCTAGGACAGAGGTTAAGCCTCCTGATTCAGAGTGGCATGTTTTCTCCTTTGGCCCGGAAACTTTCGGAACAATCCAGCCATCTGCCCATCAGGCATCCCCGGCCTCCCTCCGCGCAATCGCTTCTCCCAGCCATTGCTTTGCCCTTCATATGTTTCAACCGATCGATTAAAAAGGTGGTCGGGAGCATTAAAATAAAACCAGGAACTCTCAAAAGAGTTACATATGTCTTTATTGTTAGAAAATCCACATGCCATGCATTTTTAAACCATGCTCATGTGCAAGATCCAATCCTAAGTTCAAAGAACTTCGTAAAGGGTTTGTAAAAAAATACATGGTCGCAGTCTCTTAAAGAGGCTATATTTACATTCATCATCATAATTCACATTATCAGTCTTCAGCAACAAACATTCTGCTCTAACAGACATTTACATTTATTACAGCCTTTGCACAAAATGAAGCCTATTTTTTTTTTTGTATCAAATCCCCTCAAGTAACGTCTGATTTTACAGACGGCACAGCAGCATTAGTGTTTGTTGCACATCTATACTTTTTTTCACATTGATTTTACTCTTGACAAGTAGTGAAACAAATTTAAATATAGATTTAATAAAGATTTTTTTATATATATATATAAAAAACTACATAAAACCTACACTGCATAACATGATGCTTAGTGGTATATTTTCTTGCACAGCTCTGTCCATTCTGAGGCTAAAATCCTGAGCTAAAAGATCATCTCTTATATCTTTTGATTAATAAATAGAATGACAAATGCTAATAGTGCTTTAGTCTTTCATTTAAATTTCCTTTCTTAAAATGTTTTGTGAAACTCAATTTTTGACAAAAATAAAAAAAGCCAATGGAATTACAAAATATACACAATAATAATAATAAAAAAAACTTTAGCTAATCTTTTCCCTATGTAACATCTGGCTCATTTCAATCACTCTCATCTTTTTTTCTGTTTTGGTACTAACACAATCTCACTTCCAACCACATTGCGACGAACTTGTAGAGCCCAAACAGGACGAATAACCCCCTCCAGTCCCTCAAAAGCAGCAGATCGGGACGATGTGAACAGAACTCGAAGCCTTGCCTGATCTGGGACTGAACAGGCTGAGCAAAGGAGATGCGGCATCTCCCTCAAAACAAGACGAGATGTTTTCTGTTGGTTAAGGCACCTGGAACCAAAACACAAGCGGTTCTAATTAAGCTGGATGAACGAAAACAACGTGAGCCAGCCAGATACTTTAAGAGCTGAGACTGGTCCTTAAGTAAAAGTGAATGAAAGTGTTCTCAATCGCTCTGGCAGTGGCTGAAAGCTTGTTTGACATTTTGGCATGTTTAACAGTCTCCATTGGGTAATCTAATTAGAACTTAAGCCACCGTAGACTATCATTATTTCAGTAACACGACCTTAAATAGAAACTTCACCCTGTGGCCAAAAAACAAACACTTCAAGTTGTGAAGTTCAAAGTTCAGCGAGGTCGATGTAATGCATCCAAAGTAGCACGTGTGGAGAAGATCCAGGTTCACCACCCTGACACTCACTATACAATTTCATTAAAACTGTTCAGCAATAGATGAACAACAGGAGTTTAAATGTGAGACAGCATAACAATGACAGCTGTTAAGTTAAATATATGGATAAAATAAGATAAATGGTGTCAATGAGTTCTGATAAACACTGTCATGTAGAATTGGTTTAGTTTATCCTGCCTAATAGGAATTAAAAGTTATGAAAGTAGTAGGGGAAAGCAAGGACGAAAGTATCATTTTACATGAACTAATTTAAAAGATGTTTGTAGCAGAAGTATATTTTTGCTGTGGTTATTAACTCACAAGAGTGCGCTATCAAAATCAGCTGTTATTTTGTATCAATGTAGAACAATAACAATATAACTTCACTTTAAATAAAAGTTGCACATTGATTGTTACTTTTCACCCCATCAGTAGAGATGAAAGTAATACGTGGGTGAGTCAAAAGTAACACAACAATATTCGCTAGATTTACTGGCATAACCTTGTTTATTTTAAATATATCCGACTACGAGCATGTTAATGTTAACTGTAAACATATTTTGTCTTCTTTTGTAAAAAAATATTAAACAGCATTTTCCTTTTAAATTTCAGTTCCATCAAATGTTTCAAAAGCAATCAAACAACGCAATATGTTAACATTTTCTACAATTTTTGAGTATTTTTTTTATTGTTATTGGCAATATGCATTAATTTTTTAAACCATCTGAATCAAAACACTGCACACTCTAATGTGAAAGTGAAAAATAATGTGTCTATCAGCAGTGGGACATAAGTGTTACTTTCGTCCCCACAGGAACTCTTGGCATTCAAACCTGATTTACATTTAAACTGGAAAAACTCAGCTATTGCAAACCTAAGGATGTGTTACTGCACTAAATAACCTGTAGATTGATCATTACTGTGGCACATGAAGAGATAAACACAACTTGTAAAAGAGGAAAAAAAAAAGAAAAAGAACAGATACAATAATTTACTTTTTGCACATAAAAACAGAAATTTGGAGCTAACTGTGGGACACGGTCCCGAAATCAGGTGATATTTGGCACCTCCATTAAGGGTTGCATGCAGAATGTGCTGTTACAGCCTGGAAAGCAGATGTCAGGGAAATATCCCTTTGCTACTTTTGTCCCACGTTACTTTCGTCCCCGCTCTCCACTATCTTATGCACACTAATGTATCCATGATCAAAAATAAATAAAAACACAATATATTTTGTATTGATAGGGAAAATAGCCCTTTAAATCTAGTATTGAGTAATTACAGTTTTCAAAACTTTCAAACAATTCAGTGTTTATGTGATCATATTTATTTTCTCATAGATTAAATAGTTTGTTTTTCCTGTTGAGTTTGTTATTTGAGGTGTTTTTAATTAGTTTCAGTTATTATAAAAATTATATATGCATATATTAATACTTTTAATATTTTATTATTATTATTATTATTATTATTATAAATTATGTCAGTCATAAGAAATGCATACAGTGCCTACAAAAAAACATTATACTACTTAGAATAATTATTATTATTACTTTGTTTGTCATATAGCCTCAAATCAAATCACAATCCAAATAACTTTTCCAGCTTTTGAAATATTTTTGTAGCCTTTTCTTAACCTGTGCCTTTCTACAACTTTATCCCAAAGGTCTTTTGAAAACAGAGTGTAGTGTGAAAATCTTTTAGATTTTCACAGGGTATGATGATAGAATGATGAATAAACACATCAATATCTAAAGTTGCACAATTAAAAAAACAAAACAATACATTTAAGGTTAATATTAGACTAAGACAACCATAAAATTTAATTTAGAAATCCTAAAATACAAGTGACATTTTTATGAACATCAGTTAACCCTATTGACCTTATTCTTCAATGCGGAAGTGCACTTGTTTTTGCGATTGTTTTAGAACTTCCGATTCAGTTGCCTATGGGAGAAATGACTAGGAATAATAAACTGCAGAAAACGGTTAAACTACTTGCTCTATAAACAAGTGTATGCATGATTATACAGGCAAAGCACAATCATTTAATAAGAAAATATCAGTTTGTAACATCAAGCAGCAGAACGAGCTGTTTTTAACGTCTAAAAAGAATGAAAGTGAATGAGACCGGAAGTCTCAAGCCAAAAAGATTCAAACGGCTGCGCCTGCTCATACGCAGAGAATCAGGTGAATAGAGCCGCACGTATCACATTTGATACACAAGTTTCTAAGACGTATAAAATATCAACCTGATCAATACTTGGTTTAAAAACCTGTTGTATATGATTTAAAACAGGTAAGAGGTAAAAACAAAGGGAAAAACTGCCCGAAATGTTCTCTGTTGTCAAAATGTCAAGGGCAAAATAACTTTTTTTGTCATTAAAATTAACTTGTTGTGAGCAAAAGGTTGCGCAAACGCCTGTTGTATCAAATGTGATACAAAATATATATCGTGGAAAAAAATATATACGGCAGAAATTAGTTTGTTTGCTTGATGGTTCAATAACCATCTCAGTTCCAGAAAATGTAAAATTTCTGCCTATGCTTTTGATATCTCAGTTCTTACAGGGTTAAACATGTCTTAAACTAGCTTCTTGTGTTATATATATTTGTTTGTGCTAAATGTTCTTTGACAACAAATAATGAAAACAACTTCAGAGCAGTTGGTTAACTAAACTTTTATGGTTTAAAAAAAAAGAAAAAAAAAAAAGAAAAGAAAAAAAGGCTGTGATCCAAAATGAATCTTAAACAGGCTCACTATAGTTTTTTGGTGCACATGCATGGTTATGTAGTGTGAGTGTTTAAAGTCAGTGGCTGTACCTCTGTCAGGTGGGTTTAGGAGCCGGCGGTGGAGCTCCACTCGGCAGCATTGACTCGACATACGTCAATGCGCTCTGCATCGAGGTCAGGCAGTATCCTTCCTCTCCGATCAGATACCTGCACACAAAAATAAACACCACATTAGTGCTTCTCCTCACAAGGGAAAACAAGAGCTTTTCCAACTTCAGATGAATCCTTCTGCTAATGAGACAGAGACACGAGATCAAACTCAAGCCAAGAGTCGTCATGTAAAGCGTCAAAGAATGTGAAAAGAGAAGAAAATTAGAAATCCAGAGAGCAGGATCTTCTCATATACGGTTTAGTACATGAAAAAAAAACTGTTCATTTAAGAATGAAAGCCAATATCAACCCTGTCATGTTAAACTATTTTTCTGAGCTATGAAGCCTTCTTTAATTTGAGAGGTGATTTATCTGTTGTGCTAGGAGCAGGAAAAAAAAATAAAAATAGGTGCCGAGCGTTGTGGGACAGATCATGTCATATTTTGCTGCGAATATGAAATACATGAAATGAATATAAATACAATTTAACTGGATGTTCGTCAAAATGTTAAGAATTCAGGATTCAAATAAGACTTGGTCTTGGATACCTACAACAGCCATCCAGGAAATATAGCCACCAATTAAACAGACTACTGAAAGGGAGATTTACATTTTTTTTTCAGTTTATACAACAAACATCAGCAAATGTTATAATTAGACATGTCAGTGTTCCAATACCTTAAAACCAAATGCAAGCAAAAATACAAGGTTATGAGTAGGGTCAGACAGAATCTGCAGACATTTTTTGCCATTTCTCCTGAGAATTTTGTAAAAATCTTTGGATTTATGCAGAATGATTTTAGGAGTATCATAACTACAAACTTAATATATGAAATAAAAAATACATTTGAACTTTTATTTAATGTTTACAATGCAAATTCAATTAGATCCACTTAATTGATAAACAAAGCAAGTCTCTCGTGTAATACATCTACGAAAATATTACATAAACTGTATTGTAAATAAATCATATCAACATTTTAATATTACTATTAATATAAAACAATATTATTAGTGAAATAAATTAAAAAACTGAATAAATATAAATTTACACAAGTAAATACACAGACTGAATGATGGGCTAAAAATCTGCAGAAATCTGCGGATTTCTACATGCACAGATTCCTTGTGGGCCTAGTTATAAGACATGAATATAAATATTTAATGATTTAAAACAGTAGTGATCATTAAACCACTTAACCTTTAATATTTTATCAGGTACAGGTTAACAAAAAAGAATATAAACAAGTTGCTTAATTTTAACAAATACATCTTGCATTAAATGACTATAGCCATGTTTCCATCCACCTATTTTAATGCGCATAAGTGCTTAATTGAAATGCCAAGGTGCACATAAATTATGAAAATGCACAAACTACTATGGAAAAACAATTACTGAATATATTCCAGTACGCATGTTTGTATATTAATAATAATAATAATGATAATAATAATAATAATAACTTAACAGATCACTAAAAAAAAAAATTAAATAAATAAATAAATAAATAAATAAATTAAATAAAAAACGCGATGAGACAGCATTAATGAACAAAATGACACAATATCTGAAATGTCGTTTTGGTCATTCTAAAATGCCTTAGCCAATGTTCCATGTGTTCCTAAGAAAAATGTGTTCCAAAAGAAAAAATGGTCCACAGGTGTATAGTACGCAGCTTATGACTCATTAGATGGAAGTTTCAGTTTTGCACATAAATCGAATTCCCATCTTTAGATGAAAACATAGCTAATGGACAATAATTTTGTCCATATTTGGCATGGGATGATAACCGGATTCAAAGTTTACTGCGACTGTTTTAGAACCACTGAAATTCTGTTATAGCTTTTCAAGGTATTCAAGATGCCTTTTTAAATTGTTAAGAAATCTGCGTTTTTGACACACAAGGTAAGGGGCGTGCTCCACCCACTGTATTTTTGTTTTTTCTCACACATATATATAATAGAGTAGGTTAGATAGTGCGTAATAGACTCGAAGATTTCTTTTCAAGTATTGCTATATTCTTTTTTTTTTGTATAGTTAGGGTAGAGGTTGGGCCAGCAGAATAGATTGTTTTGTTTTATTTATTTCTATTGTTTGGACGCCGCCCGCGTTTCATTTCTCCAACTCTCCCATCTATTTGTTCAAACATCTTGTGTCCCCACTTGTTGTCTGTAATTTCAATATTCTTGTAAATATTTATTGTTTTTTTCTATATACATATTTCTGCATTTATTATTATCACCATCTTTGTAAATAAACTCACTTAATTGCATTCAGTTAGTCTTGGTATTTTGTCCAGCACTTGTTGAGATTTTTGTGTTTGCTTATGTGTTTCACTCCAAAATTAATGTTACTCTCTTTCCCCTTGACTTACCATCGTTAAGATTGTAACACTAACGAAGGTATCAGAGGATAAATGATGTATTTTAATTATTTAGCATAACGTGTTTACTGTTGCAAAATATTATAAACGTTTCTTAAAATAAAATACATCATGTTCAACGCTGCTGTTTTTTCCCCCAGACATTTCAAAAGAACATATTTTAGAGCAGTCATCACAATACTGTAAAAGTGTGATATTTTTATCCAAGGTTATCATACCATCAGAATCTTATACCGCCCTGCGCTAGATTTTAAAACATTCAATTAATGGCGACACCTCATCTGCATTCCTGTACATACCGTAATCCTAATAAAACAAAACCTGTCCAATATGTCTAAAAATGAGTACACATCCTATCATAGCTTCACTCAAGCTGTAGCGAGCTCCACCCTCAGCTCCAAGCCACCAAGCTGCATAAACATCTAAAGAGATTTTATTTGTATTTTTACAGGGAGAGAAAACCCAAACCAGAATATCCCCAACATTCCTTGTTAAGAGGCGATCTAACCAGCCTGTAAAAATGTCCAGTTTTATACTGATAAACAGAGCTCAGGGCTGTGGTCTGAGCAGACACGCGAGAGTACAGCGCAGGAGGGGTGACAAGAATACCCACAATGCCATTCAGGAAACCATTTGTATAGGTGACCGTTTGACCCAAGATCTCGTTGATTTAATCTTCACACACACACACAATCAGACACACGCAAAAATGAAAGCTGGCACGAAAGTTGGAGTAATATTACCTGTGTGAACTGCAATGTTGTTTTATGAGTTTATTCCCACATGTTTTAGACTGGAGGGTATTTTTCTAGCTGAGATATTCTGAGATACATGACATTTCGATTATTGGTAGCGAGCGAGCTGGTGTTCTGTTGATACTTGATACATGCCCAAATGACTGGCACATAAAATGATGAGAGAAGCCAACATTCCCAAACAGCCTCATCTAACCCAACATTATCAACAACTAATGCCAAAAAATGACAAAGTCAATCTGTTTTAGAGAATGCCTGAGATATGCCATTTTCCACTGCAAAGTATTTACTCTAACTGCAAATCTAGATCTTTAACCCATTGTAACAACAGTATTTAACCCATGCTGAATCAATCTGACAAACTTTTACATTCTTTTGCATGCTTGAGTTTCCTGCTTTATCAGCAATTAATGCTATTTTTATGCCAGTGAGATTTTGTTCTAAATACTTAAGACTGCATTAAATTGATCCAAAAAATAAAATAAAATAAAATAAAAATAAAATAATAATAATAATAATAATAATAATAATAATAATAATAATAATTCGCAAGGACATTAGTACGCTAGGAAAAAAAATATTTCAAGAGAGACTTTAAAGTGAATATTCTATTTATTACCCTTTTGGATATTTTTGACATAATTTGTGTAAAAATTTCAGTTGTTTTAACACAAACAGCAAACAATTAGAAAAAAATAATAATTTGTGATTGTTCACCCTCATTTCCTTTCACAAATAAGTTTTACCCTTTGGTTCCCCTTACAAAAAAAAAAAAAAAGATAATTGCATTTAGGGCAAATAAAATCCCATTTAAACCTAATTAAAATGCAATATTTCATCCCAGTGCCACTTAAGCAAAAACAAAATATCATTCTTTCATAACAGGCTTCAAATTTGCAATCTTCAAAAGGCCATATTAATGAAAATTATGCAATTATAAGAAGGAATGCATAATATATCGGCGGCCATATCGTTATCGGCTGATAAATGCTATATTTAATGTTATCGGTCCGATGTCAAAATTAGGTCGATATCTTTAAGTCGATTACGTAATAGTACAGAAATGCCTGCCTTGCGCATGCGCGGGTCGAACTCATTTAGACTTATACAGCCCAGTGCACTATAACGTAGCTTTTTTTTCTTACATTGTTTATTCCTTCATAGTCCGTCCTATCTTTGTGCGGTATTGCTGTGTATTAATAACTAAGTAAGTAACCATATTCCTTATCATTGTATCATTGTAAACATTATCATGTTTGATAAGAGTGTCATTTTGTATTTTGGTTTAAAATGCCTCAGGAAAAATATTAAATTAAATTATGAATATAGGTCTATACTGTATTATCACCTGGTTTGAGTAGGTTATTCGGTTCATAAGATCATTCAAACTTGTGAAGTTTTCAAAATACAATCAGTTGTTTACTGTATAAAAATATTACATTTTGAAAGATTTATATTGATCGACTGTAGTTTATCGGTTATCGGCCACCAAATCTTAAGTTATCGATTATCAATATTGGGCAAAAAAAAAATCCATATCGGTGCACCCCTAATTATAAGTGGTTGTGAATGTAAGTGTGTTTAAGTGGAAGTGACTCCACAAAAAAAAAAAAAAATTGTAGCTTCGTTTAACAACCCCAAATTATAATAAATTGATTGTTTTTCATACTGTATGGAAAATGTCTTGTTTTTTTAGATAAATGGGTTTGGACGGTAAAGTCACAGACATAGTATGGCCTGAGGGTAAGAAAATTATAATTTTATGCATGAACAATAATTTTAAGCTACAAGGCACTAGGCACAGACTCAGCGTACATACCCCTCATGGATGAACTCTTCTAATGCAGCACATTCAGATACCAGCTGAGGCATTTCACTGCGCAAAGCCACAAACGCCAGGATGGGCAACAGGTCATCGGCACCTCTGAGAAAAACAATAGGAAAAATTAAACCATTAAATATGAAGTAGACAGATTAATTAATTTCTTTAATGGATAAATTACTCAAGCAATACACAAACATGATTTGAGCACGCTTGCGTGAGAATACAACTGGGTGTCCCCTTTCCTGTCGGACTGCAGGACACCTGATACGTTTCATCCAGGTGAGAATAGCTTTACATACCATCCTCATCTCTGTTTCAGCACTACTTCTGCTTCTAATAAAATAACACTCATACACAAGGAAGGTGTGATGGGAGAACGCAGATGTTAGCTTGTTCAAGCCTGTTTGTTAAATTACGGCACAATCTGAGCAGAAGTTCAACTGCTTGAGAGTTTAGTCACATGAACTTTAGAATAAATAAAACCAAAGTATAAGGGCCATTAAAATGAAAAAGCGAGTCAACGCATGAACTTTGCAAGAAAAGGATGTAATGAGGACTAATAGGACCACTCATGCTTAAAAGACAAAAGAATAAGACAAAGATGGAGAGAGAGGAAATGACTGCTGTGCAGAGGGACACAACAATATAAACTTAAGTGTGAGCAAATGTAATCCAAAAAGGAGAAGAAAGAACGAGTGAGTAAAAGGAGAGACAATGGAATAAAATAACTGAAAAAGGGTGAGAATGGCTAAATTGTTCATGTTCATGCATGCATGAGGACATTCATTCTCCCTCACAACCAAACAAAACTTAAAAGCAAAACAAAAGGCAGAATGCGCCTTGGCTGTGATGCCAGGGCAAAATCAGGGCAAGTCTCACAATGACACACTCGGATCACAGATGCCTTTGTAGCCCAATCATTAAACTGATATTTAAGCACGGAATGGAAAACACCCAACAGTAAATGGCACGAAAAAGTAATGGGGAGAATGATCAAAAACGAATATCACAATTAATCATATAACAGTAGAGTTATCAAAAAAGCTTTAAATTAGACTACAAAAATAATTCAGATACTTCAAAGTAGGGCTGCACGATTCTGACTGAAATGAGAATCACTTTTCTTTCTTAAAATCAAGATCACGATTTTCTCACGATTCTGTAGATGTAAAATAAAGGTTAATATAAGTAGGTTTTTATTATTTCCCAAATATACAGTAAAACAACAATAATAATTTTAGGCCTATGTGTAGGTCTACTGTTGGTTAGAATGCTAAATTTTGTATAGACTTGGAATGGTGGACTTGAACAGACTTTAAATTTATCCTGGTTGTTAATTCATAGTAAACTTATGGGATCAGAATAGAACTATTCTGAAGTTGAATTATTATGCTTGAGACATATGCTTGTCATTTTAACATTATTAGATCATTTTATTACTGGTAAAATTTGTCATCATCAGACTCCCTCTTGCATTATATAGGCTAGAATAGTTATTCAGACCCAGTAAACATTACACTTTCATGCACAACGCATGTTCGATATGAAAGAAAAAAAAAGATATCAAATGCTTGCCGTAATCATAACTCTAAAATGTGATATGATCGTTTAAATGATGTGCACGCTTTTAGTTTCACTTTCACTGCCGAGTGCGGTTCATATCATGGCTGCAGTCACTTTGAGAAAAAAAATAAATAAACATGCAAATCATACTTCCCGCGCAGCTCCCAAACGATCGCTCTTTGCAATAATCTGAACGTTATTTACAACTTTATTACCCGTTATTCACAGCTTATGCAGGCTCTGTTCACTAAAGTAGACTTCATTGGCAGTAGTAAACAAACGGATGTGATTTCACGGCTGCAAATAAGTCATTACATTAAGACAGAAATGACATTTTATGTGAATTATACCTTATAAATAAAGTATGTAAGGGTGCCTTAACACTAGCACTTTTGGTTCGCACCCAGGTTCATTTGATGTCAGAGTACAGTACGTTTAGCTAGTGTGAGGGTGCTTTCACACTAGCACTTTTGTTTCGCATTCTGGTTTGTTTGACGTCAGAGTATAGTACGTTTAGCTAGTGTGTGGGTGCTGGGACAATCGAACTTGGGTACGGTCCAGGCAATTGAACCAAGTGTAAAAGCACCCTGAATGTGTCTTCTGAACTCGGGTGCGCACCCACAAACCATACCAGAGTCCACCCGAAAGAGGTGGTTTGGGGTTCAGTTCACGCAAACTCTGGTCCGGTTCACTTTTGGTATGAATGCAATCATACCAAATAACAAAAGTGAACCGCCAACTGTACATCAAACTACCGTTTTCATAACGTACATTCGTGTGTGTGTGTGTGTGTGTGTGTGTGTGTGTGTATATATCACGTACTGTACCTTGGTGACAACTAGGGTTGCACAGTTTACCGGTACTATGGTAGTATCGCGATACTATGGCTCCAAAATACTGGTGGTGCCACTGTAGTTTGTAAACGATAGTATCGTCATTAATGGTCTATCTACAATAGATAATGTTGCATGTGAAAACTCACTAAAACAACAATAGACCATTTAATTTAAATAGTCTGTGGAGCCCTTTAAGGTTGCACAATTTCAGTTGTTTTCTGACATTTTGAACGCACACCTGAATTGGTTTACTTCTGTTCCTGTCAATATGATTTAGTAGCTACAACAACCGCCACAATCTCTTAAAAAGAACGACTCAAAGTGAAATTTTGAAATACTTTGGATTCTTCCCTGATAAGACTGGAAAAAATAAAATAAAAATACAATAGATGAAAAACCCGAAATAGCAACAGGAAACATTGAAACAATTTTTGACCACTTCATATAGCCTAATTGTGTTGGAAACATGCTCTTTTTGTAACAAATTTCATTTGGTATTATTTGTATCTTTAATGTACTTTTTGTTGGTCAGTTATCTACAAAATAAACAAAAAGAATGAATAAATTTTAGGTGAAGTGACATGCAAATAATACTTTTTTTAATAATAAGGGAATTATGAAATAAAGTAGACCTATTATAACATGTAAAATATAGTATTTCTGACAATTTTCTTTTTAATTTGAGTTATGAATTACAGTATCGCATTACTACTTGGTATCATGATACTTCAGCTGCTATAGTATCGTAAGATGAATTAATAGTATCGTGACAACCCTAGTGACAACAGGACTGAGCCAGGGCAAGCACAGTGATAATGTCTCCTCCAAAAACAGCTTCTGCAGATATTGCATTATGTTTTGAACGTTTATAATATTTTTGCGGCAGATAGACACGAGTCGCTTTCTGTGTCCAAAACCAAAAGATTAAGTAAAAGCAGAACAACCGTGATGTGCGTACGTCTTTCCATTTTGGCGCTTTGCTTTTATGTCCGTCACCTAGCAACAGTCGTACACACAACAGCAGCTCGATGACCAGGGTTCAGAAGAAAAAAAGACAGTGTGAACACAAACCAACCGAGAAGGTGGCAAAAGGGGGGACAATCGAACTTGGGTACGGTCCAGGCAATTGAACCAAGTGTGAAAGCACCCTGACTCTTTTAACACTGTGTCCATGTTGTTGAGCAACATATACAAAATGATGTGAAGACCTATGTGACCACCTTTACGCTTCTCACCTGACCTTGAAAATATAATTGGCTGAATCATAGAAAAGCAGAATCAAGATCGTGTGGAAGTCGAATCGAGATCGTGATCTTTTTTCGGTTAATCGTACAGCCCTACTTCAAAGACAAGAGATGCATTTGTGTCAAGTTGTCATAGACATCTCAAACAATGCCATCTATGCAATTAAACGACATAGCAGATCAAATGACGCCTAATGACAGTTGTCATAAGCATGCATAAATCTCATTCATATTCATGACATGCTTATAAACATGCCCTTGACTCCACAATCTGAAGATTGTGTCATGAAGGAGTCAGTTTCATGGATATACAAGATAAATAGCATTTGACAAATGAATACATTTCAGCTAAACATTAATCTCTGAGTACCACAACTGCAAGTCATCCATAAAAGACGGTGCTCTAAAAACAAGAATCTACATCATTCTTTTTCATGGGGTGCTAAACCGCTGCGCATGTGCGTCAGCAGCGAGCCACCGCTCTACAAACTGATGCAAAGAGACACATGTAGATACTGTATGACGCACATATTCATTCTATCCATATTCCCTAGTAAGATGCAGGAAATCGAGTGAGAAAGATGAACATGCAGCTGGTTGATGGGTGTGGCAGAGTCAAGAGGTTACAAACATCACAACGGCCCACGTAATCTCCCAGTACAGAACAAATTTAAGATGTTTTTCAAGAGACTGAAGCTGAGGTCTGTGGGAGATTTAACACGGGGAACTTAAGCTAAATGCATTCACCCTGACAAAACCTGAATCAGCTCACAAAATAAACCCACAAATCAGGGTGTTTCTCACACCCATTCATGATGTGTCTACAGAATCCATGGTTTTTGAATTAGAAAAAAGCAACACTTCAATCTTAATGGAACCAATTCATTTAACAAAAAGTTGTGAACTTTTAAGGAACGAGAACATTTGCAGAGCCAAAAAGTCTCTATCTGCAGTAGATAAGCTCACTTTTGGTTAGAATAATTGGATCAGCTGACCTAAGCAGTTGTGCAATCAGACCCTCCCTCAAAGTGCATCAAGGCCAAAGTCTGCTCCAGACAGGGCGACCCACTTAGAAAGGAAGTGAGCTCTGAGTGCCCCGCGGGGGCCAGAGGGTCAAGACGAAACCCCTGCTGAGCTTTGGCCTCTGTAGGGTCTGATGAAGTCTGACACAAGGCCAGCGGACAAGCAGGAGATTGTTCTTAAACAGTGTTCCCAAACTCCAGCATCAAGGTCCTTCATCTCTATTTCTACTTCTGTAAAAAAAACAGTAGAAGCATCACAACAACACTTTATAAGACTTGTGCATACTCACATTGCTGCTGATTTGGGTGGAGGGTCGTTTTCTTGTAGGAGGCGGTAGTCTTCGGCACAGCCACAGATAATTCGTAGAGTTCGAACTATAATGAAAAGCACAATGGAAAAAAGAAAACACAGCCCATCATTTAACTTATCATATATACACACCATATTAATCTAAAAAAAATGATGGAAAGGTACAATATATGAACACCAATATACAAATTTGAAAAACAGAATAAAAAAATCTCTATAAGGAATAAACACTGAGATAATACTCAGAATTTCAACCTTTTCTGATTCAACCTCATGCTTTCTTATGCCTTAATGTGATCATGATGATGGTCAAAATTAATAGACATCAAGTCATATTAGTCCAAATTAATTATGATACGTCATAATTTGTTATACGTGACAACTGAGTAACTTAATTTTGCCATTAACTGTGATTCTCTCAAATTCAACTTAGTAATAAGGATAAGGCAAATGTCAAATTTAAAAAATACAACTACGATAACGGACTTGATTTTATTATTATGAAGTCATAATGATATACCAAGTCTTATGACAGTCAATTTGTGACAAAAAAAAACAGGTGGTTCGAAAGACCCAGTCCTTACTGACAAAGGTCCAGAATTTGTCACATACATGAGCTCATTTGTCCTTTTTTGAGTGCTATGCCATCATAAACTGTAAAAATAACCCATCGAAAAAGGTTAAGACCCTTTAAGTGAAATCCTCTGTTGGCTGTGGCTTTGGTGTGACTTCAAATAATCAGTTTTGGCCAATGCTAACAAATATTTTTATATTTTTTTCATCCAGCTGTGCAAGAAAACATACAATCTGACGTAAGTGAAGTCATGTTTTCGCTACTGTATTTTTTTAAACAGAAAACATTTTACAAGTAACTTTTATTCTACATCTTGGACCTTGGAAACAAAAACTGACCAATGAAAAGGTGTGAAGCACCAAAAGCAGCCCATATTAAAATTAATTTGAATACTATATTGGCTATTGTTGTTATCCATGAATTTTCAAATGTATTTTTGTTTTTTGTTACGATAACCATCTGACAATCTATTCCAGATAAAATAGTGCTTAAAATGTCACTAAAATACAGTATTGAAATCTCATAATTAAATAGTAGCCTAAATGAGGCCTATAACCGCAAAAAGGTCCACTTTTTAAAAAAAAAAAAAAAAAAGAGAGAGAGAGAGAACCACCCCTTTCACCAGGCTGGCTACAGGCCTGGCATCACTTTCAGTTTAATTTGCTCAAATGGGGATTTAAATAATTTTCAGAAAATTTCAGATATGTATGGTCTGGATAAATGTTATTTCTTTAGGTACCTGCAAACCAGGAACTACTTTAATAGTGAGAATAGATGTTTGGAGAAACATTCCCCCACTTTAATTTATTTAGTTATTGACATCTATAAAAACAAAGACAATAGGAGACTTGTTTCAAAATTGTATTCTTTCATCCAATCCACCAAGGAACACTCAACAAATGACATCAGACTAAAATGGGAGAGAGAGAATCCAACCTAGTTATCTCAGAGGAAGATTGGTTGAATATCTGCTCTGTACAGGCCACTACTTCCAGCTCTGGTATGTGGCAAATTTTTGCTGGAGTAATCTTACTAGATACTTTATAACCCCCCCAAGTTAACATGCATGCAAACACGGGAGAAGGACAGGGGACAGTGCTGGAGGAAATGTGAGGAAGACTTAGCAAACCATTTTCACATATTTTGGAGTTGCCCAGTCATTAAGTCATACTGGCAGGATGTGATGAAAGTAATACGAAATACTTTTGGTGATGAAGTTGACTTTTCTTTTACAACAATTTACCTGGGAAAAATTGCAGCCAGCTTAATGGTAAAAGACAAGTATTTATTAAAAAAAATACTTCTAGCAACCAGTAAGAAAACTCGAAAGTGGCTACAACTCAAACCCCCTACAAAATCTGAATGATTGGATATCGTATCTAACGGTCAAAATATGGAGAGGATGACTTTTTCTTTAAAACTACAAATGGACAAATACCTGCAATATTGGGTTATGCCTTTACACAGTGTAAACTCATCTTTATATGTATTTGTTTATGTGACCTGTAAGGAAATATGACCAGTCAACTGTTCATTTAAGTTTCGATGTGTTATTTTATAAATATTATAATCTTGTATTTGTATTTTTTCCCTTTCCTTTTTCTTCCATAAAAAAAGTATATGTATGTATGTGTGTATATATATATATATATATATATATATATATATATATATATATATATATATATATATATATATATATATATATATATATATATATATATATATATAAAAGAATATGATTCTAGAATATAATCTTGAATATCTTGTGGCAGCAATTTTTTTAAAAAGTTAACACTTTTTTTCTATCACATTTGTGGGTTGATCTCCCCTAAAAAAAAAAGTGTGTTTTATCCATTTGCTAATGTGTTGCAAATTTTTTACTAAATTTGTTTAGAATATTTCACTTAAATTCTAATTCCATTTCAGTTCTGAAATGCCATAAAGTTGCACACGTCTGACATCTTACCAATACACTCCAGTTTCTTCTGTGGACAATATTCTCTACACAGAAGCTTAAGCTCCTGTACCGCTGACTCGTATGGGTAGGAACCATGCAGCACAGCCGGGTCTCTTGGGAACAATTTGGAGGCAACACCAACATCACTAGGTGAAACATGATGGTAAAGACGCATGCTGCTCTCCACAGCCTGCTCCCGTTCTCCATGCACCTTCCTGAAGCATAAGAGCAAGCACATAAGACATAACCATACAGCAGCCATAAAGGTGCTATAATAACTGATTTTTGAGAGAAGCTGAAAGGGAGGATTCATTTCTGATTTAATATTCTGATTTACTTTCAGCATGCTGTAAGTTGAAATCTAAGTACATGATATAAATTGTAAAGTTAAAAGTACAGATTTTTAGCTAAATAGTGCCATCTACTGCACAAAGTCTAGATCATTTATGTAATGACACTACCATCCAATGTAGTAATCTGAAATTTGAAGAATATATACATTCTTGATAAACACCATTTAAGTTCATGTTTATGTGTATTTTATTGTTTTAATATTCATTTAAACATTAAATCTGTGCTACAGTGTGCCTTTGGTTCCCTTTTGGCTAGAAGACTGATTTGGTTTAAATAAGACCCGATTCAACCAACACAATCACTGGATAAGAGAAGTGATGTCTCAACTTAAGTTGGAAAAAATAAGCCATGCTATCAAAGGGTCTGTTGAGACATTTTATACGGTCTGGCAACCTTTTTTTTAACTCTTGTGATGGAAATGGACGCACACAACATGACAACGAGAAAAAAGAAACTACCATCATATTTTCATGTATGTATATATATATATATATATATATATATATATATATATATATATATATATATATATATACATACATACACACACATACATACATACACACACATATACATATACATATACATACATACATGTATATATACACACTGCTTGAAGAAGGTGTCTTCCAGAAACTGGCAGTAGGACTGGGAGTTGAGCTTGACTCCATCCTCAACCCGAAAAGGCCCCACAAGCTCATCTTTGATTATACCAGCCCAAACCAGTACTCCACCTTCACCTTGCTGGCGTCTGAGTCGAACTGGAGCTCTCTGCTCTTTACCGATCCAGCCACGGGCCCATCCATCTGGCCCATCAAGACTCACTCTCATTTCATCAGTCCATAAAACCTTAGAAAAATCAGTCTTGAGATATTTATTGTCCCAGTCTTGACGTTTCAGCTTGTGTGTCTTGTTCAGTGGTGGTCGTTTTTCAGCCTTTCTTACCTTGGCCATGTCTCTGAGTATTGCACACCTTGTGCTTTTGGGCACTCCAGTGATATTGCAGCTATGAAATAAGGCAAAACTGGTGGCAAGTGGCATCTTGGCAGCTGGACGCTTGACTTTTCTCAGTTCATGGGCAGTTATTTTGCGCCTCGGTTTTTCCACACGCTTCTTGCGACCCTGTTGACTATTTTGAATGAAACGCTTGATTGTTCGATGATCACGCTTCAGAAGCTTGGCAATTTTAAGAGTGCTGCATCCCTCTGCAAGATATCTCACTATTTTTGACTTTTCGGAGCCAGTCAAGTGCTATCTAATATATATATATATGTGTGTATGTTTATATGTTATATATACACATCTATATATAAATCTAATATATATATATATACATGTTTTAAAACCTTGACTTTTCCAAACCATGGTATACCTTGAAAACGGTTATCATCCCATGCCTAGCCCAGACTGAGTGTAGTTTTTTTAATTTTAAAGCATTTTCCCAAAATATGCATCAATCATTCCTTTTGTTGAAACAGAGAAATTTTTGGCCAATTTAAGACTTAAAAAAAAATCACCCCTGATTGGATGAAAACCTCCCCAACAGCACACAATGGTTAAATATAATATAATAATATATAATGCAACACAATGCAAAATGACATTTATATTATCATTAACGTTACACATCCCTAGTTAAACCACTTCAAAACCCTTTAAATAAACTTGAAAAGTGACTAAAAAGTGACCTACCTAAACAGTGCCAACAGAGGGCGCCAAATAGGTGTGAAAAACACTTCCTCCATGCTGGCCACACATTGGTCCTTAGAATTTGCAGTGTTGAGACATTCAAAAGACAGAAGACAGAGAGACAGCAGGCAATCTGTTGCACATAAAATCAAATCAATTAACCACAGAAAATAAGCCAGCTAGTACATATCATAAAACAGCCTTTTGACCAACACGTTTACGGTAGATTATGACAATATAAATGCATTATATAACTGTACAGATACCCCCGGCTATAACAGGGGATTTCTAAGGCTGAATTCACTATTGCACGTATCTAGTTACAATCATAGAATAACCAGCAAATATTTACCAATCGCATTGTGGATGTCTTTGACGATGGCCTTCAAATGCTCCTTCAGAGCACGTTCCTCAAGATCATGAAGATGAGACTCAAAGGTCACATCAGTGTCTGTATCATCACCACTGTGAGAAGAAACCCAGTCCAGCTGAGTAAGAAACTTCTCCAGATCCTCAAAAGAGTTTTCTCTGTCTGTGGTGAGCATACTTGAGGAATCGTCAGGGTCGGCCTCAGACTTGGTGTCGTTGGCGTTGAGATCGTGGGATGGGGAAAGGGAGATGGAGGCATCAGATAAGCTGTGTGTCAGGGCAGATTTGAAGGGGCTCTGCTGATGTTGTGGAGATATGGGACAGTCTGAAAGGAGGAGGCTATGGGCACTTCGGGAAGGCTTTAAGGATAGCGAGTGACCAGGTGTTGTGTTTAGAGGAGAACACTGGCTCACTATAGGATACAGTCTGTTATACACCCGATACTGAAGCCTCTTCAGCAACTTCATGACTGGGTGATCTGGGTAGCTGGGATTGGGAGTGGATGGAAACAGATTAAATAAGTCATTGAAGAAATTCATTTATTTCTTACAAAGGATCTAACACTATAAATTTACCTGAGAAGGCAGGCGATAAGACCTGAAACCAGTGCCGGATCATTTGGAGACTTTTTAAGCTTGGCTTTCCAAATTTTTGGCCATTCCTGAGATTAAATCATTTAAATAATTAGAGGAAATGTATACATTAGATTTTCATTCAGAAAGGATGCAGTAAACTTATCATACGTGTAAAAACTGTAGTTACAAAATATTTACAGTTCAAATGATCGTTCTTCAGATTTAAAATGAAAATGTTTCCACAAAATATGTACATTTCTGAGTGTTGAGCTGTAAAAATGTTTCTTGTGCAACAAATATTAGTACACTGCCACAAAATAATTTTAAAATATATAAAAATGATTGGAAACCTATTTTAAATTGCAATTATATTTGACAAGAAAATGTCATAATATATTTTATTTTTAAAATATATAGTTATAGTATAATGTACTTTTGATCAAATAATTACAGATTTGCTAATAAAAGTTGTCTTTCAGAACATTTTACACAAGTGTGTGCACAAGTGTATTATAAATATGCATACAAACTTTATGCTACACAATATAAATACTTACATGATCCTGTTCATATTCAAGCACACTTGCATACAGAACTCGCTGCTCATGTTCCTCGGGTGTCATTGTACCACAGGTGGCAAACCTCCTAAAAATGCACAATTTCGTGCACACAAATCAATACAGTCAAATTATAGACAATTCAAAAAGGGCTTCTTTTGCTATTCGTATGTCATGCACTACACCCCAAGCAACTCTATATAAGGCAAAACACCATGTACAACTGTAAGCCACAAATGACCATCTAAATAGCCCTAAAAGGTCCATGGGAGGACAACAGCCTCACCTGTTAGCTTCTTCCTGCAGCCGGAGTCTCCTCTCCTCCATTTTTCTTTGAAGCTGCAAGTGCTCAGGAAAACTCTTAAAATTTTGATAAAATTACCACATTCAGAAAGAAAGAAAGAAATCAGTAAAAGGCAAACCTTGCTCAATATACATTGATTATACTCGATCAGCATTATATTTGCGTTTCGGTTTTTCCCACATAGTATTAAGGCAGAGCATTTTGAAGAAAAAAAAATTATACTTTGCCTGAAATTACATTCAATATTTCTTTTAAAAACAATTCCAATAAATAAATAAATAAATACCTCAGGAATTTTATACTAAAATTGCAGGGAAAATATAAAAGATCACAGCAGTGTTAATAATCTAAAACCTTGCCGCCTAGACATTTGTAACATAAGCATCTCAAAGGTCAACCATTGATGTTTGAACTTAAGATTTCAAAAAAAAAACATTGATGAACTTGCAAACTTATGAAATAGTCTTTACAATGGCATAACTAATTGACATAATTTATTGCCTGGAAAATGGTGATCTTGAACAACCCCAAAAACAATCCAAATACAGCATCAAAAGCTACCATGTTTTAACATGTTCAACTCCAGACATATTTTGTAACATAATCGCTTTCCAGTGCAATGAATTTAGGTGTATCAGCAGAATGAGAATACTGGAAAGGATACGGCATCTTGTCTGGCTTTAGCTATTATCAGGTTCTCCATCATCTGCCTCTGGAGTGAGAGAGTCTGTATTAAGAAAAAGAAACAAAGACCATCATTATTATGAATGTTACGCAATATTAAGCTATTTTATTTTTTTACATTTTATTTAACTATTCATTGGTAGAAGAAAACATAAGAAAGAATATGTATAATTATCGTGCCTGGTAGTTTGGTTTAGGATCTGGTTTGTTTAAAATCAATGATCTTCTGCCTGATCGAGATGCAATACAAAGCGGGTCTCAAATCGAACTAGTACTGTGCTAAATACCATTGCACTTCGCTATGTCTTTAAAACATGTACAATTATTTCATCACAGTATTTTCATTTTCGGATTTTACACCTAAACAATTAAACAAATGCTTAAGTCTATTTATTTAACTGAACATATTTTGATCAAATTACATCAATGTTGTAAAATGAACCTTTTTAAATTTAAATGAGGGGCATGGTTAAGATTTTTTTTTATTATTATTATGCAAGAAAGAACATTTAAAAAGATACAAAATAAACAAAGAGACAAAAAGGCTGTATAAATAAAATTCCAGCAAATTAATCAAGTTTAAATGATTTACACCAAGAAGGAGTTTTACATGCAATATCATTTAAGGAGTTCACATATAAATCAAAGTACTTTCTGAAAATAAAAAAGGATGCTTCTTTAAAAATGTACATTTATGGATGTAAAATTGATTCAGAAAAAGCAATAAAATTAATAATGAATTTACAATGAGAGGGATCTAAGTTCAGTGAGTAACCAAAGAATACAATTTTTGGGGAAATACAAAAGTTTGGAAATAAGAATTATTTTAATGAAACTGGAAAAAGTCATCCCAAAACACTTCACAGTAAGAACGCTGCCAAAATAAATGATTTAGTGTCATTGAGTACAAAATGAGCAGTTAGAGGAAATATTGTTATCACATTTAGCTAGTTTGGTATTTATTGGGTAGCAATTGAATGATTTTGATTGAGACTTCGACAGCTTTATTAGATGAAAATATTTTTTTCTAAAGAAGCCAAAACTGTTCCCAATCTATGTCACCAAATATATTATTCCAAAAACCTATGCAAGCAGGTAAAGAGATCCGATAACTATTAATAACAAGGCATGGTTAACTATATTGTGGTTGAAGCCATCAAACTGACATCAACAGAAGACTTTGGTCTTTGATTAAAGATTACCATTTTTTTCTTCAGTGGATTAACGAATTAATTATTCTCCTAAATAATAACAATATGCAGGAGCAAAATAAACATGTGAAGAGTTCAGATGCAAAAACTCTAAATGTCATCTGAAATTTTCTTCTGAAATGAGCATTTTTATCAGCCTTCAAAGTGTAGGTTTTAGTAATATCACTTTTATGGCAAAGAAAATGTCTTTTTCGTGGTCTTTAAAATGCAATAACTCAACATAAACAAAAAAGGCTGAGAAAAATGCTAATTTTCGATGCACATTTCAGATAGAGGTAAAGTTGGTTTTATATTCGCACATTCGTTCATTTAGATGTCTATATATTTTTCACCATGGTACTTTGAATATTCGATCGGAATTAGCATGCAAGTATGACTTCAAAACAACATTAACACTATCTAATTGACTGTAAACAGTGCTGTACTTTGATAGTCTTTGTCTGCTTATATGATTTCCCTATTTAGAATTTCCAAATAATACTTTTATGAAATTATATTATTAAGGAGAATGTCTGAATATCTAAATATAAAACCAACTTTACCTCTATACATTTCAGACGCATTCAGAGGTTTTTGCATCTGAACTTTTTACATTAACTTTTGATTTCACTCAGTCTATACTAGGACACCACTACTTCCACACGTGATACATTGCATTCAACTAACTTTTACCTAATATTGTTTTATTAGTGTTGCAAAATGTCAATATAAAAAAACAACAAAAATGACAGTTATCTGTCAGTTATATAAAGTTTAACAAATCTGCACGTGCTGTATAAAACAACCTGATTAGCCTAAAATAACTTTAATGTCGTGTAACATTAAATAAACACACACATTTTAAAACAACAACAACAGCAGCAGTTATCTTATCTTCACAACACGCAAAATAAAAAATAAACCTTCGTCAAAAACAAACCTTCCAAAATGTCTTGAGTTTCTTCCAATATAAGCGGAGATCCATTGCTGTTTCTCTGCGTCTACGGATCATTGTTGATAACTTGACAAGACTGAATACCGCCGAATAACAAAGATTAACCCGCCACTAAAACTCAAACGAAAGCACTAGCGATATTGCTCATTAAGCTACGATAGTGTTGAGCTCTTTAAGCGACCGCAATTGTATAATGAAGTATCTTTGTGCGGTCAAACTTTGGCTCTGTTCGCCCGGCTGAATCTCACATTCACTCCTGGCGTCACAGCAGCACATGGACACGGACATGTGAGCTCAGTGAATCGCGCAATGCCATTTAAAACAGGAGGTGTGGCGTCACAGCTGTTCCACGCAAGCGAAAAATAAAGTAACAAACGCTAATATAATGATTAAGTATCTTGTTTATACACGCACATTTTCATATACAGTTAAAGTCAGAATTATTAGCCCCCCTGAATTATTAGCCTCCTGTTTATTTTTTCCCCAATTTCTGTTTAATGGAGAAAAGATTTTTTCAACACATTTCTAAACATAATAGTTTTAAAAACTCATTTCTAATAACTGGTTTATTTTATCTTTGCCATGATGACAGTAAATAATATTTTACTAGATATTTTTCAAGACATTTCTATACAGCTTAAAGTGACATTTATTAGTTAAATGAATTAGGTTCCTTGCTCTGTTAAACATCATTTGGGAATATTTAAAAAAGAAAGAAACAATTCAAAAGGGGGCTAATAATTATGACTTCAACTGTATATATTGAAACCAGAAGATTACATACACTCTAAAAAAAGGAACATAATCATTTAAAAAAAAATGTCTGATGGTAAATCACACTAAACGTTTACAATTGTAGGTCCGTTAGGATTACCTAAATCATTTACATTTACTAAATGCCAGTATAATGAGAGAATTTTTTTGGAGAATTTTTTTATTAATTTCTAGAAAGTCTAAAAGTTTACATACATTTCCTTGGTATTTTTTTAAGCTTTGCTTTTAAAATGTATAACTTTGGTTAAATGAGTTGGGTATCCTTCCACAAGCTTCTCACAATAGTTTGCAGGAATTTTGGTCCATTCCTCCTGACAGAATTGGTGTAACTCTGATTTGTCTTGCTTGCACAAGCTTTTTCAACTCTGCCCACAAATTTTCTATTGGATTGATTACAGAGCTTTGTGATGGCTACTCTAAAACATTCACTCTGTTGTCCTTAAAGTACATTTTAACTAGTTTGGCAGTATACTTAGGGTCATGGTTTGTTTGGAGGACCCATTTGTGGCCAAGTTTTAATTTCCTGGCTGATGTCTTAATATGTTGCTTTAGTATTTCTACATAATGTTCTTTCTTCATGATGCCATCTATGCTGTGAAGTGGACCAGTCCCTCCTGGAGCAAAACAGCCCCACAACATGATGCTGCCGCCCCATACTTCACAGTTGGGATGGTGTTCCTAGGCTTAGCTTTTCCCTTTGTCCTTCAAATGTAACAGTGGTCATTATCGCCAAACAGTTCAATCTTAGTTCCATCAGACCACAGGACATGTCTCCAAAAATTATTCTTTTTCCCAGTGTAATTTAGCAAATTGTAATCTGGCTTTTTTGCTGATTCTGGCTTGTTGATTTTCCCATGTTGTCACACAAGGAAGCAGTGTGTTTGAGGTTTTCCTTAAATACTATTCTCCAGTTGTGTCTCCAATTAACTCAAATGTTGTCAATTAGCCAATCAGAAACTTCCAAACCCTTGACACCATCATCTGAGCTTTTTCAGAGGCATAATAATCTTATTGTTTGTAAACTTGACTTTCAAGAAATGTTATAACAATTTCTCAAAAAATCTCTCTCTCATTATTCAGCTATTAAGCATAACAGACACAAATTTGATAATCCTAACTTACCTAAAAGAGAAAAAGTTTAGTCACATTAACATCTGACTTTTTTTTAATGGTTATGTGCCTTTTTATACAGTGTATGTTAACTTGTGGTTTTAACTGTATATACTTTTCTTTCATCTCTATAATCATAATTTATTTACCTTAAAATATTAATCACCAATTGATGTATTTAAGTGCTCAATAACTATTGTTTGTTTGTTTGTTTAGACTTTATTAATCCCAAAGGGAAATTCACATCACAACATAGCTCTCCATACTATAAGATACATAAAATAGCTTATATCTTCATATACAGTTGAAATCAGAATTAATAAACCCCCTTTTAATTTTGTTTTCTTTTTTAAATATTTCCCAAATGATGCTTAACAGAGCAAGGAAATTTTCACAGTATGTCTGATAATATTTTTTCTTCTAAAGAAAGTCTTATTTTTTTTATTTTGGCTAGAATAAAAACAGTTTTTATTTTTTTAAACACCATTTTAATGTCAAAATTATTAGCCCCATTTAAGCTATATATTTTTTCGATAGTCTACAATAGTTATACAATAACTTGCCTCATTACCCTATCCTGCCTAGTTAACCTAATTAACCTAGTTAAGCCTTTAAATGTCACTTTAAGCTATATAGAAGTGTCTTGAAAAATATCTAGTAAAATATTATTTACTGTCATCATGGCAAAGATAAAATAAATCAGTTATTAGAAATGAGTTATTAAAACTATTATGTTTAGAAATGTATTGAAAAAAACTTCTAAACAAATCCTTTAAAAAATCCTTTAAACAGAAAATGGGGAAACAAATAAACAGGGGGGCTAATAATTCAGGGGGGCTAATAATTCTGACTTCAACTGTACATATATACTTTTCTTTCGTCTCTAATCGCAATTTATTTACCTTGAAATATTAATCACCAATTGATGTATTTAAGTGCTCAATAATGTTTGTTTGCTTGTTTAGATTTTATTAATCCCAAAGGGAAATTCACGTCACAGCATAGCTCTCCATACTGTAAGATAAATAAAATAAAATAGCTTATATCTTCATATATGTAATTACATTGCTTCTTTCAGACCCTTTTTAACTACAAGATATTATATGGTACTATAAAGGTAAAACCGATATACCAAAGAACTATATTATAAACTTTTTTATTTTTTATGGAAAATATTTTATTCACAAACATACTCAAGGCCTTCTTTTTCACATTTTTTGAAATTGATGTTTTTATTAAATCTCTTAGACTGGGTAAAAACAAGAAAAGTGATAGATTCTTGGATTATTATGATAATTATTTTGGAAATATCACAGATACATAGGTCCTTCTTTCCTCTTGCTGTATTTGTGTTATTTATGTATTTCTGTTTAAATCTGTATTTCTTTTTTTACTGTTTTATATATGTTTATAAAATTATTTTGCCTGATCTGTTATTATCATTTTTACTATTATTGTCCTTCGACAAACAAACAAAAAGATCAAATTTTGTACAGTATGTTTGTTAATAAGATCAATAAAAAAAAAAGATAAAACAAAATTACATATATAAAAAGACAATAATATAATAATAAAATTACATTCAAACTGCACATCTTAGTTTCAAACAATGAGTAGACACTTGTCCATATCTATAGTATCAATGCTATTACAATTCAGCATAATTCATCTAGTATGACTTTGGTTATACAATACACACCCCACAACAGAACCAGCCCTTTTAAAAAGCCTATTTAAATTGTTTTTCTCCTTCTCCAACATTGATTATGCTTGTTTTATTTAATTTGTTGCTATAATACTTAAAATACCAAGTTAGGTTTTTCTCTCACACAAAAAAAGAGTTATATATTTTATAAAAGCTATCACAATGATTTTATTTATTAGAAAGCTAATTTGAAACTTGAAATTAAAAAAAACTTTCATAATATATTCAGTTGAAGTCAGAATTATTAGCCCCCCTGTATATTAATTTCTTCAATTTTTGCTTAATGGAAATATTGTTTTGAACATATTTTTAAACATAATAGTTTTAATGACTAATTAACTGTATTTCTTTATCTTTGCCATGATGACAGTACATAATATTTTACTAGATATTTTTCATGATACTAGTATTCAGCTTAAAGTGACATTTAAAGGCTTAATTAGGTTAACTAGGCAGGTTAGGGTAATTAGGCAAATCATATAAAAATGGTTTGTTCTGTGGACAATCAAAAAAATACATAACTCAAGAGGGTTAATAATATTGACCTTAAAATGTTTTGTAAAAAATTAAAAACTTTTAAGCTTTTATTCTAGCCGAAATTAGACTTTCTACAGAAGAAAGAACATTATAGGTAATACTGTAAAAAATTCCTTGCTCAGTTCAACATAATTTGGTAAATATTTGAAAAAAAAAATATTCACAGGAGGGCTAATATTTTTGACTTCAACCGAATGTATATAGAATATACGCATTCATGTATTCATTTCCCAGATCAGAAAAACATACACAAGCATTTTCACAGCTCTTTTTTCCTTTACAAACTTACATGTACATTTCCTAGACTTACCAGTGAGGTTTTCTGAGTGGCCTGACCAGGGGTTAGTCTTGCCAGTCGTGCTTCGTAATTAGCCTTAAGTTTCTGGTTTAGACGTGATGCTTCTTCAATAGGCGTTAATTCCCTGTCATACACACACACACACATACAGACCACTTAATGTGATTACTCCCAGTGACACGAAAAGAATGTGGTGCACTACAAACTTCCTTCATATGGATGCAGAATAGATTTCTTCTCTTTCACAGAGCTGATAGCCTTGAAAGATCAATCGTCTGGGTCAGCGAACGGTGGAAGTGCACGTAACTAAATGATGTGTATCAAATGAACCACGAATTACAAAAAAACGGCTGAACATCCAAACATTGAAAGTTGTGGATAAGTTGTGTGGATTTTTAAAATAGGAATAATTATTTACATTTGAAAGAAAACGTTCTCTTCCAGAGGCATGATCCAGATGAAATACAAACTCGACATATTGTATCGTTGATAACTTTTGAATTATTACTGAAATAACTTAATAAATAATACATTAAATATAATAAATTACAGGTATATTTTTTTTCTTACAAGTTTTTAGCAGTTGCTATTCTGTCTCTTGTAAAACCAAGCATAATGTTCTTTGGGAATTTCATAAATAATACAAAACACAGCCACAATGGAGAAAAGTATAGTAAAATATTAAATATAACAGCATTATTAAATGTAGAACCTCTGGGATAAAGAGACAGAATAGCATAAATAAGATGAAATTGAACATATTTTTCTTCAGAGATGTTCATGTCATGTTTATGTTTCTTATCTTGTGTGTCATACATCACAGCATATCTCTAGGAACCAGATGTGAACTCATCAATCAATGGATTTCAGGACTCTGCACCTAAAGGATCCTCCACATTCTCCTGTTATGAAACTCTGTGGCTTACTGACTTACTTTCGATTGTCTTGTGACTCCACGGCCTGAAGTTTCTGGAAAACTTCTGGTGGCAGAAAGGGGGATCTGACCTCCCCTCCCTCAGAGAGGACTCTACGATGTCTTGTGGGCAGTTCCTTATCTTGGGTTTCAGAGAGCAACGATACCTCATTTGGTGTTTCTACAGAAAGAAAAGTTTGTACATATAACCAGTGGTGTAAAGTAACAAATTACAAAAACTCAAACTACTGTAATTGAGTAGTGTTTCTCAGAAATTGTAATTTACTAAGTAGTTTTATAAATCTGTACTTTTACTTTCCCTTGAGTACATTTATAGTGCAGAATTGGTACTTTTACTCCACTACTTTCCTTCAACCTGCAGTCACTACTTTATTTTTTCTTGTCTATGGGGATTAGAAAAATCTGATTCCTGTCTAATCCTGTGATTACTGTGAAATCAAATCGCACAAAGAAGGTAAATCGAATTTTAATAAACTACCTCAAGACATGTGCGATTTATAATTGCAGCAAACTGTTTGGAAGCATTAAAAGTGTTTAAGAAGATGTCCAAAATCTTTACACGCATTGATCCAGAGACATGTGATATGTCACTGATGAGAAGATGAAGGATGTTTACTGTATGATGACCGACAATGGCCTTAAACACCCAGCAGGCACAAGATGTCAACACTACATCAGATTGAAGTTGTACCCCAACATCGTGGGGACGTTGCATTTTGTTTGGAAATGAAAATCGGGTTGACGTCAGAACCCAATATCAGGCTGTCCAACATACAACCTAAAATCAACCAAACATCAATGTTGCATTTTGTGTAATAATGTTACAGCTTGATGTTGTGTGGATGTTACCATTATGACGTCTATCAGACGTTGGATTTTGGTTGCCATACCTGACGAATAAATGTCAGTATTTGACGTCAATATGTTGGTTTAAAATCTGGATAACACCCTATTGAGCAGTTACAGGCCAATCTCCAATCTCCCGTTCATTGGCAAAATCATTGAAAAAGTTGTTTTCAACCAGGTTAACACGTTCTTAAACTCCAAGGGGTGTTTAGACAATTTTCAATCTGGTTTCAGAGCACATCACAGTACAGAGAGCGCTCTTATAAAGATAATCAATGATATCCGCCTAAATACAGATTCAGGCAAACTAACAGTGCTGGTAATGCTCGATCTTAGTGCTGCATTTGACACTGTCGATCACAGCATACTTCTGGATAGGCTGGAAAATTGGGTTGGGCTGTCTGGGACGGTCCTCAAATGGTTCAGATCTTATCTTGAAGGGAGAGGTTACTATGTCAGTATAGGTGACCATAGGTCGAGGTGGACACCGATGACATGTGGAGTCCCACAAGGCTCGATTCTGGCACCTCTCCTGTTCAACATTTATATGCTCCCTCTGAGCCAAATAATGAGAAAGAACCAAATCTCCTACCACAGCTATGCTGATGACACTCAGATCTACTTAGCCTTACTGCCTAATGACTACAGCCCTATTGACACCCTCTGCCAATGCATTGATGAAATGAACAGTTGGATGTGCCAAAACTTTCTTCAGTTAAACAAAGAGAAAACTGAAGTCATTGCGTTTGGGAACAGAGATGAGGTTCTCAAGGTGAATGCGTACCTTGGCACTAAGGGTCAAACAACAAAAAATAAGGTCAAGAATCTTGGTGTGACTCTGGAGTCAGATCTGAGTTTCAATTGTCATGTCAAAGCAGTTAGTAAATCAGCATACTATCATCTCAAAAACATTGCAAGAATCAGATGCTTTGTTTCCACTGAAGACTTAGAGAAACTTGTTCATGCTTTTATCAGCAGCAGGGTGGATTACTGTAACGGCCTCCTCACGGGCCTTCCCAAAAAGACAGTCAGACAGTTGCAGCTCATCCAGAACGCTGCGGCCAGGATTCTGACCAGAACCAGGAAATCAGAGCACATCACACCTGTCCTCAGGTCTCTACACTGGCTCCCAGTTACATTCAGAATAGATTTTAAAGTACTATTACTTGTCTATAAATCACTAAATGGCCTAGGACCTCAATACATTACAGATATGCTTACTGAATACAAGCCTAACAGATCACTCAGATCTTTAGGATCATATAAACTAGAAATTCCAAGAGTTCAGTCAAAGCAGGGTGAATCGGCTTTCAGCTACTACGCCCCTCGCTGCTGGAATCAGCTTCCAGAAATGATCAGATGTGCTCCAACATTAGGCACATTCAAATCCAGACTGAAAACAGATCTGTTTAGCTGTGCCTTTACTGATTGAGCACTGTGCTACGTCCGACAAATTGCTTACGTTTTTCTCTTCTTTTTCATTTTTTTACAACCTGTTTTAACACATTTTGTCTGTTTTTATCTGTTTTTTATTATCTGTTTTTATTTTTATTTTTTCTTATACTTGTCTTTTTTATTCCTGTTTATGTAAAGCACTTTGAATTGCCACTGTGTATGAAATGTGCTATATAAATAAACTTGCCTTGCCTTGCCTAAAATAATGGCTCGACGTTGGATTTTGGTCACTTTCCAACACAACCTAAAATCAACCAAATATCAATTTCATTTGACGCCATTATTGAACGTCAAAATAAGATTGTCCTTAGATGCTGGCTAGACTTTGAATTTTGGTCACCTGACGTCACGACCTAAATCTAATCTAATATTAACGTCTTATAACGTTGTATGCCTGCTGGGCAATAAATAAATGCACTACAGAATGTTACGTTTACACACACCCACTAATTCCATGTAAATGCATCAGCTTTTTACAGCGTAATACTCACTACTCACTACTCTTGAGTACTTTTACTCATACTTTGAGTAATGTTTACAACAGATACTTTTACTCTACTTGCACTACATTTTTAGGCAAGTAATGGCACTTTTATTTTAGTAGGATTTTCCGTACTCTGTCCACCACTGCATATAACACAGTATAATAGCTTTCATGAATCCAATACCTCATAAAAACAAGCTTATACGCTGTTAACCATTTGTAAACAAGTTTGTAAGAATTATGAAGCCTTTGTATGACACGATTTTTCACAAATCTTGCATGATGAGGATTAGATGCAACATTTTCTGATAAAAACATTTTAAAAGTTTTTAACAATATTTCTGTAGAAACCATAAAACGATATACCAATGTTTGATTTAAGTATGAAAATAAATAATAGAAGAGACAACAAAAAGTCTATTTTAAATAGAAAAATTACAAATAATTCACAATTTATAATAATTATAAATAATACATACAAATCATTCTAAATGAAATGCATAAATACAATCTGATGAAGGATCTGAGGATCATTGTGGCAACCTGTGTGTGTTGCTTCAGGAAAGCAACCATTCATGTGTCATTTCATTTTCTTTCTTTCATATTCTTTTATTCTTTATATATATATATATATATATATATATATATATATATATATATATATATATATATATATATATATATATATATATATATATATATATATATATACATATATATATTTTTTTATTATTATTTTTTGATCATTTAATCATTTATTAGTTAATGATTTGATTATTAACCACTTGATTATTTGTCTTTTTTATTTTAAAATATATCTTATTATTACAATTTTTCTATAATTACTTCTTTAGCATTATTTTTCCTCTTACCTTATTGTTATAATCTTATTATTAAGTGGTTTCAAGGAATACTTGTTTTCATGAGTAAGTGATAAGAGAAAGTCTCCATTTCAAGGTTTGTAACGTCACTTGATGATGTTTTAAAGCAGTAACTTTCCATTGCTGTTGCTTGTGGTAC
This sequence comes from Danio kyathit, assembly GCA_903798195.1. Taxonomy (NCBI): domain Eukaryota; kingdom Metazoa; phylum Chordata; class Actinopteri; order Cypriniformes; family Danionidae; genus Danio; species Danio kyathit. The sequence goes on along the minus strand of LR812536.1, from coordinate 21,579,660 downwards.
ATTAAAGGGATAGTTCTCCTAAAAATGAAAATGCTGTCTTCACCATCAAGTGGTTCCAAATAAGATTGAGGTTTTTTTTTTTACTCTGTTAAACACACACAAAAAAAAATATTTCGAAGAATGTTGGAAACTGATAACCATTGACATTGATAGCGGGGGAAACAAATACTATGGAAATCAATGGTTACCAGTTTCCAACATTCTTCAAAAAATATCACCTTTTGTGTTTATCAGGGGGAAAAAACTCCAAACTGATTTGGAACAAGTAAAAGGTGAATGATGACAGAATGTACATTTTTTGGTGAACTATCCCTTTAACTTTTGTTTGATTTGTACTAGTCATACAAAAATTTCACACATTATCTGACAAGATCTTCACACAGTTGAAGTCAGAATTATTATCCCCCCCTTAAATTTTTTTTTCTTTTTTAAATATTTCGCAAATGATCTTAAACAGAGCAAGGAAATGTTCACAGTATGTCTGATAATATTTTTTCTTCTGGAGAAAGTCTTATTTGTTTTATTTCGGCTAGAATAAAAGCAGTTTTGAATTTTTTAAAAACCATTTAAAGGTCAAAATTATTACCCCCTTTAAGCTATGTATTTTTTCAATAGTCTACAGAACAAACCATCATTATACAATAACTTGCCTAATTACCCTATCCTGCCAAGTTAACCTAACTAACCTAGTTAAGCCTTTAAATGTCACTTTAAGCTGTATAGAAGGGTCTTGAAAAATATCTAGTAAAATATTATTTACTGTCATCATGGCAAAGATAAAATAAATCAGTTATTAGAAATTAGTTATTAAAACTATTATGTTTAGAAATGTGTTGAACAAATCTTCTCTCCATTAAACAAAAATTGGGGAAAAAATAAACAAGGGGGCTAATAATTCTGACTTCAACTGTATATATAGTTAAGATATTTAAGAAACATGGTAAGTGAACATAATAAACAAATAAATAAAATCAAAACAATGCTAAAGTCAGTTATTCTCCTTTGAAAATGTGCGCTCCATGTCAGAATGTCTTTGTTTTGATCTGTGAAATCCGCACACTGCCAGTGTACCCAATTATATTTCAGCACCATGGGTTGCCTTGATGGAAAACACAGAGTATTTCATTTCAGTCATGAAGGCTGCCTCAATATTTGCAGTCACGGCCAAAAAAATTCGAATTCTGGAGGACCGTTTCAGCCTCCGAAATGAGACACAGATAAAGTTATAAAAATCCACATGCAATGGTTTTTAATTAGCATATAATATAAATATTACAAATGTAAACAATAGCTGAGCAGCTAACAGTGCACGGCTTAATCGTCAGACATGCTTGCTCCTATTGATGTCGTCAATCTGGCAACCTCCATTTGTGTGGAGTCATAGGAGGAGGGGCCGGGTAAAAAATAACCCTTTATAACAGTGGATCTCAATCTCGGTCCTGGAGGTCCAGTGTCCTGCAGATTTTACCTCCAACCCCAATCAGACAATCTTACTAGGCTTACTAGAAACATCCTTGCAGGTGTGTTGAGACAAGTTGGAGCTAAAATCTGCAAGATACCGGACCTCCAGGGACGAGTTTAAGAACCCCTGCTCTTTAATATATTGTATTTGGACTGCAATACTTAGTTCAACCACTTGGTTGACAAACCAACACACTTCACCTTTAAGCAAATTAAAAATAGTAACTTCATTAATCTTCTAAAATAAGAAATTAAAGTCTCACCTGTGATTTTGGGTTGGCTTGTTGCATTCATAGCTGTAACGGTGGTCAGAGGAGCGGAGGAGGTGACAGCCGGAGGGGACTTTTGCTTTCTTGTTATGCATGATTTGACCCTCTCTAAACATTGCTCAACCAGTTTCACCATCTTCTCCAGTTCCACAAACTCCATCTCTCCCTCCTCTACAAGACAACATGCATAAGAGTCACGAGCCTCACACACTGCTCATTCAAACAATCCCAATATGGAGATGTATTTCTGTTTTATCAATCAGGCAAATCCCCATAAACCTGAAAAGGTAATTATGAACAAACCTTTATCTTAATGTAGCTTTAAGGACCATTTAATGCAATCAGCAGTTAAGATACGCATTTACTGTGTTGTCATGATGAAGCACATTAAGTTGTTTGACAGATAAAATCTCTTCCCTAAAAGTCCTACTGTTCTCTTTTGAGATAGGAAGCTGGTTGACACCTCATGACAATGACTAACAGGGAAAATTAAATGTGTTGTGGCATAACCTCTGCGGTCTAAAAGCATAGATATCTTTTGAAGTGAAGGGTTAGAGGATGCTTAATGTCATTTCCGAACTGGTTTGAAGTGTGAATAACTTACGTTTAGATGTGGCATCTTCAAGCAGAGCGTGAGAGATGTAGTTAATGCTTCTTAAGTATTCACAGTACGCCTCCTGTAAAAGGAAATAAATAACCACAGTGGGCGGAAGGAAGATTTTATTGCATTTATTCATCAACTTAGTGCTTTAGAGTTAAGTTGCAGTTTTTACTCAATGTCCTGATTAACTTTTTTCATTAAAGAGTTTTGTTAAAGAGCCTGTATTATGCTTTATAAAAGGTTAATTTTAGGGATGCACCGATACCACTTTTTTACAAACCGATACGAGTACGAGTATTTTAATTTGTGTACTCGCCGATACCGAGTACCGATACCGATAATTCATAGATTTGGTTTCAATTAAGTTTATTTGTTCGTTTTTTTGTTTTGTTTTTTGCCTGTAGCAAGGATGAACACAAAAATCTTTAACAGGAGGCTGTTCCAAGCCAAAAATATACACATTGTTGAAAACCCTGCGAACCCAGACCTTATCTATTAACGATTAAGCATGGACATTTAAAGGATGAGATATCCTTGCGCTTACATGCGTGCATGACTTCACACATTACACAAGGTGTGTGCAGTGTACAGTACCTTATAGAGTCACTGTCATTGCATATTGGGGACGCATAAAACCCTGTTTTGCGCCATTCTTTCATATTCATGAGTCCTGCCTTTGATCCGTGGTCAGGTAATCAAAAAGTACTAGATGTTTAAGGGTGGGTTGCGGTTAATAGCCATAAATATGAAACGCATACTCTCATTTTAAAAATCACGCGACCATCATCTTACAATGTTCATTAATAAATAATCTTGTTTGATTAAAATAAAAGTGATTTCGCAATGCCGCGCCACTGACAAAGCCAACTGCAGAAAAACAAAGCAACCATCGTGGCAACCGCAGTGATCTCTTATTCTGAAGATCAGCTGTTCTTTTTTGCACTTGATTATTATGCGTTTAATGTTAAAAAATCAATAATGACTAGACCTCAAAAGTGTATCCTGTGTGTGTGTGTGAGTGTGTGCGTCTTCACTAAAGCCTCTCTCTTCTAAAACCGAAAGTTGCTTATCTCAGGCAATATTTCGGCTTTTAATCGAATGAAAAGTTAAGGTTAAGGTTGTTTTCACATGACGTCATTGATGACGTGCCAAATTCAGATGGAGGGCAGGAAGTGGTTCTTCTATATAGAAATCGCTATCAGAACATCAAAAATATTTTTGTTTTATGCTGTTTATTGCTGTTTAAATCGGTCAAAATAAGAAATGTTGAACAGCTTTTATAGACTTCCAAAGGTTTTTGCTCATAAAGGTGGGAAAGTTCAAGAAACTGGCTGAAAAATGGAAGAAAAGGCGGCATTTAATAAACATTTGTTCAATACATCCACGTGTACAAATTTTTTTGAACGCTATAATTCGTTTGACAGAACTAATAAAGATTATATACAGGACTAGCTATGTTTAGAAATATGTTAATGTGTTTGTGAAAATCAGATACAAACACCACACTTGTACAAAATCCTGGAGAATATAAATAACGTACCCTGCCGTCTTGTTTTGTAATAATCCAAGTCTGGAGTTTCGGCTGAATAAACAACTGTAACGTTAACGTCTATAAGCGCAGCAGTGGTGAATGTTTGTTGATGGTAAGTTCATCGACCGAACAAAAAAGAAAAGAAACCTTGCGACTAAACTAGACAGTTATTATTGTGGAGCACTTCTTTTTCCCTTACAAAAATAAATAAATAAATAATAACGTAGACTATGCGTCCACATTTTTGTATGCTTTCATGTTATTTCGTGATGTCTGGTAGATGTCCGCATGGGGGAAAAAGTATAGTAACTTATAGTAAACATGTTTTTGAACCACATAGTAAAGTGTATAATGTAGGGTTGCATGGTTTACCGGTACTATGGTAGTATTGCGATACTATGGCTCCAAAATACTGGTAGTATCGTCATTAACGATCTATCTAAAATAGATAATGTTGCATGTGGAAAAGTCACTAAAATGTTTGTGCAACAATAAACCATTTTATTTGAATAGTTTCTGGAGCCCTTTAAGGTTGCACATTTTCTGACGCTTCGATGCACATCTGAATCGTTTCATTTCTGCTCCTATCCATATGAGCTACAACAACCGCCACAATCTCTTAAAATGAACAACTCACAAAGTGAAATTTTAAATTACTTTGGATTTCTACCTGATAAAGACAATACTGTAGATCAGTGGTTCTCAACTGGTTTGGCCATGGGACCCACATTTTTACATGGTCATCAAGCCGCGACCCAAACTTTTAGGAACTATAATATAATTTTAGGAATTATAATTAATTTGTATTTATTTGTTAACATACACAAATAGTGACAGATAAATCACAAGTCACCAATATTTACAAATAAACAATATTTTATTGCTGTCATTTAACAAAATGTATCAAATTATAGAAATATTACAAAGTAAGGGTAAGAAAAGGTTCAGTTACCATGAACTAAACTGAACTGTTAATAAAACATTAACACTGATCCTGTTGAACAGAACAAATCAGCAAATTACAGTAAAATTATTAAAACAATCATAACCATTTTTACATCTAATATGACAGCAATTATAAACATCTGTTTCACTTAACAGTAATTTGGGAAGCTAATGAGATAACTGAGGATGTGCTTTACTCATGATAAGAGTTTCAAAGTCTGGGGTGATGGTAGACCCGAAGATCGTGCTCTATGTCCAACCTGTTCCTTTGCTTTGACTTAAGCTGCACCAAGGAAGAGAAGCCACTTTCACACAAATACGTAGTGCTGAATGGTAGGAGGGATTTGATCGCACGAATGGCAAGGGACGAATACTCAGAAAGCACTTTGCGGCACCAAAACTGGGAGAGGCTTTACTTCACTGAATTTCTTTTTCAGCGTCTTATCACATGACGGCTCCACAAGCTGATTCTCTTTGTTGCTCGGCAACGTGACGCTTTCCACGTCGATTCCAAAGGGATTGCTCATCCACGGATCATCATAATGTTTATCGGGAAGTAGTCGGTACGGTTGTCGCGCGCGCATTTCAAAATAAAAGTCCGGTATAAGCAAAATAAGTTAAAAAATGAAACTTTTGTTGTTTTTTTGACCACACACTCCGCGACCCACTGAAAATGTTCCCGCGACCCACTTTTGGGTCGCGACCCACCAGTTGAGAAACACTGCTGTAGATGACAGTTTTACCTGATACCTAAAACAATAGATGAAAAACCCAAAATAGCAACAGGAAACATTGAAACAATTCTTGAGCACTTCATATAGCCCAATTTTGTTGGAAAAGGCTCTTTTTGGGACAAAATTCATTTGGTATAATTTGTATCTTTATTTTAATGTATTTTTTGTTGGTCAGTTATCTACAAAATAAACAAAAAGAATAAATTTTAGGTGAAGTGATGTGGAAAAATATATTCTCCATATATTATATAACTTCAAGTAGGCCTATTATAACAGATAAAAAATAGTATTTCTGACAATTTGCTTTATAATTTGAGTTATGAATTACAGTATAGCAATACTACTTGGTATCATGATACTTCAGCTGGTATACTATCGTAACTTGAATTAATGGTATTGCGACAACCCTAGTATAATGTGTACAACTCTTGGTTAATGAATGCTACAGAATACTGTAGCATAATAAACTGATATACTGTAATCAATAACGTTAGTATAAATTGTGGTGCACTGTGATGATGTATAATTATAGCAGAGAAAACTGAAGCCTATATAATAATTTGTTTATTACAACAGTCGTGTCATACCATAGCAACAATACAATTACTTTGACAGTTTAATTCAAGTAATTATCTATAGTATTCTTCCAAGAAGAAACGCAATTGATTGTATAACCAGTTTTACTATAAAAATCAATGTTAAGCTATGGTTAGTGTGGCAAAACCAACAACAACCAGCATGGTTTATTGGTGTTATATGTAGTGGTTAATTTTGTAAAGAGGGAAGAACAACAACAAAGTCATGCTGATATTGAATAATACAACACAGCATGATGATGCTGTTATTGTTGGCACTTCAAAATATCATGAATAATTATGTTTTATTTAAACATTTAAAGTTAATTTAAAAATATCCATAGTTAACTCATTAACTAATGTGTATTAGTGAGATCTTGTGTAAAATGTTACTTCTAGTACTGCACAATAATCATTTGAACAATTATACAATAAAATAAACAACATATGTCAATATAGTGATAGTGTATATAGACCATATTGAGGGATGTTAATAAAAACAATGGTCCCAACGTATTTACTGTTTCACATTTTTAATTTCTATAGCTTCCGAGAATCCAAAAAAGCCACATATTGATAAATAATGTTATGATAGCTGTTTTAGCATCAAATTATGTTTGAATTGCCTTGTTACATTTATGAAATAGTTTGATAACAAGCAGAAAATGTTTATGGGCAAACGACATGACCACATTGAAATAGTCTATAGTGATAAAATGCAAGAAAATTTGACACCTTCTTTTGCCTAGAACGATAATGCAACGTATACTCCATTATCTTTATTTACCCTGAAATATATTTGTGCTTATTACAAGATGAACTCAAACTAGTCTTGTCAAACCTTTGTTAAAAATAATCTAATTTCAGGATACTAGGAAAGAGGTAATTACATTAAACTGACTGTATCAAAATGTAAACATTCCACATCAACACTGAATATTTCTTTTTACCCTGACAAGATATTATCAGCACATTTACCCGCAGCTGTTGTTTTGGGCTAAAATGCTGGTCAAATTTTGGGCTTCTGTCAGATTCGGCCAGTATTTAAGCTGACGTCACTCCGTTATTTAGCTGGACCAAACGGCAGTTTTAAAAGATGTAAACATGTGTACCTCGTGTTTGTTGCCGGTGTCCAACTGAATTGCCACTTTTACGAGTCTCATGGCATTTTGCAAAGGTCTCGGGCTGCTGTCACCGAGAGGAGCTGCCATCCTGCCAAAACAATCGCGTGAGCCTCACTGACCGCTACTGCATCTGCTGACGTCACTACTGCGCTTTCAAAATAAAAGGCCGATAAAGTACAACGTATATTTCGACATACATTTAATATTTTGAGTCGTTGCTTTGAAATATTATTTAAGGTATGATTGCGTGAAAACAACAGACACAACACTTAAAAACATCTCAGCAAGAGCTTTGGTAATGCTCTACTTGACATCTTTTCCTCTAACGTTCTCCTATTTGCTTGTCATGTTAAATCACTTGCATGGTTACCCAAAATGCTATTTGAAGATAAAATCTAATGTACATCACTGTGCCTTTGTTGAAATACATTTCACTTAATAAATAATAACAAAAGGTCATACAATATGGTAAACAGAGATGATGTAAAAATGTGGTGATTAATATGCCAGATCTGTATGGAAATTAGTGTTAATTGTTTTAATATTGGCTATACACTATCATTAATATTTCATTTTAGTTTAGTGTGTCCTGTGCCATTTCTTACTTTAATATTATGTTTTTAAAATATATGTCAGTACTTCAACAAACCACTTTAGCAGCCTCACAATTTAAAAAAATAATACTTTATATACCAGTGGTTCTCAACTGGTTTGGCCATGGGACCCACATTTTTACATGGTCATCAAGCCGCGACCCAAACTTTTAGGAACTATAATATAATTTTAGGAATTATAATTAATTTGTATTTATTTGTTAACATACACAAATAGTGACAGATAAATCACAAGTCACCAATATTTACAAATAAACAATATTTTATTGCTGTCATTTAACAAAATGTATCAAATTATAGAAATATTACAAAGTAAGGGTAAGAAAAGGTTCAGTTACCATGAACTAAACTGAACTGTTAATAAAACATTAACACTGATCCTGTTGAACAGAACAAATCAGCAAATTACAGTAAAATTATTAAAACAATCATAACCATTTTTACATCTAATATGACAGCAATTATAAACATCTGTTTCACTTAACAGTAATTTGGGAAGCTAATGAGATAACTGAGGATGTGCTTTACTCATGATAAGAGTTTCAAAGTCTGGGGTGATGGTAGACCCGAAGATCGTGCTCTATGTCCAACCTGTTCCTTTGCTTTGACTTAAGCTGCACCAAGGAAGAGAAGCCACTTTCACACAAATACGTAGTGCTGAATGGTAGGAGGGATTTGATCGCACGAATGGCAAGGGACGAATACTCAGAAAGCACTTTGCGGCACCAAAACTGGGAGAGGCTTTACTTCACTGAATTTCTTTTTCAGCGTCTTATCACATGACGGCTCCACAAGCTGATTCTCTTTGTTGCTCGGCAACGTGACGCTTTCCACGTCGATTCCAAAGGGATTGCTCATCCACGGATCATCATAATGTTTATCGGGAAGTAGTCGGTACGGTTGTCGCGCGCGCATTTCAAAATAAAAGTCCGGTATAAGCAAAATAAGTTAAAAAATGAAACTTTTGTTGTTTTTTTGACCACACACTCCGCGACCCACTGAAAATGTTCCCGCGACCCACTTTTGGGTCGCGACCCACCAGTTGAGAAACACTGTTATATACTTTTATATATTTATATACTACAACTATTACACAATTTTTTTTATGTTAATCAACATTAAAACAGATGTCAGAGCATATATACCTTTTTTATTCTGAGCAAAAAAATAACACCACAGAAGGTAATGTAAATAGTTCTTTTTAATACCGTCTTAGCAGTTTTTACAATGGAGAAACGGGGATCAATTTGCAGTCTCTTAAAAAAACACTTCCTCATTGAGGCCACACACACATACTGATGGAGAAGTTGATCTTATGTGGCAAATTTCTTTTGTTTGATGGGCGCAGGCAACTGAGCGGTGATGTCCTCCAGAGGCCGTTCAACCACCACCAGAGACTGATCGCACATCACATCAACACACAAGAGCTCCTACAAGACAGAAAGAAAAGCACCTAAGCACCTTCCATCCTAAATTACAAGAACAGGAAAAGAGGTAATGCGGTTCACACCCACCCACCTTGAATGTCTTGCAGACTTTAAAAGCATGGCTGTGAGATTTCCTCTGTTCCTCAGGGAGGCTCCTCAGAGTCAGCTGATTCAAAAACTGACTCTTACTATCAGGCAGTGGCTAAAAAAGAAACACACTCATGTAAATGCATTTTAAAGAGCCCCTATTATGGGTTTTTAAAAATGACCATCCATGCAGTGTGCAACATAGCTTTAAGTAAAGTGAAATATCCAGCTGATGTTTAAATCTGAAAGTGCACCGTGTTTAAAACTGAAGTGTGAGGGAGAGTTAGTGTTATTTTCCCTACCTCAGCATTATAGCCTCAGCCTTGTGCTGTGTTCCCGTGATTTTTCCGACAAGTGCTACAGCAATCTACACGCTTACAACGGGGGGATTTGTCGACTGTTTGTTAAAGGAAGGATCAGAAAAGACTATTGATGTATGGGACTTTGTCAGAGCTTGACAGGAACTTTACAGTGCACAGTTTATGGATCAGTTCCTTCCTTCATTTCACAAGTGTAAGCGCCTTCTTCTTTTCTCTAGCTTGCAAAATGTGTATTTAATTGTGTTTTGTTACTTGTAACCGCTCCACGCGGCTTGTGCTGTATCTGGTTAACTCTTTATATTCTCATATCGCATCTAAAAGTTTGTCGTTGCTATGGCCACGGTCAGCTGTTCCTACACACGTGCGGCGGTTAAGTTTCAAAATAGTTCAACATTTGCTGCTGTGTGGATTAATACTGAATGCGTGTCATGGTTAAGAATAGAGCAATATGCTGGTGGTAAAGGTTCAAGAAACCCTGGAGTACTTTTTTTTTTTTTTCTTTAGATTTTAACAGATTTGTGCGTGTTGAGCATCAGTTAAAACAACGTTAGCAGCTGTTAGCTTTAATTGTGGGGAAAACTGGATAATTTTGAGCTTTTGTCAGCTAATTTCAGCTTCCGGGTTTAAAATAATTATTAGGGCGAGATCAAAATCATTAACGTAGCGCAAAACTGCAAGTGGAGTGATGACGAGTCGGTTTCTCATTATTATTCATAGCGGAGTTTTCTTATCCTATGAGAAGACCCTGCTTCTTAATTATTCATGAGACCGCGTTGGGATTGAGGAGGAGAGAAGTCCTCCTCATTTATAGTGTTTATATAAGCACGATTATATGCATAATGATATAACAAATTGTGGTTCGTGTATATGAAATTATGAATAACAAATGTAGCAGGGCATTAAATTACTTATTATTTATTTGCATTTTAACTTAGAAAATTATAAAATCATGGGTCTCCTAACGTTTTGTGTCTTATTTTGTGAGCCAACTGCCAGTTGCTCGCCCCACTCCCTCTGCTCACAGTGCTGCTCCACGCCCATCTAGGAGCATTTTTTGAAAAATTTCTGAGGTAGACTTGAATTGAAAAAGGGGGGTTTTATGGCCCTTTAAACTGCATTGCTGTAATGCACTCCTGCATTGGGTTCACACATCCACTCTGACTACTTCAACAATGTTGATAAGTCGTGGTGGGCATTTCTCTCTGTCTCACACTGATTGTAGTCGACCAATCGCAACAGACTGGGTCATCGGACCAATCAGCGCAGATTAGCAAGGAGGGAGGGGTTTGGGAACAAATTAATCGCTGAATGAATCATATGGGAGTCGTTGGGATAATTGGGTAAAAATAAATGTTTTTATAGTAGCTCTACCAGTGAGAGTGGAAGAGCTAAAGCGCATCAATGAAAAGCAAATAAGAAGCGTGTTGAAGGGGGCAGGGCAGGTCAGATACTTGTCAGGATTTGATGAGAAATTGAAGAATGAGGTGACACGTGAAAAAAAAAAAACATTGATCCATTGAGGCGGAAGTGACAAACTGCAAGTTTTAGATGTTTATATCGGTTTAATATTCTCTAAATGCGAATTTCACCTATACACCAACATCCAAGCATGCTATAGACCTGAACAATGCAGTGGCTTACTTTCATTTCAAAGAAAAGAAAGACATCCAAACATGTCTTTTCAAGATTCTGTTCTTAAAACTAATGAATATAGCAGAAGTCAATGATGTACATTTTTATTTTTACTGTTCCAAAAAATGTGAAATGTTTCTTAAAATAAAATATATTGTGATATATTGTGAATGAAAAAAAAAACAGACATTAATGTTCACCCAGACATTAAAAAAGAACATATTTTAGAGCAGTAATCACAATAGCGTGATATTTTTATCCAAAGTTATCATAACATTAGAATCTTATACCGGCCCATTCCTAGGGCAAAACAAGATGCCTCACCTGGCTTTGGTCAATGATGCAGAACATGTACATATCATGCAGGACGACGTGAGAAGGATTTTTCTGATTAAACGTCACATTAAGACAAGGTGTGTCTCTTTCCAGCCAAATCCTATGAAGGCCCTGCCTCTGCACCAATCTGCTCCAATCAGTGTATTCTTTCTGCTCGATGGAAAACTCAAATATCTGTGGTAACATGAAACAACAGAAACATATGAGATGAAGAAATACTAATCAGACCCACTTCATGTGCAGGTTGTGGATTACCTGTTGATCTGCATGAACCATGAACAGACAGTTTGTTGTTGGATGGATGGCCATGGCACTGACAGCTGAACTGTATATAGGAACTGTGCAATGAGCCTGAAAAAACACAAGGTCTTTCATTAACCATCAATTTGTGTTAAATGTAGTGCTGCAAAATATATCGTTTCAGCATCGATATTGAAATGTGTGTATCCGCAATAGTCATATCGCAAAGATACGCAATGGTCAGTCTGAATTATACTGTAGTTAACCAGGAGCTACAGAATTGTATTTAATCACTCTATTTATATGGGCTTTATATGACTTTTGCAAAAAAACATTTCTTGCTTAGAATTTTTGTCTTGTTTTTAGTCCAAATATCTACATCTCAAAGCGAGAACAAGATTATTTCACTTAATCCACTGGCAGATAATTTCCTTAAAACAAGCAAAATCTCACAATTTTCATATATTTCTTCTGATGGTGAAAACTGAACAACATTTTTACTTGGTTTCTTGGACTAGAAACAAGAGAAAAAGTACGAAAAGCATTTTTTTTGCATTGTAATTATTCAATTTCTCTACCTGAATACTGTTAGACTCCTCAGAAAACCGTCAAATACTGCTATTCAAACCATCTTCTGAAACCATATTCATAACTCAATATTTATCGCAAAAAAACAAAAAAAAAAAAAAAAAAAAAAAAAAAAAAAACAAAAAAAAAAAAAAAAAAAAAAAAAAAAAAATCGCAATATCATATTTTTTATCAATATCGTGCAGCCCTAGTTAAATGTATCTGTAAGTGTATATAAATGCTGTGGCAGTCATACAACACACCTTTCGTGTCTGCAGGTTGTAGATGTGAACCTCGTTGTCAATGTTTGCAGATGCCAACCATTTGCCATCCTCGCTTGCTGCAAGTAAGTGGATGGCCTGATGGGAACCTAGAAGAGGAGGACATGTTTGTTGCATAATACAATTTCAATAAAAAAAATTTAAAAAAGGACAAAATTTGGATTTTACATGGACTTTAAAGACTATGAAAGCTTATTTACACCATTGAAAAAAAAACCTGTAAATGGTGAAAAAGGAGGAAGACCTGTCAGTTGGCTTACCAGACAAAAAAAAAAAATCAGACAAAACATGAGGAGATGCTTGATTTTATAGTTTACAAAGTTAAAATGCAAAGAAATAAACAGTAATTTCATGCCGTTACATATACGATAGGCTGTTTGTAATTTCATATAATATATACACATAGCCACAATTTGTTATATCATTATAAAGATAATCATGTTTATCCAAGCACTATAAATGAGATAGACTGCTCTTCTCCTGAATCCCCGGGTCTAAATGCAGACAAAGTGGATAGCAGGTCTCTTTCCCTATCTAGTCCAACCATTAGCCCTGCAGGTAATCTGGAAGATTTTAAACATTAGCGAATATGGCAGCATGGATAGGCGATGTGTCTGAATGGTAACAAACTCAAGTGATATGTGCAATTCTGAAAAGTAAAAATGAATGTACATCAACAATTCTGAGATGTAAACTTTATAAAACTCTCAGTTCCAAGATGTAAATTCTTTGTAAACTCACACTTGTGGGGTGTAAATTCACAATTCCAAGACATAAATTGACGTTTATTTGCAATTCTGCAATGCAAACTCAAAATAAATTCACAACTGTCAACAAAGTCAATGTAAATGCTCCATTCTAAGATGGAAACTCAGAATTTGGAGATGTAAACCTGATGTCAAATCACAATTTCAAGATCAATGCAAAGTAAACTCAATGTAAACTTCCAAAATATACAATTCTAAATATATAAATTGTTGTAAACTCATAATTACGAGATGCAAAATTGTAAATGTATCCATGCAAACACAAAAACTCAATGTAAAACTGTAATTCCAAGATGTAAACTCAATTTTAATGCGCAAACACAAAAACTTCTGAGATGTAATCTCTCAATATCATGATGTAACAATGTTTACTCAGTAACATTCGAAATTCTAAAGGATAAATTTCAGAAATGTAATTTAAGTTTACAAAAAAAGTTATTTAAAACAAATATTTTTGTGTTTCTTTTATTTGAAATGGTATTTTTTTTAACCACTGAAAGAGATTGACTGGTCATATTGGACCAACAAAATACACACTTGCAACAAAAATGGTTTTTATACATTTTACAGCAGCTCAAAGAAGAAACCCTGTGGTCCTCTCACCTGACTTGGTTTTAAAGGTGGCCACAAACTTGCACTCTGATTGGCTGAGAGAGACCATGTGCACTGATGATTGTGTGGAAGCAGAAAACAAATGGGAGGAGTCTGAAGAAAAGCAAAGCTGACTGGCTGAGCCCAGTACCTTTGGCAGTTTGGATATCTGAAAGAAAAAGAAAAAAAAACATCAGTTCTACTTAACAGCTCAAAACTACCACTTAATAGCTTTTCATGGGGCATTTTACTAAAAGGTATGAAGTTCACATTTCTACATAAACCATGTAATGTGTTTTCATGCAGCTCAGTGGAAACTGCTGTACCTTGGTGATGCTGACGTTGTTACTGTCGCAGTGTAGTTTGTAGAGGCGTAAACTGCTGGTGGTCGAGTATGCGATCCATTCTCCACAGGGAGACACGGCACTGCAGCGGATGTGATCCTCACCCTGCGGGGAAACATTGGAGCTCAATCATTTCATTCATTTGAGCAGCACTTCTTATGTCACAACCCTCACCGCATACTATCTATATGGTTATTTACAGAAATCAATTTTAGAGTTTAAAAATACCTTCACTTTCAAATGAAGAAGTTTCTCTGGCTTTCTTTTTAGAAGTAAACTGCTTCCTGGTATGCCTGAGAACAAGACCAGTAGAGAGCATTCATGAAAATCAACATTTCATAGCAATGTCAAAATAATTTCATGCAGTCTGGAGACAACCTCCTATTCATTTTTTAAAACATTTCATGCATTTTTTTTAATACAAAAGTTGGATCACAAATAAAAGTATTCGGCATAGCTGTTGATTCAAATACTCTGTTAAAGCATCCTGGAGTGCCCTTCAAGTTGGTTGAAAGAATGAGCTATAGTCAAAGTAATATGCAATGACTGATTTTCTTTTAAACTGCAAAGTCAATGTTAACAGGTTTTCATTTTTCTTTAAAATATCACCTTTTGTGTTCAACAGAATAAAAAAAACACACTTGAGGGGGAGTAAATAGCAAATTTTCATTTTTGGGTGAATATCCCTTTAAAGAAAGAAAGAAAGAATCAATTAATCAATCAATCAATCAATCAATCAATCTGTCTGTCTGTCTGTCTGTCTGTCTGTCTGTCTGTCTGTCTGTCTGTCTGTCTGTCTGTCTGTCTGTCTGTCTGTCTGTCTGTCCTTTTTAGAATACTTTGATGAACTGAATATGAAAAAGAACAGTATTTATGGTCCGTTTTCACTGAGTAGTACGGTACAGTTCGGTACTCTTTTATACTGTCAAAGGGTTCCTAAAAGCGAACTGTACCTCACCTCTTTTTGGTCACCATTTGCAAAGGGTACCAACAGGCCCAAAGGCGGAGCTAGGCACCCAGCTGAACAGCATTGGTTTACAGAGATACGTCACTCGCAAAAGCAGGAGAATGAAAACAAAGGAAGCGTCATTTTTTAAAACACAGCCGAGATATTACACCGTAATAATATATACATATAATAACAAGTCATGGTTGACCCAAGCTCAAAAAAATCCTTGTTGTCATCTTAATGTACAGCCACAAAGCCAAGAAGAACAAAATCTGTTGTGTCCTGTTGTTGTTTTACGAGGCCGTCTAAAGCATGAGCGTTTTCCCTTTTTTCCAGAGAGCTCGCCGTGCGTCTATTTGAAATAACAAACTTTTTGAGCTCATATTAATAACATGCGCGTGATCGTTGAAGAGCTCTGATATCCGATCCTGTCAGAATGAGACAAACGCGAGAGTGAAGCGTGAAAAAACAAAAGAGGAGCCGGAAAAACAGCAGCAAATGATGCTTTCTGCAACATAAATCATGAACAAACTGCCAAGTTTAACTATTATAATCACCTTATGGACTATTATGAACTCGGAATGATGGAATTACTTTCTAACAGAGGCTACATGTGTTGGTGAAGATTACAGACACATATGAGAGGTTTGCTCTGACTGTGGGCTTTATTTTGTGTTGTTTTTGAACCCAAATAAGGACTAAATGTATGCTGTGTGTAGTTTTTCTGTAATTGATAACATATCAGAGACTGTAAGGGTCTGTATGTGTTCATATATGTTGCATTTATTTATTTTATATAATCGCAGATGTTACAGTAGGCTATTTCGCACTGTCATTGATCTGCAGTTATAATCAAATCATGTTCGTAGAAAGGTTAGTAATGAACATTTATAGACAAGATTTATGTGTACAAAGCATCTGTATTGTGAGAAGTGCTTCTCATATGATATGTGATCAACCCGTGCAGCTTACTGTAACATTTCCTCGAGTAAAAATGACGTCTGAAACTTTCTGTCATACACCACGCCCACCAAAGGGTACCCTTTTGGCAGTGGAAACGCAAGCTTGATAAAGGTGACCCATACCGACCCGTACCGTACTGTACCTCTCAGTGGAAACGAGTCATTATTCTTTATGCAAAGTTGTAAATGTCTTTACTACGTCTTTTGTATAAATACGTCCGTGTCTAAATACATTTTAAAGAATTTTCTTTATAAATATTTGTTATTGGCCACTTTAAGTTAATTTTTTTGTTTTAGCAGTTTAAATGTTTAGCAGTTTAATAGTGACCCAAGTAATATATAATAGGTTTATACTTTGTACCTCAACATCAAGACAGATCCACATTCCGCCACTAGATGGCGTAATTAATTCGAGAACTTAGTTCTTTTGTGTCCACAGAATATAACTTTCCCTGTAATTTAGTTGACTCTTTATTCCAACGTGATAAATAAACTACTAGGCAGTCAACAACTCGAACTGTAAAAATTTGAAGTCCTGTTGAATTGAGTAACCTAATATACTTTAACATTCCACCCTTAAAATAAATAAATAAATCATACATCGCTAATAAGAGTTTTCTTTCCCTTTCCTTCGACTTAGTCCCCTTGTAACATCATCTAAACTTATGACTTTCAGGTATTAAATTAGTAATGTATTTATAAGAACAGATGACTGACAGAGAATAATAACAAATGTGTGTCCTGCAGCTGTATTTTTACAGGGCGCACGTGGGTGCGACATGCAAACGTGAGCACGGAAAAAGTGCAGAGCTGCACATGCATTCAAAGCTATTTCATAATCTTGCATATTGTCAGCGGCTTTGTCACATTATAAGACTACACAAAATCATTGT
The DNA here is from genome assembly GCA_903798195.1 of Danio kyathit. Lineage (NCBI taxonomy): Eukaryota > Metazoa > Chordata > Actinopteri > Cypriniformes > Danionidae > Danio > Danio kyathit. Next base: position 21,562,410 of record LR812536.1, on the reverse strand, counting down.
TATACACACAGTAGCCTAGGTAGGTCTACAATCACATCCCTAAAGATGTCTGGAATGATGCAGGTCATCTGCTTTGATGATGATGGAGACACATCATAATTTTTTTTTTATTAATAAAACAATATTTTATTGGCTATGAATATTCAGATAGTTGTGTTAATTTGCAAACTTCCTTTTTCTTGTCTTCATAGTTTTATGACTTTACTATGAATTATCATTTCCCTTTATTACAAATTATGGTAAAGAACGACAATCTATGTCCCTCTATATCTGCTATGGCACTGAATATGAACTTCACCTTCTCCTTCGCTCTCTCCTAGTCTCCAGAGCTCCAGATGACCAGGGTACTGGAAAAGTAACGTGCCTGCCTTCCTTGCACAGGACACCAAACTCCTCTGCAATGCAACAGGGCAGAGCAAGAAGCCTCACATTAAGAGTCAATTACAAACATGTCTATGTGAAAAAACACAAATGCACAATACTCACATGTGGAAACTGAATCTTCCGCAGGGCAGAGGCTGATGACCTCACCTCATGCTTGTCTAATAAAGGTCTCACAACCAACTGTGTGTCCATACCTGACAAGAGAACAATGCATTTGCTCATTTCAGAATCTGAAACAAAACTGATAGATTGATTGACTGTTTTAACCATTAAATTATAAAAATTAACTCACCTCCTGAAACCACAGCTGTTGTGATCTCAGCCACAGCTCGAACATCATGTGTGTGGTTCCTGAATGTTCTGGTTCTGACCCAATCTTTGTCATCGTTTTCCAAAACCATAGAGAGAAACTGGAACTGCACCACAAATCCTTCTGACGTCCCAGCCACGACACTGTCCTCATTCTGTCATTTAAGAGGGTACAATAAAACAGCTTTCTGTCTGCATTGATGAAGCATGTTATGTAAAACTGTATAAAAATATACACGTATACTACTGTTCTAAAAGTTGTGATCAGAAAGGTTTGTTTTGAAAGAAATTAAAAATTTTATTTAGCAAGAAAGTTCATTTGATGAATTCTATGATAAATAAATGCAGTTTTTTTATTTTCATTTACTCTTCATAAACAATTTTCACCCCCCATCACCCAAACCCAAAAAAGTCAGGTCCAAATTCCCACAAAAATAATAAATCACTGTATTTTAACAATTTTTAAATTAACAACCAATAATTATATTGATTTCTGAAGGATCATATGACACTAGAGACTTTAGTAAAGAAGATTTACCATTAAAACCAAAATATTATATTAGCAAATGTTAAAAGAATTTTAAAAAGTTGTTATAAATTCTATTAATATTTCAGCAATAAAACAGTTTTAACTATTTTGTGGATTATTAAAACTATTATTTTTTATCGTTATTAACATTATATATATTTTTTTATTATTTAATAAATTTATTTTTATTTCAAATCTTACCAATATCAAACTTTTGGAGAGAGAGAGTTTTAGTTTTATTGAGTTATTAAGTTAATAACAATAAATAATATACAAGGTAAAATACATAAATAATAATAAAAATAATGATAATTCATTCATTCATTCATTTTCTTTTCAGCTTAGTCCCTTTATTAATCTGGGGTCGCCACAGCGGAATGAACCGCCAACTTATCCAGCATGTGTTTTACGCAGCGGATGTCCTTCCAGCTGCAACCCATCTCTGGGAAACATCCACACACACTCAATCACACTCATACAGCACGGACAATTTAGCCTACCCAATTCACCTGTACCGCATGTCTTTGGACTGTGGGGGAAACCGGAGCACCCGGAGGAAACCCACGCGAATGCAGGGAGAACATGCAAACTCCACACAGAAACGCCAACTGACCCAGCCGAGGCTCGAACCTGCGACCCAGCGACCTTCTTGCTGTGAGGTGACAGCACTACCTACTGTGCCACCGCATCGCCAAAATAATGATAATATATAAGATAAAAATATAAAATAGTTTTTTAAGGTTTCCTTTTGATAAAAATTGTACAATTTTAGAAGGGTTCACACTTAAAAATATTTCATTTAAAGTCTCTCCAGATAAAAATTGTTGTCTGATAACATTAAAAATAGGGCATTCCACAAGAATATGTTATAAACTTTTGGATAGTACTGTAACATCAACATGCAAACATGCAGCCATTTTCTCACCTGAGACACTGATAATGAAAGCACATCAGATTTTGTAATATTGTGGCTTTTGATCAGTGTACCAGTGTCATCCCGCCACATTTTCACCATTCCCACAGAGTCTCCACTGATGATGGTGCCATCTGAAAGGTAGAGCACACTCCACACCACGCACTCCTTACCGCGGGACGTCCCGAACCCTCTGTCCACCAATATCCGATGTATAGAGTGGCCTAAAAAAATTAATTCAAACACTTGATGACATCGTCACTCACCAGTTCATGTATCATGTTCAATAATAAAGCCATGCTTTTTACCTGTCTCCACATTGACAACCTGGATCATATCCATCATTCCTGCTGCTATTTTGGACCCTGAAGGGTGCCAGGACAGAGATATAATCCGGCCTGTAATAGAGTAATCAGACATTGTTCTTACATGTAGTTTTCTTATTGTTAAGATTAGATTGCATTCAACTATAGCATTTTGCAGTTCAAATACATTACATATAGCATTTACTGTAACTAGAAGTGTAAATAATGTATAAATAAATAGAGAAATGAAGATATGTGTATACACTTTAAGCTTTGACAAAGTGCAAGTTATAAGTACAGTAAAAATGACTGTAAATAGCTATAAGGCATCTTATGCTCCATTTACACCTGGTGTTAAGCTGTTTTTTAATCAATCAGATAAAAAAAAAACCCTGTTAAATACAAAACTCATTCACTTTCAATCACTTATTTCAATCACTTAGTTGAAGAGAAATTCAATTGGATTGCTTGTGTAGCGTAAGCCACAATAGACCACCTAACCAAGGTTTCCGCTACATTCATTTATCCGTGGCGGGCCGCCACGCCAAAATTCATCCCGCCACAGCTACATTACTTCTCATTTAAAACATTTAGTCGTGTTTTTTTATAGCGGATTATAATCCCACCAAAACATATTAGAGGTAAACAGCGCAGACTTTTCTGTAACCGTAGTAGTGCTGTGCGCTATTTGTTCAACCCTTTAAGGTGACATGCTGACTGACTCTCTGACAGACTGACTGACAGGTGCTTGAGTCCAGCAAACACGGCGTAGCTTTCAGTTAAGATGAACACAGTTTCCATAAGTATACTTTATTCATAAAGATCAATGGCTCTGCATACAATGACTTTATCTTGCTGGAGTTTACAGCCGTTTCACTTTACTTCAGGATGCGTTAATGTTGGAAAACACACTAAATCGCGCTTCAGCAGCGCTTACTGGAGAGCGCACGAGAAGATCTGCACTTGAATGTGTAAATTTGAGTGCGTGCAAGAAGTTCTGTGCACGAACAGAGGAAATCGACGCGCAAGCAAAGAGATTCGCATGTTCGCATTACATGAATGCTATCTCGACTTGTAATACTGCGTGTAATATTTGTCTTTGAAATAGTTGGCAGATCTGTGTAAAAAAGTCCTGCCGCCACAGCTGGAAAAAATCCTAGAGGAAACACTGCACCTAACTATTTGCCTACTGTCGTGACACATGATCAATACAACATGCACCAAAAAAAAAAGAAAAGTTATTCAAGATTCAGCCCATTGCACTGTAGTTCATTCAAAAGAGAGAAAAGTCAATTAAAATCTAAGATACAAGAGACCTATTTGAACACATTAACAAAGGCAGGCGGGAACAGAGGCTTAAAAATGACAACAATCTCACCTTTCTGTCTGTCCAGATTTCTCTCAAACTGTATTTTGTCTTCATTCACCTCAAACAGTTTCACAGTTCCATCTTCACAACCAACCTGCAAACACAAAGATTCAAAAACATATTTTATTATAAGTTTTACTTAAGCATTCCTTCTTCAAAATAAACTATCTTTATTTGTACGTTTACATATTGCTTTATAGACGTTTCTTAGACAACTGTCATCATTCCACACAAACAGTTCAGTTGCAATGTTTACATCCGGTGCTGCAAATTTAATCTATGTGCAAAATTACAATATCACAAGAAACATTTGTGAATAAACCAGGATCAAGATAATAAAACTGTCACTTCCTGTGAAACCAGCCCAGTATTTCAATAATAAAAATGTAAATTCCTGCAAACATTGCTATCGTTGATATAGTCATGTTCAAGAACTAGCTCACCCAAAAATGAAAAAGTACTCTCCATTTACTCACCCTTAAGTGGTTACAAACTTTTATAAGTTTCTTTATTCTGCTGAACACAAAAGATATTTTGAAGAATTCTGAAAGCCGGTAACTCTTGACTTTCATAGTAGGAAAAACCAATCCTATGGAGGTCGATGGTTAAAGGTTTCCAGCTTTCTTCAAAATATATTTTGTTCCAACATAAGAAAGAAAAGAAAATAGGTTTGGATGGAGTAAAGGGTAAATTATGCCAGAATGTTCATGAGTGTTAATTGCTATGTTGGGAAGCTATACATGAAAAAGGAAAAATTAGACCTAAAACACAATATTTCAGTAGATTTAAGACCTTTTAAGGCCTGAAATTTATCTTTTGAGATTTAAGACATTTTAAGACCCAGCAAAATTCACTATGTAATACAATGGAATTCATACATTGCTGATTGTGTTTTTTTTGTTTTGTTTTTGGATTACTGAATGCATGATCGTATTAAACAAACCAAACTTACCGCCAAGTGTGTTCCTTGTTGATTGCCTGTTATGGCCCAGATTGGCCCTCCATACGCATCTATGGTGTATTTCACCTTCTGGTTTGTAAGATCATACTCTGTTATTACACCATTCAGTCCTGCACTAAACAGACGCTCCCCAACCCAGGACAGGCCTTCAATCCCAGCCTGCTCTCTGCCAGGGATGATCTGTGGACACAGGAAACACACCTTTAACAAACAGTGCTGTTCAAAACGTTTACATTTAAGAATTCCTTACATTTATATAGCACTTTTCTGGACACTCAAAGCACTTTACACATTGGGGGGAATCTCCTCATCCACCCTCAGTGTGCAGCATCCACCTGGATGACACGACGGCAGCCATTTTGCACCAGACCGCACACCACACACCAGCTGATTGGTGGAGAGGAGAGAGAGTGATGTAGCCAATGGGGATGGTTAGGATGGACAGAGGCCAGTGGGCAAATTTGGCCAGGATGGCGGGGTTAAACCCCTACTCTTTTTCAAGGACATTTTAAGGACTTTTAGCGGACCTCGGCTTAATGTCTCATCTGAAAGACGGCACTCACTGAGCAGTATATAGTCCCCGTCACTATACTGGGGCGTTAGGACCCACAAAGACCACAGATTGAGCACCCCCTGCTAGCCTCACTAACACCACTTCCGGCAGTAACCTAATGTTACCATGTGGTCTCCCATCCAAGTACTGACCAGGCGCAGCCCTGCTTAGCTTCAGTGGGTGACCATGTGAGAGTTGCAGAGAGCTAGCTAATTTTACTCATTTAGCAGATGCTTTTATCCAAAGTGACTTACAAGGATTAAAAACAATATGTAAAATTCTGTCACATTTACTCTCACTTCACTAGTTCCAAACCGGTTTGACTTTCTTCTGTTTAACACAAAAGAAGATATTTTGAAGAAAGGTGAAAACCTATAACAATTGACGTCCATAGCAAGGGCAGATTTAGTGATTTTGAGGGCCCCAAGCAACTCCAGTATGGGGCCCCAAGTGCTGAAATGCACCCTTTCTACTCCTTTCTATTCAATTATTATTATTTTTTTTTTATATCGCTAAATCTTCTTTTCTACGTTATATCTCAATGTAAACTTCACATTTTAAATAATTAGACGTCTTAAAATGAATTTAGAACTAATAATAATAATGATATATATATTTTTAATATAAATTTGAATGCTGGACTGCTCCATGATTGAGGGTGCTGGATTTTTGTTTCATAATATTACTATTACATAACATTACGTTATTATAATAATAATATCATATTTTATTGAATATTAAATATTTATTTATACAAAAGATTTATTTGTTTGACTCACTATACAAAATATAATAAAAAATGATGTTATATATAGTTTATAGGCATAATTTATACTTCTAGATATTTATTGGGGGCCCCCAGATGTCCTGGGGCCCTAGCGGCCACTTACCTTGCTTATTGGTTAGATCCACCCCTGTTCCATAGGATCTATTTTTTCTAATATGGAAGACAATAGTTTGCAGCTTTCTTCACAATATCTTCTTTTGTGTTCAACAGAATAAAAAAAACTCGAGCAAATAGTGAGCAAATTATTAAATTAGTACATTTTCATTGTTGGGTGAACTATCCCCTTTTAAAACAGAAATCTTACGTACCTTTTCTTGGAAAAATCTGTCAGAACAGTGGAAAATCTCCACTGACCCATCCATCTTTGCAACTGCCATCCTTTCATTTTGCTGGTTGAAAGCCAAAGCTCTGATTCCTGATGGCATATATTCAAAGAACCGAACTCGGTGTACTTTAAACTCCCCCATCACTGACCTGAGAAAATTATAAGAATATTGTATGTCAAATAGGAGTCTGATATTTTGATGTAGAAGTTAAATAAAAAGTTCACCGGTCAATACAGAGATTTGACTGAGGTAAAGTTGGTTTTATATTCTCCTTAATAATATAATTTCAGAAAAGTATTAATTGCAAAATCAAAATAGGGAAATTACATTAGCAGCCAATTACAATCACAGAACAACATTGTCTAGTCAATTAAATAACGTTAATGTTATTTTTGACTTGGTAATTTTGATTTGAAGTCTGTTACTGTTTACAAAAACTAACGAATGTGTGTATTTAAAACAAAGTTTACATCAATCCTGATAAGACTTTATAATAAGAGCTTATTTGATGACAGTTAACATGAAGTAACAATGAACAGTGTATTTGTACAGTATATATTCACTTTTGTTGCTGTTGCTGCTAATGAATCAAAAACATGTTAATTTATACTGTATTAACTGGCAACTTTAATAACAAATGCTAATATTAACACTGACAGATAAAGTGCTGTAACAGATATATTTCATTGACAGCTCATGTTTACTATTGTTAACCTTGTTGCGAAGTATTGCGTAAAATTATTGTAAGAGCCTAGCTTTTTATACAACTTAAAATGTCAAGTTAACTGTTGAAATATCGAACATGTGCAAATCTATCTGAAAACTTCGCTACTGACATCATGTTCTGGCTTGTCCCTGTAGCTAAAGTTAGTTAACTAACGTTACTGATTTAGGTGGCACACTGGTTATGCTTATGCTCCGTTAAAGCAGAATAAAAGTACAAATGTACAATCTCGATTCTTACCCTCGTTTCGTATGTTTTTCACTCTCTTTCGGATGTTTTACCATTCACAACCAGCGCACGTTGAGCTGCAAGGATGCACCACGTTGATTCTCTTGACCCGGAATGGAACTAAAATACTTATTTCAAAATAAAAGCCTCTTAACGATGGGGGAAAAAGCATGGGAAAAAGTCACAGTGGCTGCGTTCGAAATCGCATATTTTTCATTATTCAAACTAAGTGCGAGTTAAATGATAACTCAACTTAATACAACAAAATTTCTAAATAATTACAAAACTGTCGTATAAATACTATATGAATTGAAATACTGCTCAAAAACCTTTATTCTAGTTACAACCTACACGAACAAACGCAAAAGTCTTGGTTACCTATTAACTTACTTGACATAATATGAAATAAATGGATAGAAATTTTATTTTATTCTCTTTCTTAAGATATAACGAGGCTAAATATTACCTCATAAAAAGCGAGATATCTTTTGAACCGCATGTTGGCTAGAATAAAATGGGGTTTCAAGCCTCAGAAAGTTAAAAGTGTAACGTAATAGGCTTAATCATATATGTTTACAATTTTTCACAGAAGACACTCATTGTCATTCAGTGTAACAAGATTTACTGTTCCAAAAAATGTTTTATTTGTTTATTTTTTAAACGACCCCATAAGAATCACAGCCTACCGAAAAATTAGAGTATTGTAACCTTAAAGGGATAGTTTACCCCAAACTTTTAATTGATTCACTATTTATTCACCCTCAAGTGGTTAGAAACCTTTATGAGTGTCTTTTTTCGGTTGAACACAAAAGAAGATATTTTGAAGAATGTTGGAAACCTGTTACCTGTTGTGTTCAACAGAAAAAAAGAAACAAACAGGTTGGTGACAAGTAAAGGCAAGAGTGAGTAAATAACGACAGGATTTTCGGTTACAATTCAAAGCACTAACACCCATTTTTGTCAGCAAAATTTTACAATGATAATAAATTTAATTATAATAAAATGACAAAACGATCAATATACTAATAACAATAGTTCTATAGCCTACATATTTTCTTATAGGCAAGTAAGAAGGTCGCTTGTTCGAGCCCCGGCTGGGTCAGTTGTCAGGTGAATTGAATAAACTAAATTGGCCGTAGTGTATGTGTGTGGATGAGTGTGTATGTTTCGCAGTACTGAGTTGCAGCTGGAAGAGCATCCGCTGTGTAAAACATATGCTGGATAAGATGGCGGTTAGCTGTGGCGACCCCCGATGAATAAAGGAACTAAGCCGAAGGAAAGTGAAATGAAGACACATTTTCTTATATACGCAATTACTCTACACATATTATATACCTAATATGTAGTTTAATTTTAACATAAATATGTTCCACTAAATGGCAACTTTAATTTACACATGTTATATCACTTTCATAGACATTTTAAGTATAATATCTATCTATCTATCTATCTATCTGTCTATCTGTCTATCTGTCTGTCTGTCTGTCTGTCTGTCTGTCTGTCTGTCTGTCATCACTGTCATTTCATTCCGATGAAGGGATATTCACAAATGAGACGTCTCTGACTCATATACTTTACACCAGTGTTTCTCAACTGGTGGGTCGCGACCCAAAAGTGGGTCGCGGGAACATTTTCAGTGGGTCGCGGAGTGTGTGGTCAAAAAAACAACAAAAGTTTCATTTTTTAACTTATTTTGCTTATACCGGACTTTTATTTTGAAATGCGCGCGCGACAACCGTACCGACTACTTCCCGATAAACATTATGATGATCCGTGGATGAGCAATCCCTTTGGAATCGACGTGGAAAGCGTCACGTTGCCGAGCAACAAAGAGAATCAGCTTGTGGAGCCGTTATGTGATAAGACGCTGAAAAAGAAATTCAGTGAAGTAAGCCTCTCCCAGTTTTGGTGCCGCAAAGTGCTTTCTGAGTATTCGTCCCTTGCCATTCGTGCGATCAAATCCATCCTACCATTCAGCACTACGTATTTGTGTGAAAGTGGCTTCTCTTCCTTGGTGCAGCTTAAGTCAAAGCAAAGGAACAGGTTGGACATAGAGCACGATCTTCGGGTCTACCATCACCCCAGACTTTGAAACTCTTATCATGAGTAAAGCACATCCTCAGTTATCTCATTAGCTTCCCAAATTCCTGTTAAGTGAAACAGATGTTTGTAATTGCTGTCATATTAGATGTAAAAATGGTTATGATTGTTTTAATAATTTTACTGTAATTTGCTGATTTGTTCTGTTCAACAGGATCAGTGTTAATGTTTTATTAACAGTTCAGTTTAGTTCATGGTAACTGAACCTTTTCTTACCCTTACTTTGTAATATTTCTATAATTTGATACATTTTGTTAAATGACAGCAATAAAATATTGTTTATTTGTAAATATTGGTGACATGTGATTTATCTGTCACTATTTGTGTATGTTAACAAATAAATACAAATTAATTATAATTTCTAAAATTATATTATAGTTCCTAAAAGTTTGGGTCGCGGCTTGATGACCATGTAAAAATGTGGGTCCCATGGCCAAACCAGTTGAGAACCACTGCTTTACACCACAATATAAATGAATAAAGCACAGATATTTTTTTGTCAACTGTTTTATTTGAAAGTACAAAGCAGTCAATAAGCACCAATGTAAAATATTTTGAAGGCTGTAATGTGTTTTTCCCACTAGTCAGATTTGTGTAGCTTATCAGACATCCGTGGAGTAAAACACATCTGCACAGTGAGTAAACAACAACAACAACAACAACAACCACAGTTATTGATCAGAGCACCAAATGAAAAACAAATATTTCGCAGTAATGGAGTAAACAGCTGGAATTTAACTTGGTAATGGTGACCCAATTTTAATATTAAGCTACTTTTAAAAGCTTCTGCTCACCAAGGCTGGATTTAGTTGATCAAAAATACAACAAAAAAACGTAATATAGTGAAATATTATTTTAATTTAAAATAACTTTTCTATTATAATATAATAATTTTTTAATAAAAAAATATATTTTATTATGTCATTTATTCGGTGACGCAGTGGCGCAGTAGGTAGTGCTGTCGCCTCACAGCAAGAAGGTCGCTGATTTGAGCCTCGGCTGGGTCAGTTGGCGTTTCTGTGGGGAGTTTGCATGTTCTCCCACAGTCCAAAGATATGCGGTACAGGTAAATTGGGTAGGCTAAATTGTCTGTAGTGTATGAGTGTGAATGAGTGTGTATGGATGTTTCCCAGAGATGGGTTGCAGCTGGAAGGGCATCCACTGTGTAAAACATATGCTGGATAAGTTGGTGGTTCATTCCGCTGTGGCGACCCCAGATTAATAAAGGGACTAAGCCGAAAAGAAAATGAATGAAATGAATGTCATTTATTCACGTGGGGTGGCATGGTGGCTCAATGGTTAGCACTGTCACCTCACAGCAAGACGGTCGCTGATTCGAGTCCCAGCTGGGCGAGTTGGCATTTCTGTGTAGAGTTTGCATGTTCTGCCTGTGTTGGCATGGTTCCTCCGGGTGCTCCAGTTTCCCCCACAGTCCAATGACATGCGCTATAAGTGAATTGAATATACTAAATTGGCCATACTGTAAGAGTGCATGTGTGAATGCGAGAGTGTATGGGTGTTACCCAGGGCTGGGTTGCAGCTGGAAGGGCATCCGCTGCGTAAAACATATGCCGGAATAGTTGGTGGTACATTCCACTGTGGCGACCTCTGATAAATCAGAGACTAAATCAGAATTATTCACGTGATTCATCTTTATAACTTCATTATTCCAGTGTTCAGTGTCAAATGATTCTTTACAAATGACTAATATTTGCAGATTTGGAGCTCAAGAAACATTTATTATGATTATTGTTGAAAGCAGTTTTGCTGCTTCATATTTTGTGGATGTCTATGTGTGGTGTGTGTGTGTTAAGCACCATTTAAAAGCAAGACAACAAAAAGTGAATTAACACTTTATTAATCAAGCACACATTAAACTTTCTATAAATCAAACAATCCTGAAAAGCAAAATGTATCACAGTTTTCACAAAATATGAAGCAGAAAATAAGCACCATCATTAACGGCTGAGCACCAATAATAAATGATCATAACAGAGCCGCAAATCAGCATATTAGAATGATTTCAGTATATATTTTTTCAGAATATTATATATCATGTATTCAGATATATTTGTAAAATGTTGTATCTTTGATCTAATAAACGTTGCCTCCATAAGAAGAGGAGAGATATTCTACAAGACACTTATTTGAGAATTTTAAATCAGGGGAAAATAGCAAAACAGAGTTCAGCAGCATAAAAACCACAGTTATAAGACTTTCTCCTGTATGTTTTTGGCTTTTGTTAGAGGTAGGAAATATTTAGCTTTGTATTTCTGTCGCTCCACATTAAGCACCTAAGAAAAGCACCAGATATGATCCAATCTCTGCTTTAGGCTGAAGAGAAAGGCTTGTCCAGTTGGATTTGATAATGGGGTTCAGCTAGGGATCAGTGGTTACTGGGTGCTACAGTCCCCAATAATAGATCCCACACCTAAATAATAAAAAAAAAGCACAATAAAACACTGCACATTTTTTTAAGTTTTTCCAAGTGTTCAGTGTAATGGAAAGGAACAAACAAAATACATATTTAATAGTATATATTATCACACTCTATTAATTGGTGTCTGTAGCTTTTAATTACAGTATTTTTTCAGAGGCTATTTATCAAAATTAGTTTTCTTCTCTTGCACTTAGCCACAAATCACCACTTCAACAGCACTTACATACGTCAAACTTTAAGGTTTTATTCATATCCACAGTATATTCTGAAGGTTTTTACAGATTATAGCTGATTATACAACATGTAAAGAGATTGTTTATAAAAAAAATTTATTCTGACATCTTTTACTCATCCTATACAGTCTTTTTCTTCTGTTGAACACAAAGGAAGATGAAGCATGTTGGAAAAAACAGCAATTGACTCACATAGTATTTTTTATTATTTCTTTGTTCCTACTATGGTTTTTTGAAGCAATCTTCAGAATATCATGTTTTGTGATCAACAGAATAAATTCATAAAAAATACATAGAACTACAAAATACATACAACTACTTGAGTGTGAATAAATGGTGAGAAAACTTTCATTTTTGAGTGAATAAACTTTTTAAATTCAAGAAACAAATTTGAAAATGTATTATTTTATGAATTATGGCAGTAAATAAATCCCCTCTGTAAAATGTTTTGATTCTAATATGCAAAAATTAAAATAAACAAATATTCTTAACAAGACTACATCAAACCTTCATATACTTTTGCTAGAATTATATGCAAAGTACCACATATTTAATTAAATAATGCATCATTTGCATATTTAACCCCTTAACTGTGACGCCCCCCCCCCCCCCCCGATAATACTTAATTTTACTTCACTATATTGCAATTAAATACTAATCCACACTAATACTAATACCAGATCAAGAAACTGATAATACTAATACCAATAATACTAATTAAATACTAATCAGCACAAACTATATATCATTGGAAATGTCTAAGTCTTCTGAATACAAATTTTCCCACTGTTTTATTGCTATGTAGGAAGAGATCAAGTAAGTATAAGGGATCAAAACACAATTATGTCACCTCCTACCTATGGGACCATTTATGGTTAAAGCAAACTACAATACATCATTCGCAAGTTCTTTCTTTCAGTTTCCATATATGTTGACCGATTTTTAATAGATATTTCTTAGCAACAGTTATTTATTAGTTTGCGACAAGGATAATCATTAGAGTTGCAAAAATTACTTTGTTACATAATCCACAAGTTCTTTTTCAGATGTTTTTAGAGACTAAAATCAAATCAAATACCACCAAACTGCCCGTACAACTTACAAATCTGGTTAATTTTCTTTAAAACATACACAGAAATAAGGGACGCCCTCATATGGTCAACAAAGGAAACTGGATGTCATCTGGTGATCATGTTTGTACTGCGGCCAAAACAAAATTTGACAGAAAAGCTATTTTTTTTGAGATATCAACTTCAAATTTGGTTTCAACTATATATATATATACAGTATAGTTGAAACCAGAAGTTTACATTTACAGTTTACTTTTAGGCAAGTTAGGATTATCACATTTGTTTCTGTTATGCTTAATAGCAGAATAATGAGAGAGAGATTTTTTGAGAAATTGTTATAACTTTTCTTGAAAGTCAAGTTTACATACAATAAGATTATTATGCCTCTGAAAAAGCTCAGATGATGGTGTCAAGGTTTTGGAAGTTTCTAATTGGCTAATTGACAACATTTGAGTTAATTGGAGGCACAACTGTAGAATAGTATTTAAGGAAAACCTCAAACGCACTGCTTCCTTTTGTGACAACAAGCCAGAATCAACAACAACAACAAAAAAAGCCAGATTACAATTTGCTAAATTACATTTTAATACATTAGAATAATGTTTGGAGACATGTCCTGTGGTCTGATGGAACTAAGATTGAACTGTTTGGCCATAATGACCAGTGTTACATTTGGAGGACAAAGGGGAAAGCTTACAAGCCTAGGAACACCATCCCAACTGTGAAGTATGGGGGCGGCAGCATCATGTTGTGGGGCTGTTTTGCTGCAGGAGGGACTGGTCCACTTCACAGCATAGATGGCATCATGAAGAAAGAACATTATGTAGAAATACTGAAGCAACATTTCAAGACATCAGCCAGGAAATTAAAACTTGGCCACAAATGGGTCTTCCAAACAGACCATGACCCTAAGCATACTGCCAAATTAGTTAAAATGTGCTTTAAGGACAACAGAGTGAATGTTTTGGAGTGGCCATCACAAAGCCCTGAGCTCAATCCTATAGAAAATTTGTGGGCAGAGTTGAAAAAGCTTGTGCGAGCAAGACAGCCGACAAATCTGACTCAGTTACACCAATTCTGTCAGGAGGAATGAGCCAAAATTTCTTCAAAATATTGTGAGAAGCTTGTGGAAGGATACCCAAAACATTTGACCAAAGTTACACAGTTTAAAAGCAAAGCTAAAAAAATACCAAAGAAATGTATGTAAACTTTTGACTCTCTAGAAATTACAAAAAAATTCTCAAAAAAAAAATTCTCTCATTATTCTGGCATTTTGCAAATGTAAATAATTTAGGTAATTCTAACGGACCTAAAATTGTAAACGTTTAGTGGGATTTACCATCAGACATTTTTTAAAAAATAGTTATGTTTCTTTTTTTAGAGTGTATGTAAACTTCTGGTTTCAACTATATATATATATAACTTTAACTTTTTGAACTTTTTTTTAGCTACAATCTGACAAGTGTCCTTTTAAAAATGAGACCAAGCTTAAATGCAAGATTGACATTTAAGGTGAATGTCATTTTCATGTCTCTGTTAAAATAGTGTGGTCGACATTTAAAGGGTTAAATAATGTTAAAAATAAATGTTTGCAATTCTTATTGCAATCAATTGTCTTTGGAAATACGGTGATAGATATGACTTATTTTTTTTACCCTCTTTACACCTGCAGTGTCTTTCCACGTGAATAACATCCAACTGTAAATCTCCACTCACCAGTCTCACCCCAAATGCTTATGTTGATGTTTCTCATAGTTCACTGCATTGTTTGAGTTACTTCCTGATGAAGAAAGAATCATTTCATTGTAAGTCTAATGTCAGATTTATTCTTCCCCTCTCTGCCACAGGAAAGACAATATGAAAAGGTGATCGTACCAATATAATCCTTGTAATCTTTGAAGGACTTGTGTCTCAGGCTTCGTCCATCTAGAAGAATATATTTACATTTAAATATATAATGACACAATCTGCTGATCTGAAGTGAATGTAAACTTGCTAATAGTATCTAGCTTAGACAGTGCATATTGTATGGATGAGTGTATGGATGTACGGTATGAATTAAGTCAGACCTGAGTTTCCCCTCTGTTTGATGCACTGTCCTCGGTTCGGGATGCCAGCGGAGGGGTTTCCTGGGTTGATGATGTGGCACTCGTATCCGGTGGGACAGAGCAAAGGCTCATCTCCATCCTCAGTGGTGCTGCAGGCTTCAGCTATTCACATAAAGACAAAGAAAGGGCAGATAAATAATAATAGTAATAAAACGTTTTTATTTGTATAGTACTTTTCCGATATACTTGCAAGTGCTTTATAAACAAACAAATATTAAGAAACAGCATCAATATTAGGGCGTCACGGTGGTGCAGTGGGTAGCATGATCGCCTCAAAGCAAGAAGGTTGCTGGTTCGAGCCCCAGCTGGGTCAGTTGGCATTTCAGTGTGGAGTTTGCATGTTCTCCCCGTGTTTGCGAGGGTTTCCTCCGGGTGCTCTGGTTTCCCCCACAAGTCCATAGGTGAATTGAATAAGCAAAATTGTCCACAGTGTATATGTGTGTGAGGGAGTGTGTGTGGGTGTTTGCCAGTGTTGGGTGCGTCTGGAAGGGCATCCGCTGCGTAAAACATATGCTGGATAAGTTGGCAGTTCATTCCGCTGTGGCAACCCCAGATTAATAAAGGGACTAAGCCGAAAAGAAAATAAATGATTGAACACCAATATTAGGTAAAATATAAATAATTGATAAACAATTGCATAAACTGCATAAACATAAATGTATAAACAAATAGAACAAAATAAACAACAGTTATATACTCAGGTAAATGCATACATGTACACACATATACAGTATAGTACATATATGTGTATATACAAGCACTCTGTACTTGCATACATACATAGATTCATGTGTTCTTGGTAGTAATAACAGTAATCCTCCTGCAGATGGCAGAGTGTTGCTGCTTGAAATGGTCATAAATGCCATTGTATCGGAATGGCTTACATGATGTCAATATATCCTGACCAATAGAATAGAATGTCACAGAAAATGAGGTTATTTCAATATATTTATATAGTTTAACATATTTATATTTTTATAAAATGTTTTGTAATATGTTATTTGCTTACCTGAAAAAATCAGAGGCAGTTAAAGATAATCTTAAAATTAAACAACATTTCAATTTATATAAATCTTTCATGAACCTCCTGAATTCCCAAACCCTGGTGTGCTTAACCCTATATATATATATATAGTTGAAGTCAGAATTATTAGCCCCCCTGTTTATTTTTTTCCCCAATTTCTGTTTAAATGAGAGAAGATTTTTTTCATTTCTAAACATAATAGTTTTACTAACACATTTCTAATAACTGATTTATTTTATCTTTGCCAGGACTGTAAGTAATATTTTAATAGATCATTTTCAAGACACTTCTATACAGCCTAAAGTGACATTTAAAAGATTAACTAGGTTAATTAGGTTAACTAGGCAGGTTAGGGTAATTAGGCAAGTTATTGTATAATGATGGTTTGTTCTGTAGACTATCGACAAAAATATAGCTTAAAGGGGCTAATAAATTTGACCTTAAAAAATAAAAACTGCTTTTATTCTAGCCGAAATAAAACAAATAAGACTTTCTCCAGAAGATATTAATAAAAAGATAAAAATATTATCAGACATACTGTGAAAATTTCCTTGCTCTGTTAATCATCATTTGAGAAATATTTTAAAAAGAAAAAAAATCAAAGGGGGGCTAATAATGCTGACTTCAACTGTACATATATTAGGCATGCTCTGATCAATCAGCCGGAGATCAGTTTTATGATTTTATGACATTCACAATTTTACGTACTCACTTATCTGGCCGGTCACATGATCGTGTAAGTGTTAGTTAATGGGTTTACAAGCAGAGAAAGATGCATTTTAACTTCTTATGCACCAAAAGTGCACTCCAAACTTTTTCTTCATTGAGACATTTTGAATTCTTCTTCCATCATTTGTCATCAAGCAGTGTTTCTAAATTACATTGTCAGTCATTTTCCTTACCAAATTTTTTATCTGTTTTCTGTAAAGTTGCTTCTGACTATGCCATGTCCACTAAATGGTTATAAGATACGTGTTTAAGGAATTATATGAAACATCCTTCATTTATTTTTTTAGGTAAGGAGAAAGCTCCTCTTAAATATCATACTTAGAGCGAAAATGTGCTTTATGCAATGTTAAAGTTATATAACCCTTGAAGCATCAGAATCGGTACTCGTTATCGCCCGATCACCATGACGAGGAATCAGTACTCAGTATTGGCTCCAAAAATCCTGATCGAAGCATCCTTAATATAGATAGATAGATAGATAGATAGATAGATAGATAGATAGATAGATAGATAGATAGATAGATAGATAGATAGATAGATAGATAGATAGATAGATAGATAGATAGATAGATAGATAGATAGATAGATAGATAGATAGATAGATAGATAGATAGATAGATAGATAGATAGATAGATAGATAGATAGATAGATGGATAGATAGATGGATAGATAGTGCTCAGCATAAATGAGTACACCCCATATTTGTTAAAATAATATTTTAGTCACAGAACATCTTTAGAAATGGAAAGATAATACAGTTAAATTTATGCAAATATTGCAAAAAAAAAGAAAAACTACAACTTTAACAAAATTGTATATATATACAGTATATATATATATATATATATATATAGTATATATATATATATATATATATATATATATATATATATATATATATATATATATATATATATATATATTCATTCATTCATTCATTTTCTTGTCGGCTTTGTCCCTTGCGGGGTCGCCACAGCGGAATGAACCGCCAACTTATCCAGCACGATTTTACGCAGCGGATGCCCTTCCAGCCGCAACCCATCTCTGGGAACTTCCACACACACATTCACACTCATACACTATGGACAATTTAGCTTACCCAATTCACCTGTACTGCATGTCTTTGGACTGTGGGGGAAACCGGAGCACCCGGAGGAAACCCACGCGAACCCAGGGAGAACATGCAAACTCCACACAGAAACGCCAACTGATTTATTTATATATATATATAGTTAAAGTCAGAATTATTAGCCCCCCTGAATTATTAGCCACCCTGTTTATTTTTTTCCCCAGCTTTTATTTAACAGGTAAAGAAGTTTTTCAACACATTTCTAAACATAATAGTTTTAATAACTCATCTCTAATAGCTGATTTGTTTTATCTTTGCCATGATGACAGTAAATAATATTTGACTAGATATTTTTTAAGACACTTTTATTAAGCTTAAAGTGACATTTAAAGGCTTAACTAGGTTAATTATGTTAACTAGGCAGGTTAGGGTAAATTAGTAGTTATTGTATAACGATGGTTTTTTCTGTAGACTATCTGAAAAACATATAGCTTAAAGGGGCTAATAATATTGACCTTAAAATGGTTTTTAAAAAATTCAAAACTGCTTTTATTCTAGCCAAAATAAAACAAATAAGACTTTCTCCAGAAGAAAAAATCAGACCTACTGTGAAAATTTCCTTGCTCCGTTAAACATCATTTGGGAAATATAAAGTATAGAATATATAAATATAAATATAAAGAAGAAAAAATAAAATCAAAGGGGGGTTAATAATTCTGATTCTATATATACAGTATATATATATAATTTGTTTTCTCTCTCTCTTGATTTTTGCTATTTTTGAACATTTTATTTAATATTTTTCCCTATCATATAAATTTGGGCTACTAATTTTTGAACCATTATTATAAAATATTTTTTTAGATTAGCTCCAGATTTGGCTTCAGTACTAACTAATCTAACAAATATAATATTGTAAAACATCCTATAGAAAATGTTAATTTAAATGAGAGATTTGTGGGGGGTGTGCTTATACATGCTGAGCACTGTATATTTACTGTATATTATATTATAAATTAGATTTTTAAAAATGATCCTTTCACACCCTCAATCAAATAAAATTCATTGCGGTGTCAAACCTGACTAAGATCCAGCAACAAATAATAGTGAGTCAGTGCCACATCACATTATGCATTAATTGATTGACTAATCAATACTCACCCTGCAGAACCTCCTCTGGTCCGTCTAAAAGCCAGCCATTGCCTCCCAACCACCGCGGCTTGGGTTGCACCAACCAGTCCAGCACTAAGCATAGACAAATCAATACACAATACCAGCAAGGCCAAAAGTACTCATGATTCAGCTTATACACATTCTGCTCAGAAACTCACAGTAAAATCCATATCGCACTGTAATTCTAAAGCAGATGTGTGTTGTGTCTATTGATTACTGAACAGATGTGTGTGTTTTCTCACCGGGCGGAGGTTGAACAGACTCCAGGCAGGCGTAGATGCAACCGTTGTAGCAGCAGCGTTTGTGTCTCTCACATTCAGAATCGGATCGACAGCCTGGCACCTCACAGGCTCGCTCAGGCAGCATTTGCGGTGGCGGAGGACAGCGGTCGTTCTTCTGGTGCTGAGGGGTTTGAGGGTGGTTCGGGTACTCATAGTCCTGAGATACAGAAAGAAAACAAAGTGCATGTAAGAAATGTTTTGAAAATATATATATATTTTTGGCACCATCATCAAGACACTGATGTGGGGCAGCGTCTCAAATGAATGTATGAACGAATGAGTATGAACGAATGAGTGAGTGAATAAATTAGTGATCAAGTGAGTGATCAGTCAGTGACTTAATGAACGAGTGAATGAATTCATAATTAAATTAATGCATTAGTGAGTGGGTAAACCAATGATCAGACAAATTAGCAAGTGATTAGTAAGTCAGTAACCCAATGAATGAATGTTTAAATGAGTGAATGAACAAATGAGAGAGTGAGTAAATGAATGATTGAACAAATTAGTGAGTCACTAGTCATTGACCTAATAAACTAGTGAATGAGTGAATGAATAAATGTTTAAATACACGAGTGAGTGAATTAATTAAAGATTGAATAAAGTGAGTAACCAAATGAATCAATGTTTAAATGAGTAAATAAATAAATATTTGAGTGAATGAATGAATAATTAGTGAGTGAGTGAGGGAATGAATGACTGAATAAATTAGTGAATCATTAGTTAGTGACCTAATATATTAGTGAGTGAGTGAGTGAGTGAATGATTGAAAAAATTGGTGAGAGAGTAAATGAGTGATTGAATGAATTAGTGAGTCATTAGTCAGCAACCAAATGAATGAGTGTTTAAATGAATGAATAATTAGTGAGTGAGTTGCTGAATGAATTAGTAAGTGAATTAATGAAAGGATGAATTAGTGAGGGAGTCATTAGTCAGTAACCAAATGAATGAATGTTTAAATGAGTGAATGAATAAATAATTGAATGAGTAAAAGGAATGTATAATTAGTGAGTGAGAAAATGAATAACTGAATGAATTAGTGAGTGAGTCATTAGTCACTGACCTAATGAATGAGTGAGTGAATGAATAAATGAGTGAGTGAATAAATGATTGAATGAATTAGCGAGTGAGTCATTAGACTGTAACAAAATGAATGTCTAAATGAAGGAATGAATAAATTAATGAGTGAGTGAATTAATGAATAATTAGTGAGTAAGAGAATGAATGCATAAATGAGCGAGTGAACAAATGATTGAATAAACTTTGAGTGAACGAATACATGATTGAATGAATCCAAGAGTGAGTCATTAGTCAGTAACCAAACGAATGAGTGATTAAATGAGTGAATAAATAAATAAATGAGTGAGTGAATGAATAAATAAGTGAGTGAGTGAATGATTTGATAAATTTTAGGTGAATGAATGATTGAATGAAATAGTGAGTGAACCATTAGTCATTAATAAAATGAATAAGTGTTTAAATGAGTGAATTGATAAACAAATGAATGAATGAATGAATGAATGAATGAATGATTGAATGAATTAGTGAGTTATTAGTCAGTGACTGAATAAATTAGTGAATGAGTAAGTGAGTGAATGAATAAATGAGTGAGGGAATGAATGATTGAATACATTTGTAAGTGGGTGAATGATTGAATGATATAGTGAGTCATTAGTAACTGACCTAATGAGTGAGTGAATAAATAGATGAGTGAGTGAATGAATGAATAAATGAGTGAGTGTATGAATAAATGAGTGAGTGTATGATTGAATAAATTTGCAAGTGAGTGAATGAATGATTGAATGAAAGAGTGAGTCATTAGTCAGTAACAAAATGAATGAGTGTCTAAATGAATGAATGAAAAAAATGAGTGAGTGAATTAATGAATAATTAGTGAGTGAGTTTGGCCATAGGGGAAATGGTCGTGCCCAACTGAGCAAGGTTTCTCTCGAGGTTTTTTAAATCTTCACTTCGCCAATTGGTGAAGTTTTTTTTCCTCGCCGCTCTCGCCACTGGCTTGCATGGTTCGGGATCTGTAGAGCTGCACATCGATGGATTTGCTCTTCAGTGTTTGGACTCTCAGTAGTGAATATTAACCCACAATGAACTGAGCTAAACTGAACTGAACTTAATCTCTGAAAACTGGACTCACACTGTTTCAATTTACTATAATCTTCAATGTGAAGCTGCTTTGACACAATCTACATTGTATAAGCGCTATACAAATAAAGATGAATTGAGTGAAGGAATGATTGAATAAATTTGTAAGTGAATGATTGAATGAAATAGTGAGTGAATCATTAGTCAGTAATAAAATGAATAAGTGTTTAAATGAGTGAATGAATAAATAAATGAGTGAGAGAGTGAATGAATGAATGAATAAGTGAATTATTAGTCAGTGACCGAATAAATTAGTGATTAAATGAGTGAGGGAATGAATGATTGAATTAGTGAGGAAGTCATTAGTCACTGACCCAATGAATGAGTGAGTGAATAAATAAATGAGTAAGTGAATGAATTAATAAATGAGTGAGTGAATGAATAAATTAGTGAGTGAATGATTGAATACATTTGTGAGTGAGTGAATGAATGAATTAGTGAGTGAGTCATTAGTCAGTAACAAAATTAATGAGTGTTTAAATGAATGAATAAACAAACGAGTGAGTGAATTAATGAATAATTAGTGAGTGAGTGAATGAATGAATAAATGAGTGAGTGAACAAATTATTGAATAAATTTGCGTGTACAAATGAATGATTGAATGAATTCAATAGTTAGTTAATAGTCAGTAACCAAATGAATGAGTGGTTAAACAAATGAATGATTGAATGAATTCAAGAGTGAGTCATCAATCAGTAACCAAATGAATGAGTGGTTAAATGAGTGAATGAATGAATAAATGAGTGAGTGAACAAATTATTGAATAAATTTGCGAGTGTACAAATGAATGATTGAATGAATTCAATAGTTAGTTAATAGTCAGTAACCAAATGAAAGAGTGGTTAAACGAATGAATGATTGAATGAATTCAAGAGTGAGTCATCAGTCAGTAACCAAATGAATGAGTGGTTAAATGAGTGAATGAATGAATAAATGAGTGAGTGAATGATTTAATAAATTAGAGTGAATGAATGAATGATTGAATGAAATAGTGAGTGAATCATTAGTCAGTAACAAAATGAATGTGTTTAAATGAGTGAATGAATAAAGAAATGAGTGAGTGAGTGAATGAATGAATGAATAAGTGAATTATTAGTCAGTGACCGAATAAATTAGTGATTAAATGAGTGAGGGAATGAATGATTGAATAAATTAGTGAGGGAGTCATTAGTCACTGACCTAATGAATGAGTGAGTGAATAAATAAATGAGTAAGTGAATGAATTAATAAATGAGTGAGTGAATGAATAAATTAGTGAGTGAATGATTGAATAAATTTGTGAGTGAGTGAATGAATTAATTAGTGAGTGAGTCATTAGTCAGTAACAAAATTAATGAGTGTTTAAATGAATGAATAAACAAACGAGTGAGTGAATTAATGAATAATTAGTGAGTGAGTGAATGAATGAATAAATGAGTGAGTGAACAAATTATTGAATAAATTTGCGAGTGTACAAATGAATGATTGAATGAATTCAATAGTGAGTCATCAGTCAGTAACCAAATGAATGAGTGGTTAAATGAGTGAATGAATAAATAAATGGGTGAGTGAATAAATGGAAAATGAGTGAGTGAGTGAATGAAATTAATGAGCGAGTCATTAGTCAGTGACCTAATAAATTAGTTAGTGAGTGAGTGAGTGAGTGAATGAGTGAGTGAAAAATTGAGAGAATGAGAGAATAAATTAAAGGATTAATTAGTGAATGCATAAATCTATGAATAAAAGAGAGAGAGAGAGAACGAGAGAGTGAGAAAGAGGTTGAACAAATGAATGAATAACTGAACATAAGCATAAATGAATGGATGATTAGTGTGCATAGAATACTGTTTTAAGTTGAAATTGTATAAAAAAACTGAAAGTTAATTATAAAAAATGAATGAATGAGAGCTAATGGGTATATTAATATATATATATATATACACACACACACAAGTAGAAATGAATTACTGGTATAAATAAGTAAATTATAATAAAAATAGTTTGAGTTTAAATAATGTTATATTTAATATGAATGACATTAAAAGAGCTTTGGTTTTAGCTACTGGATAAAAAAATGTAACACTCAACATAACGGGTCTACTTTTCAAAAACATAATATCTATAATGCAGATGCTGTATTTTCATCCAAGTCTTGGCCTTCCTACTCTAGTTTTCTTCCTCCCATGGGTTTCTCAATGGGCTCATAGATCTGTCTGAGCCAAGGTTCAGTTTACACTAGAGGTACAGTTTAGGGGTGCTCTGCTCTCTCTGACAGTCCTCCTCCATTCTTTCATTTTTGCAGTTCAACACCACTTCCACTTATCTTCTTACATTGGCAAAGTATACTAAACTCCTGCTGAAACTCCAGACCTGAGCTTATGAGAATGCAGACTCATATGGGCTGGTGTTCAGCACTTCATTGTTCTCCACAGAGGCTTTTATTACACCTCAAGTTGAAACGTGGCTGTGATTTTGTTTGCTAATTAATTTATGGGTTTGTGAACTGCATGCATCTTAAAAACTCAGCATGGTTGCTTGGCAAGGTCAGAGCTTTGCTTTCGATCAAACTGTTAAAATGAAAGCAAATGTTTGGCAGGAGCCTGTTGTGGTTGTTTTTGTAATTAGGTTAGAATAGATTTTATTGTCTTTTTTACAAGAACAAAATGCAGTTACCGCAACAACAAAAAATTGGGTGTCAGTACGATTTTGTTTTACTCTGTTACACGATTCTTCAGAAATGATTACATTATGCAGATATGCTAAAAAAAATGTAGGCCTACAGTGCCTTAACAACAATGCAAATACCCTAACAACCGTCCACTATAGCAGTGTTTCTCAACCACGTTCCTGGAGGACCACCAGCTCTGCATATTTTACATGTCTCTTCATAGATAGTTACATTAGATGCCGCCTACGCTATTGTTGTCTATTGGAAGAAATGCGCCAACAGAGCTGCCATTTTAGTACAGGGTAGCGCTCCATTGAATGAATGCGGGACCAAGGTGCAGTGGAGGACTGGCCATACAGAGTCAGAGATATATACACATATACATATACCTATGATTGAGAGTGTTCCCGATGGGAACAAAACTAGCATAAGCCTAGTATTTATTTCAAGTTGGTGCTACTTTGTCTTATGGTTAGTGTAGTGAGAGACTGTATTATCATCAATACTTGTTTAGCATAAAAGTTTGTAACATACAAAAACGTAAAAAACTAAATCTTACCTATGAAATGTTCTACCTGTGCTTTGTTTTCTTTGTTTGCTCGTTACTACACCCGTACGCAGCGCTAAAGTCCAGCATCTTCACATTGGCTTTAGTCTTGACTAGTGCGGTTGAATGACATTTGTCCTGGCAGCACTGTACATATGTGGCGGCGCTATTAACGCATGCTCAGGGTCTGTATGCGATATCTAGTGTATATATCTATGATGTCTCTTTAACCAAACGCACCTGATTCAGATCATTAGCTCTTTAGCAGAGACTGAAACCTCTGTAATGGGTGTGAAAGACAAAGGAGACATCCAGAACATGCAGTGTTGGTGGTCCTCCAGGAACGTGGTTTAGAAACACTGCACTATAGCAATACAGAAAACTAATGAGCAATACAGAAACTCTATCAACTCTATTAACTGCCCTGGAGTCACAGAACTCAGAAAATCAATCCAAAACCCTAGCAACCATCCACAGCAAAATAGCAACACTAGCACTATAACATTTTAACAACTGCCTAGTAACACCTTAGCAATTCTAAAGAACACTCTAGCAACCACACAGCAATGCCTTTGCATGTACAGTGTGTATGTATATGTATATACCGTGTGTGTGTGTGTATGTGTGTGAGTGTATATGTTTATGCTTTAACAGTTCTGTCTGGTTCTTGAATCTGATTGGCTGTTAGCCGATATTCTGCAAATAACAGCACTCGTCCTGCCTCTTAAAGAGCATATTGTAGGTTAGACACCATAGTGAGTCAATGTGTGTAAGAGTAAAGTAGGAACTAGATTTTCTTTAAAATATACGTTAAAGTTTATTATTAAGCCATCCGGAGTCGTTTTTATTCACAGAAATGTACTTACGCATCTGAAAAAAATCGCCAGACCGGAAGTGATGTCGGATTGCGGCAAACCAAGCGGCAACCTCCCGCTCTCCCTCAGAAAGCCAATACGGAAGTAACTAAAACTGCAATTCATCGACTCGCCTTGGGGGGGCTGGCTCCAGGAAGTCCAAGTGCTTTCTTTCTGCATTGGTAAATTGGCCATTTTTACAGTTGATAAAAACATGGGTAACACTTTATAATAACAGTACATGAATAATGATGTATTAATATGTAAACTAAACATTACTTTATTATGAATTAATGATGAGTTAATGTATGCACTAATCATGAACTAACTTGAACTACAACATGAGTCACATGAGTTCATATGTGAATAATAGCTACCTTAATTACTTGTTAGTACATGATTGTTTGTTAATTAATGTATTAATTACCACATTAGTTTATGCTTAATTTAACCATCATGAACTCATGATATGTTAGTATATAATTATGTTGTGACTTTACTTTTAGGGGCACATCATCATTAACCCATTCTTAACTACTCATGAACTCCTTATGCACGTCCAACTAGTTAGTTTACACTGAATACCAATAGAAAAGTGTTTAGTCAACATCAGCATGAACAGGAGTTAATGAGTAGTTAAGGAGGAGTTAATGATGATGTGCCCCTCCAAGTAAAGTCATGACACAATCATACATTAACAGCTCATGAGTTCATGTTGGTTACATTTAGCTTAAACTTAAATGTTAACTAATACATTAATAAACAACATGTACTAACAAGTAATTAAGGTAGACGCTATTCACACATGAACTCCTGTGACTCATGTTGTAGTTCAAGTTAGTTCATGATTAGTGCATACCTTAACTCATCATTAATTCATAATAAAGTAATGTTTAGTTTACACATTAATACATCATTATTCATGTATTGTTATTGTAAAGTGTTACCAAAACATGTTTACAGCCTGGTACAAACAATGGCTTTGGTGCATATAGCTATGATTACCTTTCATGACAACTGTGAGGGGGGTGAATTTTTTTATAACTCATCCGTTTCGTTTTTATGAAGTTATATTAAGTTTGCATAATTAAGGGCGTGGCCACTTAAGTGACAGCAAGCCCACTCTGATCGCTGTCTCGTCACCTCAGCTGATTCTGGCTAATTAGCCGCTGATCTCGGCATGTACATTGTACTTTTGTTTTGTTTAATGTTTCTTTAAACAGTCATTTGGCTTTTGGAATTATTTCCTGCAATTATCAGATGATATAGCATGCTGTGTACTTCGTTGTGCTTACAAACCGTTCAAGTTGCCTCCATTTTCCAGGTGAGTGAAGTTATATACTGATATAAATGTATTTGTTTTATTTAAGATAATTTATCATTTAAATGTTCTTTAGACCAGTATTGCACTCTAGAATCTGACAGGTTGATTAGCCGTAGGCTATAAAACAGTCATCTGAAGCGTTGTCATACAGTGTTATGCCTGGATTTTTATAAACAGCCTTGCATTTACTAACACAGACTATATCTGAAGTGTTTGATAGTAATTTGCGTTTTCCTCCTGTCGAAAAACGTCATAAGAACAATGTTTAGTGCCTCAATGTATTACAACAGTGTTTTTAAAAGTCTAAACACTTTATTGATATAGTGTACAACCAAGCACATGTGGTCAGAACACAAACGAGTCGCAGGTAATGAAGTATTAAACGTTCTCCCAAAGTAAAAAGTCTGTCTAAGCCTGGTCTAAGCAAAATGATGAGAATCCAGCATGCGTCCGTAGCTTCGCTCACTCTCTGCCTTTTTGCCCTTATTTGGTATCCCGCGTTTGGTGCGATGACGCGCTAACAAAATGGAGACGGTTGGCCACGCCTACTTGTAGCTTCTTTTGCAGTGTTCAGAAACCTATGGGTGACGTCACGGATACTACGTCCATATCTTTTACAGTCTATGATATAAACAGTATGAAGACAACTGATCGCGGGGCACGTTTTGATGCCGAGATTAGATATTCTGAGATATTCACACAAACGACGGACCACAGACATACTATTATGAGCCTGTGTGCACAGATCAGCAGACAGAACAGCAGTCAAAGAAGAGTAATTGAGCTGTATTGTGAGAAGAACAGAGCAGGTTCTCAGTGAGAGACCAGTGTTGGCTTACAGACAGATATGTAAGATAGCGAAATCTCATCTGGCATTAGCAAAGCTAATATTGATCATCTATAAGTATTAATACTTACCAGTAACAGAAAATATGCCACATTGACCCTATTTTTAAATTGTAGATAATAACACAAATAACACAGAACGTCTGGAATAATGCAGAAAGATGTAAACAAGGTAATTGAGAATCTTTTTATTATACAAAAGGTTTTCAGAGCTTTTGTATTGAAATAAAAAACAACAAATATTAAAACAATTAAAATAAGTTTTAAAATGCGTCTTTTTGTCAGTTTTTTTGCATTGGGCATAAGATGATATGTATTGGATCCCATTTAGGCAACAATCCATAAAAAATACAATCACAAGTTGTGTTACTGTGTAAAATATTTACAAAGATGTGATCAACAGATCTGATCTGATTTTATGGTTAAATAAATGGGGTTTAGTCATAAACTAAATTTCGAGAGGAGCACGTGATTATGATTGAACACGGCTGGTTACTCATGAACCACTCATGTTCATCCAATCAGATGATCCCTGGCGCACTATAAAGAGCCAGGGTTTTCTCACTACAGTCATCTTCGATTTGAAGAACACACTGCTCGGTGCTACTTGCTACTGCATCTTCAACAACAACAACATCACAGCCTAAAACATCCAAGCCAGCGATCAAGCCATTGCAAGGAAACTGAACCCTCACCGCTCTCTGCCAGCGGTACATCAGTGGTAACGTAGATAGCACGCTCCAAAGGGAAGCCTCGCTTTAAAACAACCACTTGCAAACACAGACTAAACATTTTCAACTCAATTCATCTTTATTTTTATTGCACCTATACAACGTAGATTGTGTCAAAACAGCTTCATGTGAAAGAATATAGTGAATTGAATCAGAGTCAGTTCAATTTCAGAGATTGTTCAATTCAGTTAGCTCAGGTCAGTGTGGGTTAATAATCACTACTGAGAGTCTAAACACTGAAGAGCAAATCCATCGACGCACAGCTCTACAGATCCCAAGCCAGCGGATTCATAAGATGAGACCAGCGCTAATAGATTAAGTTATACAAACTCACCTCTAAACATCCTGCCTCGTCCACAGATCCATATCATCCTAAAAACATGAAGTAATTCGATTGCAAAGTCCAGGGATTTCAATCTGCAAACATTAGTCCACAGCTTATTCTTACGTCGATAAACATCCACTAAATGCATCGTTATCATCCACACTACTCGCCGAAGTGCGTCCAGTAACGTGTCCAGTCATAACAACATTCAAAATGGCCGCCGGCTGTTTGATTGACACTTCCGTGAGCCAATAGCTGAAGTGAAGCATCACCATCCAATGGTCCCGCCCTCTCTCTTGAGAGATTAAGAATGGACTCTGAATTTGTGATTGAACTAGGCTAGATATGATGGTGAGGTTTAATCACATCAAGATTTTAAAGTCATTCATGGATTAAAGTAAAGTTAAGTTCAGGGTTTGAAGTTGACAGTTGATTTTTGTTGATATTTATAAACAAATAAATAAATTTAATTAATAAACAAACAAAATAAATATAAATTAATACTCTGCCCCATCCGACAGCCATTTTGCTTCTGAAAAGAGTATTACCCAGCTAGTAAAAAAAAAAAAAAAAAAAAAAAAAAAAAAAAAAAAAAAAAAAAAAAAAAAAAAAAAAAAAAAAAATTAAATGCATTAAGCATAGAAGGCTAATCGAAATATGCCACTGTGACTCATATGTCCACACACAAGGGCCATATGCAAGTTATATAGGCAAATCAGTTAGACGAGAAAACGGCAAAGTAATAAACTTCCCGCTTTGATATGAATGGGAAGAAGATATTTCTAATGTTTTATCCATCGACTAAGCATTAGATACATTTACATAATATTCTTATCAGTAAGGGGTTTAAACTCCATCCACTATCACTACACCTACTCAGTCTTCAAGAGGTATTTCCACGACCACCAGACAAGCCACGCCCCATATCCTCAGCTCTCCATCTATCTGTCTTCCTGTGGGGGGGACGAATGCCCACCTCTACTATCCTTGTACATTGCGTCAAGGAAGCTTTCATACTACGCATTAACAAAATGCACTGCCATTTACAGTTGCCCATGCCCTTATTAAGACACCTCGCATGGATATCAGCTTAAACTATTTATTATGTTCTGCCATGCATGTACCATGTTGTAAATGTCATGTCTCATTTTCTCTTGTTTCTCTCATTCCAGACATCTTGACAAACAGCTTAGAAGCGGATCCTCATCCAACCAATTACCTGAGCTAAATAATCACCCTGATTCTAACTTCTCTGATTTTCTCATTTCAGGTCTAACTCACGGATTCCACCCAGGTGGAACGCCTCATAATCGACCTATCTGCGCCTCATAATTCTATTTTTCCCAGCATCAATAGCACTATCCCGCTAGATGAATATTCGCTCAACTACCACGACATAGACCAAGCCATATCCCTTATCAAAACCGCCGGCCATAATGCCTGGCTAGCTAAAGTCGATATTACATCTGCTTTCAAAGTCATGCCAATCCACCCAGATTTCAGGCACCTTTTTGACATTCGCTGGCGCTCCAAATTTTACTTCGCAGTCCGTCTAACTTTCGGCTGCAAAAGTAGCCCCAAATTTTCGTCATGCTCTTAGAAGCAGTATGTCGGATACTTCCAACCATTACGGAATTCCTTACCTCATACATCTGCTAGACTATTTCCTCATCGTCTCTCCCTGTTGTCACCTCCAAACAAACATTTAGCGATCACCCAAAAAGTTTCGCTGACCTAGGTATTCCTCTAACAAAAGGCCGTTCCTTTTTCTACAGCGAGCCTATACATCGCCAGTAGATATTAATTCATTCACTGACGCCGCCCCTTCAGTTAGTTTCGGGGGATTTTACCAGGGCCGTTGGTTCGCATCATCCTGGCCCCCCCAAATTATATCCCGTCGTAGCAGCGGCCATCCTGCGGGGTAAAGAGTGGTCCACATCCAGCATTTTAGTTCACTGCGACAACGAAGCCACAGTACAATGCATTAACAAAGGCCGCTCGCATTCACAGTCACTCATGCCTCTCCTAAGACGTCTAGTCTGGATAGCAGCTACCAAACAATTTTTAATCTCTGCTAAACATGTTCCAGGTTGCAAAAATCAAATTGCTGATGCTCTGTCTCGATTTGCTTTCCAGAAATTTCGGCTGTTGGCGCCAGAGGCAGACCCCCATCCAACACCTGTTCCTCACTATTCAGAGACGATATTGCCATAAACCATCCTCTGCATCACCTCCGGGAAACATCCATCTCACTCATCCTCCAGGCAGTGGCTCCCAGGACCCAGAGATCGTATCTTACAGCATGGAATACTTTTAAACAATTCCATTCTCTGGCTAAAACTCCTTTTCCTGACTTTTCTCTCCTCTCTATTACCTCTTTCACCTCTTATTTACACACCGCAAAGACATGCAAGCCAGCTCCATCAGAAGCTACCTAAGTGGCATCCAGTTTTTTCACAAACTGATTTATGGTTCCACTGTAGACGCCATCACGAATGCACAAACGATTTTGCTCATTAAAGGAATCCAAAAGTCACACCCATCCCCCCCAGACACCAGACAGCCCATTACACTTCACATCCTCACCAAGTGCATTCACACCCTTCGCAAAGGATACAAATCCTCCCATACAGCACGTACTCTAGATGCTATGTTCACACTAGCATTCTTTGGATTCCTGAGATGTTCTGAAATCACCATAACATCTCTATTCAACCCCTCTATCCACCCCACCATATCCGATCTAACCATTCTGGATAAGGGGACTCTTGCTTTCTTCATCAAGCAAAGCAAAATCAGACCAGATGCGCAAAGGCCACTCCATATACATTTTCGATATACCCTCTCCCACACAACCATTCCAAACCCTCTTAGCATTCATACACTACAGAAGATCATTAGACAAAAACCCCCATGCCTCGCTTTTTACTGATGACGCTAATCGTCCAGTAACTCGCTTCTGGTTCCAAAACCACCTGAAGGAGGTCCTCCGCATTTCAGGATTCCCTCCAGAGCCATTCTCTGCCCATTCATTTAGGATAGGAGCAGCCACCACAGCAGCCCACAACGGCCTCTCCCAACAACAGATACAAACACTCGGTCGTTGGTCCTCCAACGCTTTCAGGTCTTACATTCGCCTCAGCCACCATCACCTCAGAGAAGCCCAGCTGACACTCTGCAGCCATCATCAACACCCATAACAAACTATACATTCCCTGAAACCTACATCCTACCATTCTCTTCTTCACTCCAACTCCTCATTATCCTACAGATAAATTCTTTACAATACCCGCCACTATACGGCCGCAAAGGCCAGCGGGCATTCACATTATCCAGCCACTACTCGCATTACACTATAGCGCTAACTTAGCCAGCCTAACAGAGCTTGCAACCCTACACATAGACCGGTACCACGTTCCGGGGGGAGTTTTAACTAAACTGCCCAAAATAGCCATCATACCTAAAGAGGTTCTACCTAACCTTATCACATCTCCATTTTCGGAGTCATAGCTAGCTATCCTACCACATTCCCCATGTTCAATGGACCGGAACCACGTTTCGGGGGGAGTTTACACAACTCCCCATCCAATGCAATGAGGTTCTTTCTAACCTCTACCACGTCTCTTTAACTACAGAGACTCTGCCAGCTTAACAAGCTTCCAAGCCCCCCACTGTTTAACGGACCGGAACCACGTTCCGGGGGGAGTTTCCACAACTCCCCATCCATCCCAAAGAGGTTTCCCATAACCTCTAGCACGTCTCTATACCTCCAGAGACTCAACCAGCTTAACAAGCTTCCAACCCCCCCCCCCGATTATGGACCGGAACCACGTTCCGGGGGGAGTTTCCACAACTCCCCATCCATCCCAAAGAGGTTTCCACAACCTCTAGCTCGTCTCTGCATCAGAGACCCCCAGCCGAGCTCTACCCTTTCCACACCACTGCCACAGCAGTGACGCTCAGCCGAGCCCAGACACACCTCCATTAAGGCATTTCAATACTGATACACCCTCCAGCACTGCCAAAGCAGTTAAACATCTCTGTGGAGATGTATTCCCTTTCTTACTGACCTCCATACATCTCTGCCCCGCAGAGACGCTCAGCCGAGCACACCGTCCCTCTTCCACCACTGCCACAGCAGTGACGCTCAGCCGAGCTCAGTTACTCTTCCACACTGATGATCACCACTGATACATAGCCCAGCACTGCCAAAAGCAGTTAAACGTCTCTGTGGAGACCTATAGTACTGACCTCCACACACCTCTGCAGCCGCAGAGACGCCCAGCCGGGCACTTTTTCTTCCCCCTTTCCACACCACTGCCACAGCAGTGACGCTTAGCCGAGCCAGATACTCTTCCAGGTCGCTTTCACTACTGATACATTTCCCAGCACTGATAAAACAGTCAACGTCACTGTGGGACGTTCTTCCTTTATATTACTGACTACCACACACCTCTGCCGCAGCAGAGACGCCCAGCCGGGCACTTTTTTCTTCCCCCTTTCCGCACCACTGCCACAGCGGTGACGCTCAGCAGAGCACATTTCAAGTTCATTAATTATCCACTACTGATACACTCCCCAGCACTGTATATACAGTTAAACGCATCTGTGGAAGCGTATTTCCTTTTTGACTGACCTCCAATACACCTCTGCAATAGCAGAGACGCTCAGCCGAGCTTTTTCTCCCCCTTTCCACACCACTGCCACAGCGGTGACGCTCAGCCGAGCTCAGACACACTTCCACGTAATTATCCACTACTGATACACCCTCCTACACTGCCTACGCAGTTAAACGGCTCTGTGGAGTCGTAATTTCCTTATATTACTGACACCTTATACACCTCTCGCTCAGCCGAGCTCCTTACCCATTTCCACACCACTGCCACAGCAGTGACGCTCAGCCGAGCACAGATACACCTCCAAGTAAATATTCAGTACTGATACACACTCCAACACTGCCTATGCAGTTAAACGTCGCTGTGGAGGCGTACCTTCCTTAGTCTACTGACCTCCACACACCTCTGCCGCAGCAGAGACGCCCAGCCGGGCTCTTTTACTCCACTGACTCTACAGTGACACTCACAGAGCTTTCCCCCCCCCCCCCCCCTTCTGTCTGTCTTCTTGACACACTCCCCATCAGCCAACCTTCGGCTGATTTTACCTGTACCACCTACCACCTCCCATCTCTGCTAACCAGAGCCGCTCAACCGAGCCTCATTTCATACCATCTAACCATTAACTCTAGTCGAGCACTTCTTCACCTCCCTCAAGTCACTTCATCCTACACCTCCAAGCAGCCTCATGTACTGCCAAGGGCAAGTTTTTGCATCTCTGCTAAACAGAGTCGCTCCAACATACTTCATGCACCTCATAGCAGCAACACAACACGACATCCATCCTAGAACCATTCACAGTACCTTTTACCCTGCAACCAGCAGCCGGGTATAGCATTTCTAATTTGCCTTTTGGGGGGTTCTTCAAATACGCGGCTGCTGTCCCGATTGAAGCATTTTGGGGAGTTCTCGAGATCTACCTGAGCTCGGAGCTCCCCTCACGCCCCGCAACGGGAGGGAGCCCGGGGCTCAGGGATCTCCTGAGCTCAGGGCTCTCTCCCGGGACAGCATGCCAAAACTGCTTTATATTCAATCATCAGCTAAGTGTGAACTATTGAAATGGGGTTTAGTCATAAACTAAATTTCGAGAGGAGCACGTGATTATGATTGAACACGGCTGGTTACTCATGAACCACTCATGTTCATCCAATCAGATGATCCCTGGCGCACTATAAAGAGCCAGGGTTTTCTCACTACAGTCATCTTCGATTTGAAGAACCTCCCCTCCTTCCACCCCTATTCCTCCTCCTTCCTAGACGGGTGACACGGTGGCCCAGTGCTTAGCACTGTTACCTCACAGCAAGAATGTCAATGGTTCTAAGCTCTACCAAACCAGCTGGCATTTCTGTGTGGAGTTTGCATGTGCTCCCCGTGCTCACGTGGGTTTCCCCCGGGTTCTCCGGTTTCCTCCCATGCAAAACATGCAAATTAAGTCACGGTTTAATCAACTCATAGACTTGCTTCCTACTTAGTATCTATCTCTCCAAAGAGAAGCACTAGCTGATCATCATTTACCTCGAGGGGGGAGTTCTCGAGATCTACCTGAGCTCGGAGCTCCCCTCACGCCCCGCAACGGGAGGGAGCCCGGGGCTCAGGGATCTCCTGAGCTCAGGGCTCTCTCCCGGGACAGCATGCCAAAACTGCTTTATATTCAATCATCAGCTAAGTGTGAACTATTGAAACCTTAATTCAAATTCAACTCAAATTCAAGTTTTATTAATATAGCACAAAATCATAAGCACTGCTAATACCCAACATTTTTACTCTTTATATATGTATCTGTGAGTGTGTGTATAAGTAGGTTACAAACATATAATACTGAAAGAAAAATATATCATCTGACCCATTTAAAAGTAAACCTTATTTAACAATTTTATTTTATTTTTCAGTAAGTTGGCCAACATTTATGTGGGTGTCACACTATCATGTCTTTAATGTGTGCTAAATTGTGAATGCTGTGTAAAAAGATGCTGACAGCCTCCTCCTTGTAAACCCACTGGAAGAATCTAGAAAAGAAAGCAAATGTAGTGGACAGTTCTGCATTCTCGTCGAGCCTGTGATGACCTCCAGTATTCCACCATGAGAGACGCCGTGAGGGCTGATACATATATGCTGGGGAAATAATGCAAAAGTTTAAATCATCTTTATCAATCATATATATATAAAATTTACAGTATGATTTTTAATATGACATAATACAGAATACCCAGCTACATTTGCAGACCCCTGGATAGTGAACTGGATACCATCTCGCAAATATATATTGTACCCATTATAAGTTAAGCATGTGACAACAAACTTCAATTTTTCAAATGTTATTTGTTTTTCTTCTACAAGATGAATATTCCTCATGTGAATAAAAATTCCTTATTGACAGGACAGAATACTTTTTACTCTCCCTCAAGTGGTTCCAAACCTTATTGACTTTCTTTCTTCTGTTGATCACAAAAGAAGATATTTTAAAGAAAGCTGAAAACCTGTAACCATCGACTTCTATAGTAGGAAAAACAGATACTATGGAAGTCAATGGTTACACGATTCCAATATAAAAAAAAGGAAGTCAAAGATAGTGTTTGAGTTTCAGCTGCCTGCATTATATAGAAATAGTCTAGTAATTATTGGCCTTTCTAGTTTTTGTAAACAGACAATACCATGTAAAATTAATATAGGGGAAATAATAATCTACCTGATGAACGAGGTGAAGGTCTGAGGTTACTCTGTGAGCCAAATTAAAGTACAATTGAGCGAGAGGCCCGTGGAGAGAAAGCCTTCAGCTCCGGGTCAGCATCACTGCTGCAGGCTCGTCTCCCAAAGCCTTATAAGCACACCACACATGACAATAAATTATTAATTAGCTGAGCAAACAAAGTCACTACGCTGTAACTATGCAAGACATTTATAATATTAGCAAACTGATGGTACCAGTGGTCTTATCAAATGCTTACATTTTTGCACGGTTTAAAAAGCATATTAAATATGCTTCACGTTACAAGCAGCAGTGCTGTACTGTAGGCTACTCCAACATAAACACATCGCGTTGCTTCTACTGAAATAATCATGCTTACTGATTTGAAAGTTGACAAATATAAAAGAAAAATTAGTTGTCTTACCGTGTACAGTTCTCGTTTTCATCGAGTTGCACCTCTGACTGATCCAGGAGCGTGTTTTTCACCATTTTGCGTCAGCTTACGGTCTTATCGGATTCATCCTTTCACGAACACAAATTAACGAAAATAGCAACGGGAAACTTGTGGACTTCATATGCTTCATATGCTGACAGGCTGGAGTTTGTGCAGCCCCCATACATATAGAGTATATTTGTTGTTTATTTTTTATCCGATACTGATGTTGTTTCTTAATATTTATTTATGTTTGTGAAGCACTTTGAGTTGCATATTATGTAGAAAAAGTACTATACAAATACAATTTATTATTATTATTAGCAACAACACAGAAAGCTGAACAAACATCCTAGTGACCATACTGAAACATCTGCAAACTGCCTAGCAACACCCTAGCAACCACATACCAACACCTTGGCAAAAACCCAGAAATTCAAACCAATTCCCTGGCTTAGGCTCTGCAGCCCACACTCATCACCGCTGACCAATCACAGATCTCGTATTAGTCATCGTCTTTAGTTACAGCGTATGACGAAGTGAATACGCAAAGACTACAGAAACAAGCCATCACCCAAACTACGCATACTGTGTTACAATAAAAATATCTGCGCCCGTTAGGATCCGGCTGCTTTTGATTATTTAACATACAGATAATATTTCCCAAGTGAGTCTGGATGAAGCAGAGAGGATGTGGTGGTGTGCTCTTCCTGTCTGGAAGAGGTCCCTTGATGATGTGCTGTATACGTCTTTCTGCTTATCTCTTTTAGATATCCGGCTTCTTCTTTTAAAGATATCAGTGCTTTTATACAACTGCTTGTTCTGGGCTTCTTATTTGATCAGAAAACAATGCCGCTTTCTACACCTTAATGCAGCTTTTATAAAGTTTTAACACAAATAAAAACATAACAATGGTTCATACAGCAATCTTTCGGTTTTTAAGAATGTGGACGCACAGTAAACTTGATTTTTACTTTTTTTTCCATTCTTTTTTGATAATTAAAAAAAAAAAATTCAATTAATCTGCAATTCTGTAGCTATTTTACAATGTAGATTGTGTCAAAGCAGCTTTACATAGAAGATTATAGTGAATTGAAACAGTGTCAGTTCAGTTTTCAGCGTTTAAGTTCAGTTCAGTTCAGTTTAGTTCAGTTCAGTTCAGTTCAGTTCAGTTCAGTGCGGTTTAATATTCACTGCTGAGAGTCCAAACACTAAAGAGCAATCCATTAATTCCTAGCTCTACAAGTCCCGAACCAAGCCAGTGGCAAGAGCGGCGAAGAAAAAACTTCACCAATTGGCGAAAGTGTGACACTAAAAAAGAGCAGCTTATTTTTTTTTTAAGTACAAATAAAATCTAAACTAACCACATGATTTTGTTAGCTCACATTGCTAGTTTTATAGTGAACATTAGTGCATGTCATTAAGAAAAAAAAATGGTTTGCCCTTGTAATCTAAAATTGAAATCTGAAAATGCACTTCCTGTTTGTTTTCAGTTCAATTCTCAGATTACATCTGTCTGAGGTATTGGGCGTGTTTAACATACTTAACCACGCCTCTTTAAAGGTGCTGTATGTAAGTTTTTTTACTCTTCTAAAGCATAAAAATACCATAATATGTGTGCAGATATTTAAGAAACATCCCAAGTGAACATCAGAGATGGCAAAAGTACACACATCCTTTACTTAAGTAGAAGTACAGATACTCGTGTTTAAAACGACTTTGGTAAAAGTAGAAGTACTGACTACACTTTTGTACTTAAGTAAAAGTAAAGAAGTACCGCCTGAAAAATGTACAAAAGTAAAAAGTACTCGTTTCAACCACAGTCCCAAAGACATGCGGTATAGGCGAATAATAATTCAACTAAATTTGCAGTAGTTTATAAGTGTGTGTGTGTGAATGTGTATAGGTGTTTCCCAGTACTGGGATGCAGCTGGAAAAGTATCCACTGCGTAAAAAAAAAATGCTGGAATAATTGGCGGTTCATTCTGCTGTGGCGACCCCTGATAAATCAGGGACGAAGCTGAAGGATAGCGAGTGAGATAAGTAGGTAATCATCCTGACACAAACTCACAGTGTTCAGCATGTAGTTTTGCCACTGTTAGATCAAAAACAACAGCTGCAATTCATGTTGATACACTCTGTCTATCTTAATAAATAATGTCTTACATTTTACACTGAATTCTGTCCAAAATATATTGATTTTTTTCTTTTGCTAAAATAAATACTTATCAGATATGACTGCAAACTATTTTTTTGCATTAGGCTAAAGCTGCTTATTCTCTTCAAAGAGCAGCTCTCATATATAACCTGCTATTTCAGTGTTTTTTCAGGTATTGTGGTCATTTTATTTAATGGATAAACATGAATTCTGTTACAGTTTTTCTCAGTCACTTTGGTCCATTTCTCAGATCAGAATTGAAATTCTTTAAACTCCCTGTTCAATCTTCAGATTATCATTGTGTCACTTGTGCACATCAGAAAAGCAGTTTCTCTTTATGAACAAGTTGCAAATATTTTTGTTCATCCATGCAAATGATTATGTGCAATTCTCTGATGTTTCCTATATTATCAGTTGCTCATGTCATGTTGATCAACATGTATTATTTTATCTCTGTTGAATGGACTCACCCCCACAACATTTAATCGTTCAAATGCCTGAACAAGTTGTCTTAATATTTAGTCATAATGCATTTTTTACATTTCTCCCAGATGAATCTTGACTTTTTCTAATAAAGGTCTAAAAGGAGGTTGTCCTATGTTCACATTTTTACTTATGTTTTTTCTTTGTGCTATGCCGTGCTCTCTTTTCCTTTCTGTATCAGAATGACATGATCTGGCAACAAATTACAGAACAAACAGCAAAAATATTGCCATAGTTTACACCAGAACAGCCCTCCAGAGTACACTGATACTGATAACATGACTAAGTAATTTGAGTCTTATTCATATACAATGACACAAGCACATGTCATTCTGCACCACTGACATGTTCACTGACACAGAAATTTAGTTTTGAGAGATGAACTGAAGAATTTTGAGCAGGAGACTGGCTTTTGCAGGTAATCCATGGTGTTTTGCTATTTATACGTGTTGTTTTGAGAAATACACAGGCCTACTGTTTTACAAATTTCAGTTCTGATCTGAGAAATGTACTAAAGTGACTGAGAAAAACTGTAATAGCCTACATTTATTCTATGCTAAAAGCAACATACACAGGTAAGACAGGTAACATACACATAAATTGCCCAGTATAACTACCTTTGTTGTTGTAAAATATTTGTTAAAAATTATTAATTGAAGACAACAGTATAGGCCTATGTAAAATCATAGTCAATAAAACCTGAAAAACAGCATAAATTCTGTATTAGGAAATTTGAACTCATCAGAAATAAAGGAAATAAACCGCAATGCATACATTTTTTATAAAGTATTTGATTGTTTTACAAAAAAAAGCACTATTTTTCGCGGTATTAGATTGAAAGACCAGAAAGCTTATGCAGTATGATCGGAAGTGGAAAAAAAGGCGTAAGCATTTAAACAGCATGTTTTTGACTGGAATGTGTCTCGTTTACCTGTGATCCGATCGAGCAAAAGGTGTCTTATTACCGTGTAAACAGGGCAGCATCAGTCATGTTAAATTCGCCGTTTCCCTCTGACACTGCGCAGTAATCCTAGCCTTTCTCATAGTAAGCTTCATGAACTAGGGCTAGACCATGTACAGTGCGCGACAGCCTTGAAGAAGCCGCGCGCTGCAGCACGCAGGCGCGCAATGAGGAAAAAGAGACTGACTGCATCAGAAATGCGCTCATATTATTGCGCAATGACAAGAAATAATATAGATCGCGCCACCAAACACATAAAACGAAAGTAACGACCGTGGTTTAAAAAATGTAAGAAGTAGAAAGTACAGATATTTGTGTAAAAATGTAAGAAGTAAAAGTAAAAAGTAGTCAAAAAAATTAGTAGTGGAGTAAAGTACTGATACCCGAAAAAACTACTTAAGTACAGTAACGAAGTATTTGTACTTCGTTACTTCCCATCTCTGGTGAACATACTTGTTTAACTGAAAAACAATGCTGAAGTCAGATATTCTGCTTTGAAAATGTTTTTTCCGTGCCGGAACGCTGTCTTTGTTTAGGTAATTTTCACATGCATGATGCCAGTTTAGCCAATTATAATTCAGCACCCCGGGTTGCCTTGTTGGAAAACAGCGCATTTCATTCATTCATTCAGAAAGGCTCTGAAAGCGTGCGTCCATGACCGAAAAGGACAGTATGGGAGACAAGATTCAGTTCCACATGAGGTTATTAATTAGCAAATTACATAAATATTACGAACGTAAACATTAGGTGAGCAGGTTACATTGTAATCTCGTGTCCTAACAACATGCTGTGACGAGAGAGGCAGTGATCAGCTATTTGGCTGTTTGTACCAGACGAAACACGACAGAAATTTGAATACAGCCTTTCAGAAGCACAGAATATGCACTCACTCATGAAACGGTAAGGTTTAGAATCTGTTTAATACATGTTAACCCACTTTAACATCATTAAATGTAAAATGGCATTCAAACTCATATTGTTAGCATTTAGCTCTGAATAAAGCACACGAGATTTACCTGAGGTGATCACTGTCATAGGTTTCACAAGTTCAGCTGTGAGAAATAGAAGCCTTTTCTAATCATTCAATTCGAGGTGTTGGTTAGGACAAAAACTCCCTTTAATATGGAAAATATTCCATCGCGTGTCGTTGCTTTTATTTAGAACACAGTTTAAATCACTCGCTCCTTGTATTCAAACTGGCAACCCACGCTCACGTTTGTTTTGATCCAGGAGTGCAACACCTAGTTTAACCACTGGGTGTCAAACTTACATACTGCACCTTTAACTGTCAGCGTAGTGATGGGAGGTTTGAATCATTTTACTGACTCGGACCTTTGAGTCTCGTTCGTTTATTGAGATAAACAAATCTTTTTGAGTCATTTCATTCAATTTGCCAAAATATTATTAAAATGTTACGAGTTGCTTCCAAACTCATCTACAACTACACCAAACGTTGATCACACTACAAACAAGTCATAACTAGAATGCTATAAGAAGGAGAAACTAATCATTTAATACCGGGTCTTTTGTCTATGATTATCTCAGCTCACCTCTTCTGACAGGTCTTCAAATTTGAGTGGTTCATTTACATCACACTGACAGTCCCATATAAGCTTTTTCTGGCTTTAATTGCATATGATTGGCTTCTGTCTTTCACGTGATGAACGAAGACTCAAACTGAGAACTCGAGAAATGAACGGATCAAATCTTTTTCCGGCTCTAAATGCATATGATTGGCTTCTGTCTGGCGACACAGTGGCGCAGTAGGTAGTGCTGTCACAGTAAGAA
The DNA here is from genome assembly GCA_903798195.1 of Danio kyathit. Classification (NCBI taxonomy): domain Eukaryota; kingdom Metazoa; phylum Chordata; class Actinopteri; order Cypriniformes; family Danionidae; genus Danio; species Danio kyathit. The sequence goes on along the minus strand of LR812536.1, from coordinate 21,520,238 downwards.
GGTCGCTGGTTCGAGCCTCGGCTGGGTCAGTTGGCGTTTCTGTGTGGAGTTTGCATGTTCTCCCTGCGTTTGCGTGGGTTTCTTCCAGGTGCTCCGGTTTCCCCCACAGTCCAAAGACATGCGGTACAGGTGAATTGGGTAGGCTAAGGCCCTGTTTACACTAGTAAAACGTCGTTTCAGAATGAAAACGGTCCACACTAGCTTTTCACCCAGCGTTTCTGAACAACTCTCCGTCTACATTAAAACAGTGAAAACACGCATCATGTGACCACACACACGCACGCACGCACGCACGCACGCACGCACGCACGCACGCACGCACGCACGCACGCACGCACGCACGCACGCACGCACACACACACACACACACACACACACACACACACACACACACACACACACACACACACACACACACACACACACACACACACTCTGGGATGCACTGCAGCGTGCTTTGAGCACATACCCATATGAGGGCTGTGCATGTCGGACTGTTCATTAAGGATCTCCTGCTGGATCTAATCTCACTATATTTGTGGCCTCTTTAGCGTTTCCGAAACGCTCCGTTTTCAGGGTTTGAAAACTTTGACGTAGTGTGGACGGATGCCATAACCATAGCAAAACTTATGCGTTTTAAAACTAAAACGTATTAGAGTAAACGGGGCCTAAATTGTCCATAGTGTATGAGTGTGAATGAGTGTGTATGGATGTTTCCCAGAGATGGGTTGCGGCTGGAAGGGTGTCCGCTGCGTAAAACATGTGCTGGATAAGTTGACGGTTCATTCCGCTGTGGCAACCCCAGATTAATAAAGGGACTAAGCCAAAAAGAAAATGAATGAAATGGCTTCTGTTTTTCATGTAATGAACGAACGACTCACACCAAGGACTTGAGAGATGAAAGGATCAAATATTTTTCCAGCTCTAAATGCATATGATTAGCTTCTGTCTTTCACGTGATGAACGAAGGACTCAAACCGAGAACTCGAGAAATGAACGGATCAAATCTTTTTCCGGCTCTGACTGATTGGCTTCTGTCTTTCACATGATGAACGAAGAACTCAAACCCAATAGAAGACTTGAAAAATGAACTAATCTTCTACTCCACCTGCACAAATGTGCACATGCGTGAATGAACGGATCACTCCCTGAGAGAACTCAACGTTCTCGAGTCATACACAAGATTTGTTCAAAATGAAGGAATCGTTCAAGAACGACCTATCACTCCAAACAGAAATGGTGAGGAAATGAAGGTGTCTGTTAGGATGCAATAACTCTTCCAAAACCTTTTTCCTGATCTTTATGAATGAAATGCCTACTTTACTACATCCAATCAACTTAGAGTAGAAAAAAACAAGCCACGCCCACTGTTTTCTCATTTAATCTTTCATTTTTCAAGGAACTGTGTCACGATATGTATATTAAAAAAAAACAGTCGCAGCTTCCGGTTTATGTGGACTTTAATATCACGGCTGCCAAATTACACTACAAGGAGTAACAAAACATCCTATTCAAATTGCAACTCTGCCCCGTTGCAGCTCAACATCCTTCAGGTTCACTGGGTTGAGGCCCCTGTTAGTGTGGACAATAAGATTTGAACTAAATGCATGTTGACATACTTAGCACGCCGTAGTGTGGTCTTCCAAGAGATCATTAAGATAATTACGAGAGGAAAACTAAATAGCCCCTTTCCCCTCTCTCTCTCTCCAAGTTCCACCAGTGCACCATGATTTAAGTCTAGACGTCTGCAAGTTCATTTCCTGCAGAGTTCTGGGTATTTACAGCTTCTCAGGTGCTTCAGAGGCTTGACTCGGTCTGAGGTGAATGGAGTGAGTGGGTTTGTGGATGATTGACAGATCTGAGGATTGGAACAGAAGGCTTGATTATGGGCAGGGTGAAGGTCACTTGCTTCAGTGTTTCACCTCTTTTCCTGGTAAACTCTTCCCCCCTGTGTTGTTCATGATTACAGTAAAACTAACAGTAGAACATGTGATGTTGGCTATTTTTGACTACCTCAATACTGACTTAATACTAACTGAATTTAATCGATTAATGACCTAATAATTACTTCATTAAACATGTACATATATAACTTTAACTGTTAAAAGCTATTAGTTACTAGTTAATTAGTTAAAGTCATTAGTTACTAATAAAGTTATGGTAACTAATAACCTTTTCGAATTTGATTGTAATGCAACAATGTGCACCTTTTGTAAAGCTGCTATTGTAAAAAACGCTATACACATAATCTTGAATTGAATCAAATTAGCAGCATTACTTTACTTCCCCTACATTGCTAAAATGAATGGTGATGCAAACAATTTCACCAGGATTTTGCATATAACTGCTAAACAAACCTAATTTTAATCATTAGCACCTGCCTAACAGCCACTGAAAACACCCTAGAAATAACACCCTAACAACTGCATATCAACACTCTAGTAACTGCTAACCAACAGAGCAATAGCAGCAACTAGACAATCCACATAGCAACTGACTGGCAAAAACAGAGCCAAGTTTTAACATTGCCAGCCCTATCATTTTCTTGAGAAATATGAGGTTGAATGAGTTTAAATATTACCATTTCAGAGAGCATTTAAACAGTCTTCTCAGCTGACTGGGATTAAACTCATTCACTACACAACACATGACTTTGCACAACTGCATCAGCCTGAACTCATGTTGGGTATTATATAGAGTGGAGTTGATGTTCTAAAAAGCTCATGCAGTTCATTTAATCAGGTTGCTAGTCAAATAAATGATTCAATTTCTAATCATTTAAAAATGAAGATTGTTTATTAACATCAACTGTTCAATGAAGAGCCTTTAATAGCCATGGTAACTTTTCATTTTACAAATAATACTTTATGAAAAAAAATGTTCTTTAGAATATGAAAATATTCTTCAAACAATGAAAAAAACAGTAGATTTTTTGAGGAACCAAAAAAAGTTATTGTACAACATAACCAAAAAATGCTCTTTTTTGCGTTTTTCTGGCTTATTTATAAGAGTGAATATGAATCTTCACGTTTTGCAGTTTTGTTAGTTGTACGTTTTAATATTGTAAATAATAAAATAATAAAATACAGACTCCATTAATAGCTGACTTAGATTGTTGTTTGGTAAGCTATACTTTTAAAGTAGCTTTTAAGCCCACCGGCAACTATAGTTGCCAAAGTTCAGTTGCTATTTTCTTTTTATAAGTAATTTTCTACATGCTATCCATGTTTAATTTCTCAATGTCATGCAAGCAAACAACCAAAAAAAGGTTTCAAGAAAGAAAAAAAGGAATTGATTTACTTCCTGTCATATGAGACCTTCAACTTCCAACCCCTAATTTCAGGATGCAAAATGGATGCAAACCCTCCCAAATAAAGGCAATTTTCATGCTACTACATTTTTTCTCCTTCACAAATATTCATTAATTCATTCATTTTCTTTTCGGCTTAGTCCCTTTATTAATCCGGGATCACCACAGTGGAATAAACCGCCAACTTATCCAGCACGTTTTTACGCAGCGGATGCCCTTCCAGCCGCAACCCATCCCCACTCATACACTACGGACAATTTAGCCTACCCAAATCACCTGTACCGCATGTCTTTGGGGGAAACTGGAGCACCCGGAGGAAACCCACGCGAACGCAGGGAGAACATGCAAACTCCACACAGAAACACCAACTGACCCAGCCGAAGTTCGAACCAGCAGCCTTCTTGCTGTGAGGCGACAGCACTACCTACTGCGCCACTGCATCGCCCCATTCACAAATATATATCAACATAATCATGAAGGTATTTAGATTCATCCAAAAAAAAAATCTTTCAAGATAAAATCTTTTTTGTATACTTTGTCAAAAGTTTAAGCAGCAACTATAGTTGCCGGTGGGCAAATACCTTGTAAGTATATAAATCATGGGGAATTAGAGAATAATGTGTTAATAATTTAATAAATCAAGATTAATGGATTTGTTTAATGTTGTTTGCTTTCATAATACCCCTTAACCCTTTAACTGATATCTTTTCTTTAAAATAGACTTTTTTTGTGTAAATTACACAATTTGATACACATCAAAATCCTCAGAGTAAAATGAACTTCTACCACTGGGAAATAACACTTCAAATATTTGGAGCAGAGTTAAAGTGCTGATTGAACAGGGAATAAAGAACTCCTGCTGTTAAAAAGCTAAATCACTGAAGAAAACCACAAAACTACAACTGAATTCAGTCACAACCTTAGGCCCTGCTGTCCACACAAACATGGGTATTGTCTAAATTGCAGCTTTTTTCTTCTACACGAGAACGCAGTATCAGGTCACTGAAACCCACATTTTTGAAAACACTTGTCAGGGTGAAGATTTTCAAAGCGCTAGGGTCTGTTTCTTAGAAAATTGGCAAAAAACTTTTGTTTCAAAAATACCTGTGTACATGTGGACATGCTAAATGTTCTCCTTCTATTTAAATTTTACATTGAAGGGTTCATACAACATATTTGCCCACTGGCAACTAGTTGCCGAATGTAGTTGCCGACAAAAAAATCAAAAACCTGGAGAAAAGAAATGTAAAACATATAGGACACTATTAACAAGACTAAATGCATGAAACGATTTAAAAAAAAATTGGGCACAAATGGGTTAACACTGGAAGATAAGAAGTTTCTTAACTATTTAAACTACAAATTAATGATCAAGATCTTGCAAAACCAATTTATGGGGGAAAACATTAAAAGGCTCCAGACAAACTGGTACAAAATCTGATTAAAAAGTAAACTGAACCTGAAATAGGAAGAAAAACTCTTGACCTGTTATGTCACAAAGAGTATTTAATCCATATTAGAATATATTGTGACAACATTTACAAAGATCAATGAGAAATATCTAGTAATATAACCATAGCATTTTAATGTAGCAAAGAAGACCAACAGTAAACCAACCCCATAATGCAAACCCTCAAAGAGCACAACATCTTATAAAATACACAAAAACACTTCATTGAAAAATAGGGCTGTGCGATTAATTGAAATCATGATTTGAAGCATTGCGATTAACTAAATCTCAAGAGGCTGTGATATGAAATATATATAATTTAATTTCCCCCACCCAGAGCAAATGTATGACTGGCGTCTGTGTCTGACAGTCTTACTCGCCAATTGAGTGGGCACACTTCTGTTCTGCCCAATCAAAATTGCCCAACCAAACTATGTGGAACGCCCACAATTAAAAAAACAAACAGGAAAGCACAAACGAGTGGGACGATTGCATCTGCCGCTTCATTAATTAGCATTAATAGAGAAATTTAAATCAAAGAAAAACAGCATGTCGGTAATATGGAAATATTTTGAGTTTCAAAGTCACAGTCACCGAACAAATACAGGTAATTTGTTAGAGCTGTCGCAGAATTGTTGCCACATCACGAGGAAATACAACAATCAGCGCCTAAAAAACACCACAACTAAACTTATTCAACTAAAAGTACTGCCAGTGACACTCAATTGTATAGCTAACAACAGCAAAGTACAATTTCAAAGTTGTTTGCGACTGTTACCCCATATGAAACTACATCACGAAGGCAGGAGACAACTAATGTTATATATAACTAAACACATTACCTCGCTAAAGACACGGTGCCTTTTAATGCAGCGACCAAAAAAGGATTAAAAACCTCATACGAATGCTGGATATAAAGGAGATAAACACTTCCGTCTCACATAAATTTTTGCCATGTTGCAGTGCCACAGCTGTACGTTGAATGTTGTGATATTTTGTGTAGCGTCTGTAATAATCCTTTTGTTTTTAGACAATATAAGCTACAGAAAGGCTCTTTGCTGTATTTTTATAATTAGTATTTTTTTGTTTGTATAATAAGCTACACTATATCCCTAATTTGAGTTAAACTTCACAGGTGAGGTAGTTTTATTTGTGCTTTACTGTATGCTTTAGAGAAAAATGTTTTAATTTCTGAATATTTAAAAACAAATTTTAATAAATCTTGGAGTTAGTTAATATCTTCTCAGTTCCTTTTTTTTAACTAACACAGCATTTTAGCAGTAAGAAGCTACGATACAGATTATTGAGCTGAAGGTTGACTACAAAATTAAAATCGCAAACAAATCGAAATCACAATATCTGTCAAAAAAATAAATAAATCACAATTAGATATTTTCCTGAAATCGCTCAGCCCTGTTGAAAAATATGTTATACACATAGACATCACCTTTTTGGAATTGGCACTATTCACTGTATAACTGCAGGCTAACCTTTTTTTATATACTGTCCACCCCAAGGGCGTAGAATTGGCATGGACGGAGGGGACGTGTCTCCACCAATATCCACCAATTACTGAAATGTCCCTACCAATAATTTAATCGACTTCAAAATAAAGTAATGCTCCGTCAACTCTTAACCTACACGTACACAAAGACAAGTTTGCTACTAGTTCACCATAATCTTATTAACCAAGGCAGCGCAATTAATTAAAATTCAGTTTAGATTTTGGCCTCCATGATTATGAAAGACAATAATCGGAACAAAACAGTAAATTGCGTCACACACCTCTCTAAATTTTTCTACATTCATACCTCCTCAAAGCTCGACTGCAGTGAAATCATGTTAATTGACTTTTGCAGCATGGGACGGGATTGTTATTTGTATTATTAAGTGTTTATTTTATATTATTAAAACTTTAACCTCCTAGGGCTTAAGTGTCCACATAAGTGGACAGCACATTTTTAGCTCTTAAGTGGCTATTTAAAATACTTTGAATGTTTTATATTTTGTATACAGACATACAGTGTCATCCTGCAACTGTTTTGCAGCATATGAAATGTCCCAAACCTTATTTTTAACTGTCCAAAATGGGAAAAAATTTAGTTTTTACTCTCTGATAATCAAAGCAAGTTAAAAAAAAATTAATTCTAATGTTAAAAATGCATAAAAGAAAATTCGGGGAAAAAGTGTTTTATGTAAATTCGGACCACAAGTCCACATATATGGACATAATTTTTCTCTAAAAGTACATCATATCAAAAGATGATACTTCAATTTTTATTCTAATTAGGTTCCAATAAGCCCAAATAGCAAAGAGAAATAAAAAATGCATGTAAAAAAAACAGCTTGGGCCCTAAGAGGTTAATCATGTTTTTAAAAGCGCGAAACAGAATTTGTGCTGTTCAATGCATGTGCTCTAGGGATGTATGTCCCCACGAATGTCAAGAGTAAATCTACGCTCTTGGTCCACCCTATACACACCACCTTAACTTTTTAGATTTTGACTAATGTAATAATGTGCACCTTTTGTCAAGCTGCTTTGGAACAATAACTATTGTGAAAAGCACTATGCAAATGAACTTGAATTGAAAACCCCACAAAAAGAGCTAATGTGTAATGTATAATGTCAGAGTTGTGAAATGTTCCGCCACAGCTTTTTTTAAACCACAAATGCTTTCAATGGATAAACAGTTCATGGTTTGCAGTCACGAGAGAGCTGAGAGCCAGTTGGACCAGGCTGGCTTTTGGACCGCTTCAGGCCCACCCAGAAAATCCAGCTCAGCAGAATGCTGGCTCAAACCCACCTCCTCTCTCCCTCAAACAATACCATGCTGCAAACCCCTGAAAGTGCGGCACAGCTCACCTAATTCTGACTCATGATATTGCTGTATTTCTTAGAGAGGTCACACCAGTGCAATAATCTCAATTACCCTCAACGTGAACCTAATTATGATTCATTGCTATGGCACTGTAGCCATCAGTTCACACCAATGAGTCCACAGAAACAGACAGAGAGAGAGTGAGAGAGAAAAGACAGCTGGGGAAGACAGAGCACAACAGTAAGCTTCTGTAAGTTAAAACTGCATTCATTTTCTCCAAGGAGAAACTGATTTTATAGCTAATTTTGTAACTGAACAGTAACTGATAACTCTGGGAAAACTGGCCTGTTGTGAGTTTTGAAGATGTTAACCAATTGTATTTGTTATCAAGCTTTTGCTGAAGCTATGTGTGTGTTAATTTATATATTTTTTTTAAATAAACACATTTAAAAATACATAAAAAAAACTACTTAACCCATACTTATATCAAATACATGAATTTCCATCAATCACAGTGAACAAGGTGCCCCATAAAAGATCTTTAGCTTGGAAATATCTGTATATAAAATGCTTGACTCTATCTACTCTAAGTTATTTAGCAAAATAAGTTATTGTTCAGATAAATTGTCATATTTGATATTTGACAAATTCTCAGGCCCATTAATAAATTCTTGATGCAAATCTCCATTCATCAATCAGGGAACTGAAGCCGGGCTATGAATTGGTGATGCAACTTAAAAGTAAGAAGATTCATACTGTAGATTGGCCAAGTCAAAGTCCAGTCTAATCGAATTTTTGTATTTATACCTAAAGCGTGGCAACGTCCCTTCAACCTCTCGTAACTAGTATAGTTTTTCAAGCAGAAGTCAACAAAAAAAAAAAAAACAAAGTTAATGTGAGAGACTGCTCAGTGGTTACAGAAAATGTTGTATTAATGGATGCAAAATAAAAACACCACAAGCTGCTAAATAAATGGACTCATAATGTATACATATTTTCAGATTTTATAAAATAAACAACTTTGTTGACTAATTAAAGACAATATATCATTTTGTCCATCATTTGGAAAGTCTGCTTTACTAATTGGGGAGTAAACTTTTGGGTTTGGTACCCGTGGGATTCCTCCGGGTGCTCCGGGTTTCCCCCACAAGACCAAAGACATGCGGTACATGTGAATTGGGTAAGCTAAATTGGCCGTATAGTGTATGTGTGTGATTGAGTGTGTATGGGTGTTTTTCCAGTGATGGGTTGCAGCTGGAAGTGCATCCGCTGCGTAAAACATGTGCTGGATAAGTTGACGGTTCATTCCGTTGTGGCGACCCCTGATTAATAAAGGGACTGAGCCAAAAAGAAAGTTAATGAATGTTATTGTTCAGATAAATTGTCATATTTGACATTGTAATATGCTCAAAACAGGTAGCATTTTAGGCTGTTTTAGTCTTTCTAGTGTTAATGCAGCATCTTTTGCATACAATTGTGTGATGAATTGTGCCGAAACAGAAAAAAAATCATCAAAAGATATTAAGGTTAATGTAGATATTTATAATTTAATGTTATCAATATCAATTTAATGTAAAAGATTAATGTAGATATTAAAAAAAAAGATATTTTTCTCATTAAAATATATTATGGGGGGATTAAGCAGATATGCTTGTCATAACACCAGTTGGAAAGATAAGAGACTTTTAAAGGTCAAAATGAGGAAGCGATGCATATACTATTCTGTAAAAATGAGCTATTAAGATGAAACTCTGGGTATTAACCATTTTCTGTGTTTTTTTGTGAATGAATTCATTTGTAAATCTTTTCAATCTTGAATTACACTACAGAACCATAATCAGAAATGACTCTGGAATCTAGTCAGTAGGGGAGGGATATCCATCCGCTGTAAATTCCTTCTTGCCATCCCTTGTTAATTGTTATCAATCCAACCTACACTTATCGGGACTAATGAGTAGAGGCCCAGAAACGTCCCTCCCAAAAAATCCTCACACACACACACACACACGCACGCACGCACGCACGCACGCACGCACGCACGCACGCACACACACACACACACACACACACACACACACACACAGAAAGAGAGAGAGAGTACATACTATACTGTCTGAGTATTCAACTGTAACCACAGCAACATCTTTTAATAACGTGCAACTTTATACAAAATACTGCTGATATTGGACAGGTGTGTTGCTAGAAATAAAGCTCTACTGGTGCACAGGCTCCCCTTTACTCTTATCATCTTGCTTTCTTTCTCTTTCTTTCATTCTTTCTTTCGTTCTTTCTTGCTTTTCCCTTTAATTTGAGGGAACCTTTGGTATTTCTAATTGATGTGCTCATAATGATCTGCTTGTATTCAGTGAGCACACATAATAAAAAAATACCCAAATAAATAACACTTTGAAATCAATCCTAAATGTAACTGAACCTGACTGTAACTGAATATCGACTAAATATTTCCTAGGATTGTCTGTGACTTGATCCCCGATAATTCAGTTGATCAAGTCTTTCCTACCTGACTCATAATCTCTTCTTTCTGCTGTGTAAAAAATAATCTGATGTCCATCTACAGGAGCCAGTAACCTTTAGTCAAAATACAATCAAGTCAATCTTATTTGTTCATTCATTCATTTTCCTTCAGCTTAGACCCTGATTTATCCAGGGTCACCACAACGGAATGAACCACCAAATACTCTGCCATATGCTTTACGCAGCGGATGCCCATCCAGCTGCAACCCAATACTGGGAAACACCCATACACTTTCGCATTCACACACACTCATACACTATGACCAGTTTAGTTTATTCAATTCACCTATAGCGCATGTCTTTGGACTGTGGGGGAAACTGGAGCATCCAGAGGAAACGCAGGTGAACAGTGAGAACATGCATTCTCCACACAGAAATGCCAACTGGCCCAGCAGGGACTCAAACCAGTGACCTTCTTGCTGTGAGGCAACAGTGCTAACCACTGAGCCACCGTGCCACCTAATACAATCTTATTATTAAGGAAATTTAGTTTCATCCAGTACCTGAAGAATAAATACAAAACTGTCGGTATACATCTGGAAGTAGTCCCCAGCTAGCTAACAGTGCTGCGTAATATTATTGCACCTGCTGCAACCATGGTACAGCAGCAAAGTTCCTTGATCATTACGCCCGAATGAGAGTAAAGTTCCCAGCCATATTGGCCTAGAAATTAGCAACCTTTCATTTTTGTCGGCCTTAGTACACAATGTAACTAGAAGAGTCAAGCTTTAAATTAGAAAAGTATCAAAACATTTTCAGTGAGATGCTAATGATCGATTCTAATTTAATGATTCATGCTAAGCTAAGTTAAAAGTGGTCCCACCAGACCTGAAAATTAGCTGGGAAAGCCATATCTTAAGACCTCCAAAAGAGAGAATCCAGCTACATCCCTCCATTGTAAGACAAAATCATCTATATGGCATTCAATATGACCACAACTCTGCATAGAAGTGGACGCCTAACAAAACTATTACACAATATTTCTAGAGAGCTGCAGACCTCTCTAACAGCATCTGGGATAAATGTTCATGTGTCTACAATCAGATGAAAACAGAACGGACATGACACCATGTACGGGAGGGTTGCTCTGCTCTGCTGGGAGCTTATGCTCTCAAAAAAGAACAAAGCTGCCAACTTTGCCAGTGAGCATTTGGACATGAGGCCTTCTGGAAGTCCACTCTCTGGACAGATGAGTCTGAAATATATTTATTTGGTCATAATCAAAACCGGCATGTTTGGAGAGAAGCCAACACTGACTTCTAAGAAAAGAAAATCACGCCAACTTTTCTGGATGACTTCATGTTATCCAGTGGGATTCTAATTCTCAGGCCCATCAATAAATTCTTGATGCGAATCTCCATCCATCAGTCAGGGAACTGAAGCTGGGCCAGGAATTGGTGACGCAACTTAAAAGTAAGAAGATTCATACTCTGGATTGGTGATTTTTTTTTTTTTTTTTGCATGGCAGATGTCCCTTCAACCTCTCGCAACTGGCTTATTTCTTAAAGAATGGTTCTTCAAGTCAGAAAAAACAAAAGTTGATGTGAGAGACTGTTCAGTGGTTACAGAAAATGTTGTATTAATAGGTGCAAAATAAAGGCTGCTTAATAAATGGCTAAAATCCTAAAAGTCTTGTCGTTTTAGGAACAACAAATAATAACTTGACCTCTAATAGATAATTTTGTATCAGAAGTGGCTTATATAAAAGGCAAAGGCCTTTCGATTATGCTTTTAGATTATGCTTATTTTACCAAAATAAAATATGATCATGCTTTGATTTAATTATGTAATTAGGACAGTAAGGTCTGACTTTGCTTAGACAAAAGTATTGTCGCTTTACAGAAATTATTTACAGTAGAGAATAGTTGTGCTGCAGTGGAAAAATAATTAATATTGTGTATGACTCCCATGAGCTTCGAGGACTGCATTCATACATCTCTGCAATCATTCAAATAACTGATTAATAAAGTCATCTGGAATGGCAAAGTAAGAGTTCTTGCAGGACTCCCAGAGTTCATCAAGATGCTTTGGATTTATCTTCAATGCCTCCTCCTTCATCTTAGCCCAGTGGAGACTGTGCTGGCCAATCCTGGAGCAACTCGACCTTCTTTGCTATCAAGAACTTTGATGTGGAGGCTGAAGTATGAGAAGGAGCGCTATCCTGCTAAAGAATTTGTCCTCTCTTGTGGTTTGTAATGTAATGGGCAGCACAAATGTCTTGATACCTCAGGCTGTTGATGTTGCCATCCACTCTGCAGATCTCTCGCACACACCTATACTGAATGTAACCCCAAACCATGATTTTTCCTTTACCAAACTTGACTGATTTCTGTGAGAATCTTGGGTCCATGCGGGTTCCAATAGGTCTTCCGCAGTATTCGTGATGATTGGGATGCAGCTCAACAGATGATTCATCTGAAATATCTACCTTCTGCCACTTTAACAAATGATCAACTAGAAATCAAGTTATTATTTGTTGCTCTTACAACTACGATTGATGACAAGACTTTTGTCAGGTAGTATATATACATTTCCAGATTTTGTGAGAAACCACTTTGTTGAATAAATAATGAAAATATATAATTTTGTCCATCATTTGGAAAGTCTGCTTTACTAATTGGGGATTGGAAGTACATTTGATGTTATTTGATGCGTTATTTCTGAATACTACAAATATGTAATTTTGCTGTTTAGTAAAAACGTTTCATTGATCCACCATCGTAATTTCACCTTAGTAATACCATAATAATAAGGTTTTTCCAATATTAATTATTGTAGTACAATGCAAATTCGGTAATGTTTGTATGGCATTGCCTGTAACTGTCATTTCCTGTTTAGGGTAAGAAATTGATAGCTATCTTTAAAAAAAAGTTAAATTAATGCTTTTATTCAGCAACAACATATTAAATCGTTAAGAAAGTGACTTTAAAGTTATACTCTGTACACTGTAAAAAAAAGCTGGGTTCCACACAAATCAATTTGCGTTGGGACAACATATTAAATTAATTTATTAGGTTTTACATGTTTATGTGGATTGAACATAAATAATTAAGTTGTCCCCTACAAATAAAAGAATTATGTTGTTTCAACTCAATTTAAATAAATAATTTGAACAAACAGCAAATGTAATTTTTTAAGTGTAGTTTATCTTAAAAATAAAATCTGTTAGTTATGTGTGGCGTTCATTCCTGCCCGTAATTATTACTTTCAATTGATCTTGTTTGTTGTTTTTTCTCTTTTCAGTTTTCTATTGGTTGATTTGGTGACGTCACGCTTTTATAACAGATGGAAGCAGACTTCTCGCTCATTTCTCCACGTCACACTAGTTTCTGAGTCCCAACCTGCTTTAGGTTTGTTTGGTTGTCATTTATTATGTTGTTGGGCTCCCCATCTCTTGTCATTTTGGATTGTTTTGCTGATTACGTTATGTTAATAAATCATGTAGTTGGAGCACTTTGGCTGTTGTTTACTTATGTTACATTGTCTTAGGATCACCAGTCGCATTTAAGTAGGAACCGTAACATAATTAGCACCCCAGATGGGATCCGAACCCACCATCCCTAGCTTAGGAAGCCAGTGCTTTATCCATTAGGCCACTGAGGCTTGGTCTAAGGGTATGATTCTTGCATTGGGTGCAAGAGGTCCTGGGTTCAGATCCCGGACGAGCCCCCGATTATGTTACGCTCCCTACTTAATTGTAACTCGTGATCCTAAGACAATGTAACATAAATAAACACGGCCAAAGTACAATTGTACAAAACACCAAAAATCACACTCAACAACTGATAAGGAAGCTCTGGTGCTGGTTTTGGCCCCCAAAAACTTTGAAGTTTATATGGGCTCTTCATTCTATCCAAATACTATCTACATCGATCATCTTTGATCAATTATGTTACAGTCCCTACTTAAATGAGGCTCGTGATCCTAAGACAACGTAACATAAATAAACATTGGCCAAAGTGAACGCCACACATAACCCTGTTCTTAAAACTTCTATAAAATTCTATTTATCACAGAATCCTAAAGATCAATTTTACAATGATAAAAAAATACAAATTTCATGCTCACTAAGTCAGCATATTAAAATTTAAATTAAATTTAAAATTCAGCTTTACCATAACATGAATGAATTAAATTTCTAAATAATTTAAATGTTATTTTAGACTGTAGCAATATTATTTCACAATATTAGAGTTTTTATTAAATTTTGTTTAATTAAATGCATGTTTGGGTGAGTATAAGAGGCCTCTATAGAGTGTCCAACACATGTGAACAAACACACACATTCTCTGAATGCTCACCTTCTGGTTGAGTCCCCTCTTCCTGATCATACGTGAATTCCCTGCACCAGACTCCAACAGCAGAAAGAAACAGACCAGAAGAACCGGCAAAAACCCAGTCCACAACTGACAGCCCTGCATGATCCCGCTCAATCAGCCTGATCGTCCTTTTTCTTTCTCAATAATCCTTACACTTTTACAGTTGATCCTCCTGTTCAGAAAAGTCCTCTTCTTGCTTGTTGGATGAGTTTATATGTTGTGGCTTCCTGTCCAAATTCTCTGTCCTGTTAAATTCCAATCCAGGAGAAATTCTAGTGGCATAAAGAGTGAGTGAGAAGACAGAGTAAGAAAAGGAAAAGAAAGAAAAAGAGACAGCTGTCTGTGCATGGGTTATTACTGAGGAGAGGGTTAAATGTGTCTACTGACACGAAAAGCACATGGTTACTCTGAGAGAGGGAGGGAGGGAGGGAATGAGAAAGAGGGAGGGAGTGAAGAGGGCGAAAGTTGAGAGAATAAGATTTTCTTACACTTTTCCTTTTGGCTGGACATCTTTATCAAGTCATTTCATGGCCTGCTGCACACTTGCATGTCTTCATCTGGAAATTCATCTGTAAAGGTTTTTGTCAAAGCAAAAGGTCAAGAGAAAATGTAATATTTCACATGTCTGCTTTTGTTTTGAGGAAGTTATTCCTTGAATCATCGCACCGAGGTTTCATTGGGACTGTATTTGTTCTCATTTCCATAGGATGAAACAGACTGGGCGAAGAAGCAGACAGAATGAAAGCATGTGGTGAATTCTAAGGAAGGGGCCACTAGTCTTTGAAAATTCACGTTCCCTCCAAAAGTAGGACATCCCGCCTCCAGCCCCACACTCTCTGTACCCTTCTGTACCCCTACTGCAGGAGCCGAAAAAAAAGACAAGGAATGCCAAGTCCATTCTAACCTTTAACACCACTGCTTTTACTGGAAGCGGACACCTGTGAGAGGATTTACAAGAAAAAGTTAGTACCACCAGATAAAACCAGGGTAATAGGTGTAAATATGTTAACTTAAAAGGCAACAAAAGGCTTTCTAAACTTCACACAATGTACATTATTTCAAAGCAGACAATATTTTTGGCATGTCCTTCATATTACAAACACAAATGGATATATTTGCAGTGGAAGTTTGAGGTAATTTACATTTGAAGGTTTAATGGCTGAAATGATTAAAGTTAGGATAAGCTTTTTTTCACTGGGGTTAACGTTGAAAGTCTCGCTATTAAAATCAGTGATTAAAGTGGTCTAAATACAAAAAAAATCCTTGCATGTGGTCAGAATTTAACATGGATGTTGCTTTCGCATGTTGGAGGCAATTGTGAGTTTTATTTGGAATAGGTAATTTCAGTTTTTTTTTTTTTGTTTTGTTAATGTTATCAAATATTTAACTTAAGTAGCACCTTTACAAATTACACTAATATACAGACAGACAGACAGACAGACAGACAGACAGACAGCCATGCAT